>OY740768.1:146135385-146725385 GCA_963513935.1 Aphrophora alni
GAACTGGAAAAATAAATAATATACAAAACAAACAAGCGAATAAATAAACATTATAAAACAAATACAAAAAAATAGATAAATAAATAAAATAATGCAATAAAGTTGTTAAAAAATGTATATCTAACTAAAAACTAAATCATCTGAAATGACACTAATCTTTGTGTGACAACCTTAATTCCACATTTATTCACAATCGCTAAAAGTTGTGGTAGATACAGAAAGTTGAATTTCAGAGAGTTGTTGATGAGATCATTGACTGTGAATTCATATAGAATATTGACAGAACTAGGAACTAGGCCACAGACAAGACAGTTCCGTTGATACTCTCTTGTCCATTGGTTCACCTTGAAAGTCATGCACTTGGTATGACGGGAGGGCTGGAACTGCACTCACGGTCAGTCCCTGGTCCTTATCCAACTACGGAACTGCACTCACGGTCACTTTGAGCCTTTCTGGGGGTTAGGTTAGGTTAGGTTAGGTTAGGTTAGGTTAGGTTAGGTTAGGTTGGGTTTATTTTATTTATATAGATTCTCTCAAATTATTACGTTTGACATGTTATTACTGTCGTATATATACACTGCCGTATTATCTTCTTAGTTTAATAGAGTTTAATAATCTACTCATTTCTCAGCGTAATAATTTAGCGTGTTAACACATCCCAATATTTAAATCCAGTAATTTATTTGTTCAATGTATACATAGTTCCTGGTGACCAAGATTTGCTCATAAATATATTATAAACAATTATATTGTTCAAATTGCATTGTTCAATATAAGTAATTTAGTAAATAACTAATAAACTAGAAGAAGTAATTTAGCAGAAATAGTTATTTAGTCTTATATTTATTGGGACAGACACTAAAACGTGTATTAAATAAAGTATTGGATAAAGTAAGACAGAGGACGGAATAAACAGATGACTAAGGGGCTAGCGAAGCGTTCAGCCGTGAAAGACCGATTTTTGACCGTGAGTGCAGTTCCATATGGCTTAGGCGGGCGACCCTTCCAACCCTTGTAAATTCCTTTCACCGTGAGTGCAGTTCGTTGTCAGCCAATTGAATATGTGTGAGAAAGTTTGTGCAATATTTTAGCACCAAGAGTTTCCTTTGTACTGGTGTATTTATTCCAGTATATTTGTATACTTTAGAAAAGAGAAAAATGAATTGCTGAGACAATCTTACGCTGGTGACAAGGTTCGAGAATATTCTAAATATGAGTAAAGTAACCGAGTACGCGGCTTGCTCATTGTTGAGGAAGGTCACTGTCATACCGGCTGACAACGAACTGCACTCACGGTGAAAGGAATTTACAAGGGTTGGAAGGGTCGCCCGCCTAAGCCATATGGAACTGCACTCACGGTCAAAAATCGGTCTTTCACGGCTGAACGCTTCGCTAGCCCCTTAGTCATCTGTTTATTCCGTCCTCTGTCTTACTTTATCCAATACTTTATTTAATACACGTTTTAGTGTCTGTCCCAATAAATATAAGACTAAATAACTATTTCTGCTAAATTACTTCTTCTAGTTTATTAGTTATTTACTAAATTACTTATATTGAACAATGCAATTTGAACAATATAATTGTTTATAATATATTTATGAGCAAATCTTGGTCACCAGGAACTATGTATACATTGAACAAATAAATTACTGGATTTAAATATTGGGATGTGTTAACACGCTAAATTATTACGCTGAGAAATGAGTAGATTATGAAACTCTATTAAACTAAGAAGATAATACGGCAGTGTATATATACGACAGTAATAACATGTCAAACGTAATAATTTGAGAGAATCTATATAAATAAAATAAACCCAACCTAACCTAACCTAACCTAACCTAACCCCCAGAAAGGCTCAAAGTGACCGTGAGTGCAGTTCCGTAGTTGGATAAGGACCAGGGACTGACCGTGAGTGCAGTTCCAGCCCTCCCATTCAATTGAAGTACTAACGAAAATAACTATTTTCGTTAAAATATCGGTTCGGGGGGGGGGGGGGAGGAACTGTATATAATAGAGCTTAAATTGCTTCCCTTGTCCTTTAAACGTGTCCTCATCGTATTTACTAAAATTTCACTAAAATTTGATTGAAATCGGTAGAGCAGATTTTTAGAAATGACGTATTTTATAACATACCTACCTTCATGGGCTTACTTTAGTGAGTACGGGCTTGGCAATCCCAAGGGAACCTACCTGAATCTTCGCAGTTTTTCATGTAGTCTTGGGTTAGATCCCTTTGTTTCCACTTTTCCATTCTATCTCTGTTTAACTTTTGCGACCCCTAATATTTTTTTAATTACTATTTTCCACATGGATTTGGATAATTAATATTCAAATTTCACTAAAATTTCATTGAAATCGGTAGGGCAGATTATTAGAAATGTCGTATTTTATAACAGACCTATCCTCAGGGAATCAATTTAGTGAGTACCGGTTTGGCAATCCCGAGTGGACCTAGCTGGATTTTATGTAGTCTTGGGTTAAATCCCTCTTTTTCATTTTTCTTATCCTATCTCTCTTGAAGAACTCTTGTTCTTTTCCGAAACGTAAGATTTTTTTATTTACTATTGATTGAAATCGGTAGGACATATTTTTAGAAATGAAGTATTTTATAACAGATTTACCTTCAGGTGCTGACTTTAGAGTACGGGCTGGCAACCTCGGGAATGCCTAGCTGGATCATTACCTTTTTTTCGTGGGTTAGATCACTCTCTTCCCTTTTACCCACCTCACTCTCTTGACTAACTTTTGTTATTTTCCGACCCAGACGTTATTAGAGTATTGGAGACTATGGGGGGGGGGGTTAAGCCAAGAGGTTTTTCGCCTTTGAACAACTAAAAAGGTAGGGGTACACATCTAAGGTTGATTTTTCGATTTTATTATATACATAACTCACGAACTGGCATTTTTTGAGGAATAACACCCAATACGCTATCTTTCGATCCTAAGAGATTGCACATAAGGATAATTTTATCAAAATCGTTTTAGCCAATTTTTAGAAAATCGTAATTTTATGTTTTTTTTCCTATATATAGTAGCTACACCCAAATTTTGAGTTGTTGAAAAAAGTCCCAAGATGGGGAAAATACCAAAACCACACTTTTTTTGGTTTCAGGAGACTTCAAAACGGATATGTATGTAAAAAAACTCGATGTCGATTGTTTGACCCACATATAATTCTCTAAAGAAATTAAACCAAAATATCCGGTTGCAGCTTTGGAAGAGCTGCTTACTCGCGGTCTCTGGTTTTGGGGTTTTGTGGTCTGTGAAATCCCTCTTTAATATTCACTGAACTAACTCTAAAAACACATAAGTGAATACGGTTTAAGATCAAAGGCAGTGTATAAAATACGAATTACGTTCAGACTGAAAAGTGGAACGTGTTTATTCAGTTCAATCAAAATGCGCTTAGCCCAAAGCAGGACGGTTATTGTGAAAATGTATAGGTCTAAATTGGTATAGATCGTTACAAAACCCGTCTGAAAATCACAAGGGAAAAAACAAATAGAGAACATTGACTTTAAAAACTAGTTTTCATCAAATACGAGTTAGAACGTGTTTATGGTACAAACTAAACAAGTTTTGTTTACATAGTTTATTTTAACATTTAATCGAATTTACATTTTTTGATTAGTATTTCCATTATGAATGTGTGTGTGAGAAAGATTGTAGTCTACAACTATTGTTTGTCTGGGTGCAATATCAATGAGAGATGGAGTGGGGGTACTGCAGCGATCGATGGGCGGTCTGGGTTACCTCCTTCCTCTAAACCAAGTTGTTGCGCTTGTATGGATCAAACAATCTAGAAATTTGTACACACGATGTTTATTTAATGAAAGAAAATTACATTTATTTGTTTATATATTTAGTTTCATAGGTTATTTAGTCAAAGTCAACAAGTGAATTCTTTGTCCGATTGTAGTGCTTTTCTAAACCACAGGGTGAAATGAGCTATTGATTAAAAATTTTATAAGCAATTTTGCAAATAGTTTATGGTGAAAAAACATAACTTTTTTAATTTCCGAAATCAAGTTTTTATCTTTACTGTTAGTTCAATGCGACTTGTATTGGTCATTTTGCAGACATCCCATCTGAAGTCGATTTCCTGCTAAAACCGAAGTAACATGTCAGGTGTAGGTTCTTGCTCCGAGCTCAGAGCGAAGCTGGTCAGGGTAGATGTCTTCAAGAATCTCTCAGTTATGTAGTATAAAGTAGTTTCCATACGTAAAAATCACCGTTTGTAGATCTGCTTCCAAAATGGAAGGTTTTATAAGAAGACATATTGATAACATTAGGATTATTGTTTACACTGATGACCGACGGTACTTGATAGAATTCCATTTTAACAAATAAAACACAATATTTCTTTTGTAATAATAAATTATAGAATTTTACAAAAGAAATATTGTGTTTTATTTGTTAACATTAGGATTCAATAATTTGGGTGTTGTCGAATTGGTACGATGGTCAAAGGAATTCGTTAATCCTCCAATTAGAGATGTCGAACTGGTCCGAGGGTTCGCGTAGGGGTGAGGTCGAACTGGTTAGGCATATAGGTTAGGTTAGGTAAAAGAAATATAAATAAAACTCTTCTTGAACTCGATGTGCTCGCTAAATCGAAGAAGCCTTATCGTCCGCTCATATATTATACCATCGGTCCGCTTTCTAAGCATCGGACCAGTGCGACCGCGACCCTTCCCTAAGCAACAAAAATATAATTGGAATATTTTGACCATCGGACCAGTTCGGTACCACCCAATAATTTTGTACTCACCCTTTGTGAGAACTGTCTTGGAATTTGCCATGTCCATACACCAACCAGGAGATCCATAAGCTAAGAAGAATGGAGAAGATGTCAAAAGGTAGTTCGTTTAGATATAGACTATCCGGAGTTACTGGAACGTGTGTATTTCGATGCTGCTAACCCAGGTTGAGATATCCACAGACATTTTGTCTTCCGTCTCCACCGAACATTTTAAACAGCTGAGTGTGAATTAAGATGCCGTGTTAGATGAATTGGAGATCATGAAAACAAGGCCATCATAGTATATAAAAGAATTAAAAGTTTAATTTTAAGTTCTTAATAATTTTAATTGTACATTATACCTGGTGCTCCACGAAGAGGTCGTTATTAACAGTAATTCCTCTTCAGCCAGCCTCATTATTCATCATCTGTTGTTATAAGGTGAATAAACTTTTTCTTTCAAAAAGCCTCGTAGTTCCAGTCAAGTCTGGAGATCCAGTCTTGGGGGATCTCGGTCCATGAAGTTGCTGCCACGACCTATCCAACGTTTACGAAGATCTCGATCTAAAACTGACATGGCGACATTAACATAATAAGGAGGAACTCTGTTGGGGAACCCCCCCCCCCCCTAATCTTCGTCTGAATAAGATGAGGAACTATGTGATCAGTTAATATTGATGCGTATCTGTTTCCAATCATTGTCTGATGGGATATGTCATACGATAAAATACCATCCTTGGTGACGGCAGTCCAAACAGTTATATCCCTTTGATTTCAAGCCCTCTCCGTGTTAGATATGTGGAATTTTCTTCATCATCTTTTCAGTTACTTTGGGAACAAAATTCCTCTCGTATGTCTGTGTCATCTTCCAGCATTCCGTGAACTAAATGTGTTTTATTTTTCGTGGCGTACTTTTGAATTGACGACTTTGGTATCCCAGTAGCGGAGTAAACTTTTCTGAAGGACTTTGTTCTGTTGGGAGATTTCTGTAAAGTAGCACATGCAAGCTCTTCATTTTCTGTGTTAGAAAATCTATGATATTTTTTGGAAACTGATTCAGTTTCTAGTAGCATAGTTTTTCAATTATGAATTGATTTTCTTGATGGAGGTAGGTTCTTTGAAAACATTTTATCTCTTGATATTAATTTTCAAAAGCAAGAACAATATTTCACTTTTTATTCAATTTAAAAATTTATTGTTTCGAGGTTAGATATCACACATAAACTGATTGAACCAAACTACCAAATTGTTTCATTGCTGTGTGTTTACAAAACAACAGCTGATTGAGATTCAGCAGATCGCAATACATATTATAATTGCACTGCATTGTTGGTGGAAGTAGTTCTATCAAGAATATTACTATTCTTTTTGTTATTCAGCCATTTTGTTTTGATTGATCATACAAAAATGAAATTCGAGGATACTTTTCTCACATATCCATTCACATACCAATAAAGTGTGAAGTTTGTAGAGCATAAGTTTGTCGGGCATATTAAATTCAAACATAGTGACCACTTCGTGAGTCACCCGGTATTTGTATTTTGTACTTGCGTAATGTATTGTATATGGTATTGTTGAATAGAAATGAATATAGCTTGTACATTGATGCAGAAAACCTCCACCTTTGTCGGTGCTTTCACGTATCTCCTAGCCCTTTTTATTCTCTGAAACACTGTGCTTCGTGTATTTATATCTTGGCTTTTCAATGTTGAAGTTATTCTATTTAATTTGAATGCTTTCAATATACGTTTTTCTTAAAATCAGATTTAACAATGTTTAATCATGTAGATAAGGAAAATAGTATTTAAAATAAGTGTAGATAAGGAAGATTGTATAGAAAATAAGTGTAGATAAGGAAGGTTGTATAGAAAATAAGTGTAGATAAGGAAAATAGTATTTAAAATAAGTGTAGATAAGGAAGATTGTATAGAAAATAAGCGTAGATAAGGAAGGTTGTATAGACAATAAGTGTAGATAAGGAAAATAGTATTTAAAATAAGTGTAGATAAGGAAGATTGTATAGAAAATAAGTGTAGATAAGGAAAATAGTATTTAAAATAAGTGTAGATAAGGAAAATAGTATTAAAAATAAGTGTAGGTAAGGAAGATTGTATAGAAAATAAGTGTAGATAAGGAAAAGTGTATAGAAAATAAGTGCAGATAAGGAAGGTTGTATAGAAAATAATTGTAGATAAGGAAAATAGTGTTTAAAATAAGTGTAGATAAGGAAAATAGTATTAAAAAATATGTGTAGATAAGGAAAATTGTATAGAAAATAAGTGTAGATAAGGAAGGTTGTATAGACAATAAGTGTAGATAAGGAAAATAGTATTTAAAATAAGTGTTGATAAGGAAGATCGTATAGAAAATAAGTGTAGATAAGGAAAATAGTATTTAAAATAAGTGTAGATAAGGAAAATAGTATTAAAAATAAGTGTAGATAAGGAAAATTGTATAGAAAATAAGTGCAGATAAGGAAGGTTGTATAGAAAATAAGTGTAGATAAGGAAAATAGTATTTAAAATAAGTGTAGATAAGGAAAATAGTATTAAAAAATAAGTGTAGATAAGGAAAATTGTATAAAAAAATAAGTGTAAATAAGGAAGATTGTATAGAAAATAAGTGTAGATAAGGAAGGTTGTATAGAAAATAAGTGTAGATAAGGAAAATTGTAATTTCGTTTGAGCCGAAACACGTCCTCATTCGTATTGATTAAAATCAGGTTTTAATAACGGATTCAATTATTCCATCACTTTAATAGTTTTTGCACAAGATTTTATATAATTAATCTAATCTTTTCATTTCATTAAAATTTTAAGATAATTGGTAGAGATGATTTGAGAAATTAACTCGTATCAATAACTCACGAATAGGCATTTCTGTAATGATGACGACTAATACGGTTTTGTTTGGAGTGGTTATACGAGAGTAAAGTTTGATGTAAAACGTTAGCGGGCAACTGAGTAGGTTAGGTTAGGTACATTTAGAGTTATTGAATAAAACATTCAGATAAATTGCCAAAATACCCACAGACCAAGTTTTGATGAAACTCGAACCAAACGTTTGCGCTGTAGAACACTACAGATGGACAAACATCACTCCCTAAACCACTTTTTTGACTCTGGGGACTTCATAACAGAAATACCCACAAACAACTCGATATCAATTTTTTGTCCCATGACATACCGTAAGTAATATAATATACCACTAGGGGCTCATTTTAGTGAGTACGGACTTGGCAATCCCAAGGGGACCTAGCTGGATCTACACCTTTTTCAAGTAGTCTTGGGTAAGATCCCTTTCTTTTATCTTTCCTATCGTTCTCTTTTGATTATTTCTTCTTCTTTTCCGACTATGGCGCCATTAGAGTATTCGCGGGCTATGTTATCTCCTTTTTTTTATAAGGCGATGATGGCAGAGGTTTTTTTCGTCATCAACAACAAGAGAGAAAAATTACGTAGGCATACATATATGTGATACATTTTAAAGAAAAGCAGCCACCATTTTCTTCCGCTGATTCGGCGAAAATTAAGGGTCCATTTTGGTTTTTATTGCCATGCTAATGCTACATTCGGTGTACTTGACCTATGTAAAAATAACTATGCAATAACTTACTCACATGCCCATAAATGAACCAAACTTTAACCTACAAAAAAGTATTGTACCCACCCCAAAAAATTCCACTACAAGAGTTGAAACATAAACCCAAGAAGAACCACGAACCATGAGATTCGATGTCTTAGTCCAAACCAGTGTATTGGATGTACTGAATTATAAAATAAAATTAATGTTCATGGTTTATTTTTTATCCCAAAATTTGACTTTTTTTTAAAAATTTGTATTTTTTCAAAATTTATCGTTCTTACAACATTTGTCTTTTATAAAATTTTATTTATTTTTTATCATAATTGAGGATTTTAAAATTTAACTTTTATTGAGTGTGATTATTTACGTAATTTTCCCCCTCAAAGTTTGATTATTTTCTAAATTTCACTCGTAAGAAGTTTGATTTTCTTTCACATAATTTGACGTTTTAAAATACGAGTTGTATAAAATTTGATTTAATCTCATAATTTGACGTTTTGAAAATTTGTCTTTATAAAGTTTGATTTTTTATTATGATTTGAAATTTTTAGAATTTTACTTTTGTAAAGATTGACTTTTTTCACATAATTTGACTTTTTTTTTTTTTTCTTTCAAAATTTCACTTTTTTTTAAAAATTACTATTTTTTCCATAATTTGACATCTCTACAGTTTAACTTTTTAATTTATTTTAATTTGTCGTTATTTTAAAATTTGTACTTTTTTATCCATTTTAACATTTTTCAAAATTTGTCATTTTCCTACAATTTGACTATTATTAAAATTGGACGTTTGAAATTTTGAACTTTTCCATAGTTTTAGGTTGAGTGGGAATTTTCGTTTACGTAGACGTTGTTTTAGATCACGAACACTTACGTTTCACAGAAATTTTATTGACATTTTTTTTTGGGTTGATTTAAAAAAAGGACTTTCTAGAATGGCATCTGATTAAAAAAAAAAAAAAATTTTTAATTTTTTTTAACCAATACTTCCAAAAGTAGCGATTTTGAGGAGATTACCAAATACGTTTTAGGACTATTTGTTCTTTGAAGTTGCATTTGAGCAAAGGCATTATTCTATTAATTTCATTCGTTTAAGTAAGTTTGAAATTTCGAAATTACCATTGCTCATAATTTACCAATTTTTTCTATTACAAATATAATTATAAATGTGTGAAACCCCTTTATAGTACGAGAATCGCAATTCCGAGATACTATAGCTGGATTTACACTTTCATATAGTCTTGGGTTAGACCCCTCTCTTTCAATCTTTGCTATCACGTCTCTCTTGTCAACCCTGACACTATTTTGAGTATTAGAGGGCTATGCGTATTGTTCTATCTTCTTTATTTTTAAAGACGAAATAATAATTATGTACCGTTACTATATTGTTAAATATGTTTTGAGCGGACGTGAAAAGTTTAAAAGTTGTATAAGTTCTAGCAAAATTATTAAGAAAGTAAAATATTATCTTTTGTTGATATGACACAACGACGTTTAGAGTGTAGTTGTAACAGCGGAACAAATGTATTCCAAGTTCCTATAATTAATAATTAAATAAAATATACAGAATGTTAATCGAATTATGTATTGTAAAATACGTTCCCAGGTTTAATATTGGAGAGTATAAGCTGAAGATTTTAATATCACTCATTCAATTATAAATTTGAACTGGTTAATTCCCATTTGATTGTAAAATGTACAATCATGGATTTCGTAGTATAGTTTAACACTTCCAGTCACTAGGAGCGCTGTACAACAAAGTCTCCATTTATTTGCCAGTCTCATTTAGGTTGTGTTGTGGAGTGTTGCGGAGTGAACGCTATTTGTTTCTTTGTTTCTCCAATAACATCTACACCTCTACATGTAAGTGTTTCTTTTTTTTTGTAAACTTGATGAAACATTACCTTTTAAAATATTACTTCCCCCACATATATGTAGTATAGAGTGAGTTATGCGATTTGTAAAAAAAATCGATGTAGTCTTTTACCGATATATCCGTTAAGTCCTTTGAGTAAAAAAAAGTGTTTTTTGGAATGATGTTCCTCTATCGTGTGCTCTAAAGTCCAAATGTGTGATGTGATTTTAATATGAAATTTGGTATATGGGTGTATTTTGGTTTTGTCTAGGGGTTTAAAAAAAAAAAAAATTGTTTGTTGATAATTCAAAATTTGGGGGTAGCTACCATACCCCCAAGTTTGTATCAGTTTGAAAACATACAAAATTACGATTTTTTTTCAAAATAGGCTCGGACGATTTTGATCAAATTTTGCTCAAGTGCAGCCTCTTAGGACATGGTTGCCATTTCTCAAAAAATGCCGGTTCATGAGTTATCTTTAAAACAAAACAAAAATTGGTAATAGTTATAAAAATACCTAATTTATCAAAATTGGCTTTACCAATTATTTCGTTCAAAATTTAGTGAAAAATGAAGATTAATGACCCAAATCCGAGTGGAAAATTATAAGGGAAAAAATATTACAAATCAGGATTAATTGAGATAAAAACTTGACCACAGCCAATAAATGTTGTCAAATACAACTTGCGCTGCTGGATTTAGGCCCTTATTTAATTATATAAATATTGTTTCATGGTTTAACTTGTTGATTGACAACTACTGAAATTATATTTTTGGTGATGATTAGTTTTGTTTAGTTTTTATTTGATTTTAGGGATGGGCGAGTTAGAAAGTTTAGGCAAAGTTGTTTGCACTGTTTATTATTAATTATATATAATTAGAATGAATTCTATGTTAGTAATAAGAAATTATTACAAAATCAATTTATTTAAAAAATTTACCAAAAGTAGGCCTATTCATAGTTTGAAGGAAATCGTTTCTGTAAAAATGTTTCAAAAGTGTATTGCAAGAGCCAGATAAACAAAGGAATCAAGTCAAATAAAAACAATGGGAAATCTGTTTGGTTTGACAACCCCGAGAGGTACTAGCTGAATCTACACCATTTTTCATGTAGTCTTGGGTTAGATCCCTGTCTTTCATTTTCCCTATCAAGTCTCTATTGATATTTTTTTCAACGGTAGCGTTTATTTTCACTTTTTAATTGACAACTACCGAAATTACATTTTTTGGAGTCGATTAATTTTGGTTGGTTTTTATTTGGTTTTGGTAAGTGGGAAAGTACAAATTCAATAAAACTAGGCTTATTCAGGTAGATCTAGCAATTTATTGGTGAACTGGTATGATGGAGAATCAAATGGTTTAAGAATAAAGACACGGTGAAATATATTTGAAAAATAAAAGGGGGGTTTATGTAGTAGGCTTTTCTATTATAAATTGTTAACAGTTATAGGGCGTATCTAATGTTAAGTAAAGTCTTTTATCCAATGCGCTGATAAAAGACAATATTCCATTATAATTTGTGAGCGTTTATTTTGATGATGTCTTTAATTGTTAAGAAGACTAAGTAATAGTCTAGTAATATTAATTACAACAAAGAAATAAGTCACTTTCACTTCTCAGGGGCCTACCGAAGGTTTCTAGCTGGATCTACGCATGTTTTATGTAGTCTTTGAGTTGATCCCATCAGGTCTTCTTTGACCAACTCTTGTTCAAAGGTTGACGCTATAAGGACTAACGGGCTTTATTTTATACTCGTCTCCTTTTTTTTACTAAAGAGAATGACGACCTTGAGGTTTTTCTCCTTTTTAAAGAAGGAAAAATAAACTAAAAAAATTATAAAATTTCAAATTATCAAACAATTTAAAAAAAAACATTTTAAAATTATTGACTGGTAAAACACAGAGAATCTGGGTTTGAAGAGTAATGTGTAATTTAATTTGGCATACAAGGACTTTCTTTTCTGTTTGGAAAAGGGAAAAATCCAAAATGAATTTTATTTCTTCCATGGCTTGTTCCTAAAATATCCTTTTTGGAGAAGGGGAAATCCATTGTGGATTTTATTTCATCCTTGGCTTGTCCCTAGAACTCCTTTCTTCTTAGCATTTACATGTTTCTAAAACCGCGTGAGCATTACATTGAAGTGACGCTCTTTTCTTCCCCCAGGCATCTGAAAATGAATTACGGGGTTTTAGGGCCCAGTCAGACACGGCCACTTCAGGAAACATTTGCCAACACTCAGGATCACCAATAGTGATCCAACTTGTAGGCTATGCAGACGGTCTGATGAGAC
Source organism: Aphrophora alni (assembly GCA_963513935.1). Classification (NCBI taxonomy): domain Eukaryota; kingdom Metazoa; phylum Arthropoda; class Insecta; order Hemiptera; family Aphrophoridae; genus Aphrophora; species Aphrophora alni. The sequence continues at coordinate 146,147,860 of OY740768.1, forward strand.
TGCTGGGCATATCATCCGGGAATGCGAGAGTCCTCTACTAGCGGGTGATGACTTCAATGCTAGCATAGGACGGAAGTTCTTGAGCCTCGTTGAAGGCAGAGGTATCGGCTTGTCTTGATCGTAGGAAGCTTAGGTTGATTTACAAGAATCCCATACCCCAATAGTATAACATAAGAATGTGCCGAGCTAAACCCACCCGTCACGGTTGTGTCCCGATTGCGAACACCCCAAAAATGTCATGCGTCGCTCATCCACGGTCTGTCCAGACTGCGAACAAATGTTTGGAATGTCACGTGTAACCTAACCTAGCCCAAGTCAGATCATTCTGTTAACATGAAAGCGGCTTTGTGTTATACAAGCAGAAAGTCAATAATTGTGCCGTGTGACTGACTACTCAAGCGTCGGAGACTACCTTGCTCTTCAGGTACATACCGGAATCTGTTCACAATCTGGACTCCTCCACAAGTAACACACCCCCACACCCAACAAAATAAATAGACACGTTCGCAATCTGGAGGACACCCCCGCCACTACAACACAGTCGGCTGTTTTCTGTAATGGAGAGTCTAGGTTAGGCAAAAAATGTACCCTTCTCAAGAAAGTGCCGAGCTAAACAAACCCGTCACTACTCTAAAGATTGTTTTAAAATTAGAAATCTTCAAATATAAATGGATAGGTTTCATCTGAGCGGTGAGCTGCGCGTGGAGGGGAAGTATAAGTTTGTAGTTCGAGGTCGAGTGGGGGACAGAGGCATTGTAGGGGAAACAATCGGCACCGACTACTGTCCACAATCCAGCGGTCTTGCAGACATCGTTGTTAGTACCAACACCCGACACAGACTGAGGCGACCGCTTCCCCTACCACCTCACTGCTGCTTAAACCACTGCGCACCCAAACTCCACAGCTCAGATGAAACCTGTCCATTTATACAATTAAAATCTGTTAATTGATTCACTAATGAATCAGTTCACAGTTCAAACTGTTATTCAAAACAAAGAAGCGCGTCTTGAGACCCAGTGTCATCACGTATTGATACTGTACTCAACAAGTTGAAATGTGTTCATGGTACTTACCCAGCTCCATCATACAATAACTTGGACCTTATAGGAAATGAAGTTTTAAATTTGTTTAAAACTACACAGGTTTTCTGAACCTCTTATCTATAGTCAGTCGGTTAAACAGTCTCCATTCGCTTCTCTCGTGTTAATGTCTCGGCTCTGACAGGTCTCTAAGCTGTATAGGACTCTCATGTCGTCTCACTTTGTCTAGGGAGATCAGGTTATGAGATTAATTGTTGACAATAACTTCGCTATTTGTTATCGTAGAGAGGTGGGGGTTGATACCATTACATGCAGAATTGAAATCTGTAAATTTGTATCTAATTTATTGTTATAAGCTAAATAACACACTATAATCTGTATACTGTAACTTGGCGTCTGAACCCTTGGCTACCTGCGAGCGGCCCGAACTGCCCACCCCCACGTCGATCACTTCCTTACCCAGCTGTGTTAGTGATGAGTCACCTACTAGCGTTAACACTGCACTGTTTAACTTTTTTATGGGAGACACAATTTTAATTTTTTTCATCATAGTTAAAATGTTTAGGAAAATATAAGCAAATTGATACCAAACACGACATTATTCCGTTTGTAAAAGCCGCCAGTAGAAAGCTCTTTACACAGCTACTATTTTCATAATCACATACTTACTATTATTTACATGTTTACGTACTATTTACATACATTTGTGTCGTGTTTGGTATCAATTTGCTTATATTTTCCTAACATTTTAACCATGCTGAAAAAAAATTTAAAATTGTGTCTCCCATAAAAAAGTTAAATAGTGCAGTGTTAATGCTAGTAGGTGACTCATCACTGTCACAGCTGGGTAAGGAAGGGAGCGAGGGGGGACGGTCCGGGTCCAGACGCCAAGTTACTGTATACAGATAATAGATCCTGGCAATGTAATCCACAAAAGTTAGTTTCCTGGACCTAGTAGGAAATGTTTAATATAATGATAGATCGAAGGGTCTTTTGAGAACAGTTTGTTATCCAGGTTTTCTGAACCTCGGAATTGTGTGTCACTAGACGTCAAATACCAAACCTACCCTATATACTTCGTATAATATACGGTGTAAATGAAAATAGTAGTCTTAAAGGTGTTGATGTTTATAACTGATTCATCGTATAGTCAGTCTCGCTTCAAGGCGTGTTTTATTTAACCTTCATGCGTCACTGACTGAATGAGTCATAATAATAGTAAATTCTTATGACGTACAAAAAATATATTTCATAGAAATATAGGTCCGAAAACGCTTAGTTTTTCGTCTCTCCGCCATTTTTTTTTTTTTTTTACAAAAACAACTGTGGAAATAGATAAGATATTGAGTTCAAATTTGGTCCACGCATTATGCATGTTCAGTTTGATAAATCCATCAAAAACAAGGACTTTATTTTGGTCCAGTTTTAATATGACGGCCATTTAAATTTTAACGTTAAATATCACGAAAAAAAAATTACAAACAACTTGTACAACGTTTCAACAAACTTTACAAAAATGTACGATACAAAATATTTGTGTTTTTTATTGACGAGAAAAATTGTGTTTTTTATTTTTTCTTCAGCTCAAAAGATAGTAGAGTTATCGACAAAAAACTAAAAACACAATTTCTTGGTAATTGTCTACAATACCCACAACTTGAATTAAATTTCCTACAAGTTTTATTTCTTTCTGTTAACCCTTAATTAGAGTTCCTAGAACTTAAGTAATTTAGTAATTGCTTGTTTACACTTAAATTAATTAATCTAAACTAATTAATGGTGGGTTTATTCTATCATAAATTTGTGGTGTTGTAAACAATTATCAAGGAATATTGTTTTAAATTTTTTTTTTTACAATAACTCTGTTATTTTTTATGCTACAGAAAAATAACACCATTTGGTGCGTCATTAAAAAAAAAAAAATCTCTTGTAGGCCTATATATTTTTTAAAGTTAACAGTTTTTGAGATATTTGACGTTAAGCGCTTTAAAAGGTCGCCATATTGAAAATAATAATGGACAGACCAAGCACCTGAAGTTATAAGGGTCCCTGGTTTTACCTATTTAAAATTGTCGCCCATTTTCCCATGTTAATTATATTTTTCTCAATTTCATAGGGTTCTATACAACACACTATACCAAATTTCATGATCCTATCTTACAGTTTTGTTTAAATGATTAAATTAAAATTTTCTTTTACATAATAAAGTAATAAAATACGGATTTATATCCAGACAACTGAAGTAATCTTTTGAACTCCGCTCTTTGGCCTGAGTTCACCAGAAATGCTTTTTATTGTGATAATATTTTATGGAATTACAAAATCTAAGCACAATTTGATTTTATAGCTATTTTAATAAATCGACTAGCTCTAATTATGTAGCCTACAAAAATAGTGATGATTGGTCAAATATTTTTCCAGATGCAGCGTTATAATTACGATTTCAATCTTACCAAAGGGATATACGCTCCAGTACGCTTAGTGCGGTCAGAATGTTACATAGTACGAGAAAGTTGTGCGGCAATAAATCGACTGTAATATGTGCAGTTCTCTACAACGGGTGGATCGGTTTTAATGAAATTTCTTAATTTCTTTTGTTTTTATTATACCCCGGGTGATTTTCCCCCACTTATTCGATATAACAAATATTGGGGTAGCTCAAATAAGAAAAAACACAATTAATTACCTTAGAGGTTGTCCTCAGTCCGTATATTGGTTTTAGCTACAGCGCTGTTTCGCCGAACACTTCGTGTTCTAACACTAAGTGTTCGGCGAAACAGCGCTGTAGCTAAAACCAATATACGGACTGAGGACAACCTCTAAGGTAATTAACTATATTATATATTAAACAGTCCAAGGCAACACATTATACTTTATAAAAAACACAAAATTACATTTTTTTTTAAAAATCTGCTGAAACAGACTTTCATCCAATTTTGCTCAAGTGTAGCTTCCAAACAAAACTTATTGGTCGCCATCCGTCCAAACCAAAAACTCTGCCATGGGGCTGTGTAACGTTTAGTTGGCGGTAAACAATGGTAATTGCCTAACCTAACTTAGCCACCACGGTTTGTAACTCAGCTCCGCGGTTCTTCTACACTTAAATATTATAATTTATCTTCTTTAACCCCACCAAACCAATTAGGTTTAACGGTTTTGTAGAAATCACTGCGATCTCCCTGAGCTGAGATGTCGAATTAACGCCACAGCTGTAGAAATAACGCCTAGTGTACTAGTATTGGTAAGAAATTATCGTAGGTGCAATGATGGTCTGTATCACTTTCCGAAGCTTGGACACATATTTTTTAAACACTGTGTATTAATAAACAAAGACCAGAGTATTGTGGTGACAATATATACAGATACATTTTCAAAAGTCCCTTACCACACTTGGGATTAAACAAAATAACAAAAAACAAAAATTTTTGTCAAAAGTAAAATGTTTATTCCTATTAGACCCTTATAGCTATTACAACAACAAAGTTGTCATCTTCAGAGGGAATCTTAAAAAAGACTCCTATAGCTATAAGGGTCTAATAGGAATAAACATTTTACTTTTGACAAAAATTTTTGTTTTTTGTTATTTTGTTTATTCCCAAGTGTGGTAAGGGACTTTTGAAAGTGTATCTGTAGACTGTATATTAATGTCAACTGTTGTCACCCTGTATTTGTTGTTAAAAATAACATCTCAAAACTGATTGTGTAAGTTGTACGAATATATGTCTACATGCTTTTAAAGTGGTCAAGTAATTTTTGAAACACACTGTGTTCATTTTTTTTTTTTGTATGGAGGGGGAGGGGATTATCCTCGCTTATCTGACGCGGATTATTTCAGGTATAATCAGTGTAATTAATTTAAAAAATACTTTTGTGGGCGTTTTCGTTTTCATGAACCACATTTTGTCCGTGAATCACTCAATCTGTGTAAGAATGATAAGGAAGTACACTATATATTTATAGACAAAGAATGTCATGCAAAAAATTAAATTTTTTGTTGATGGTATTTTTCTCTATCGTTAGTTATTTGTTCTAGTTTTATGTTATCAGCATTTATTATAGATAAGAAGTTTTAGTCTAGCATCAAATTGGTGAAAGAGATAACCCGTTAATGGATTTGTATTAGGCTTATTCATTTTATACACAAGATGAGGCTAATACTATTTAAATAATGTGACCTCACAAATTTCAATTTCATTTTAGTTAAAAAATTTATAATGAAGTACAGTTTTGAAGCTATACCAAATATATACACTATTTTTTAACAGAGTGACTTTTGTTCGTGTGCTTTAGAGGCGAAACCATTCGGTTATTATCACCTTATATAAAAAAATAAAACGGCCAAGCGAGTGCTGAAACAACAACACGTTAAGGACAGATATTTTAAGGTGCAATTTAAATTGTACAGGCAGACAGACAGTTGGTTTTACCTAAAGACATTAATTAAGAGAAATCAATGAAAATTCAATCCATTTTTTTTAATTGCTATTTAATTGTTTGTCTCACATCTCACGAAAAATGCTTTTTAAACTCATACGTTATTCATTTCTCATTGTGTAATTAAATTAAGTTTTATTCGTCATACAAAATAACTATAATATATGAATGTGCAGTGCAATTTAATTTAAAATACAAATTTTTTCAGATATTTAGGTTACGTCGTGTTCAAGTTAGAAAGGGGGGGGGGGGTGTATTCTGATACTTTAATATTTGCCTTAGCGCCAACACTAATTTTTGGATCTTGGTTTAAGAAGAGGACACCGCCACTTAAACAGTTGAACTCGGAAGGTTTCCTAACCTAACCAACATTATACATAATATATGAATACACACTTTATTGTTTTGGAGTTTAATATAAATTTATAATTGTGTCAAACAATTTTTCATCCTGGTTCCTACGGTGCTATTGAATTTACATAAGTATTATCTAACACATCTCTACTAGGTCCACATTATTTCTCTTCTTGATAAAATACACGCCAACAACATTATTTCAGCTGTTCTGCCAGGTCACGGGTTCAGTATGTTCTATTAACGTCAATAGAAAATTGTTAACGAATGACGATTTTTTTCTTGACCCTAATTTTTTCGTCAAATAAACTTACAAATTTTCATTCAGAATAAGAACTTTGTTTTATTTCCATACGTATTTCAAAAAAGTGTTGTTTTCTCCAAGCGATAAGTTTTGCACTCCAAGCTCATATTTTGTTACCGCGAAACGCTCCTCCTATATGTGGGGACAATACAAAGAATATAAATGCAAAGTTTTAAATATATGGAATTTATCAGCTTGTTGTTATTTACTAACCAGACAGACGGACAGAAATACGCGTGAAATTATAAGGGTCTTTGGTTTTACTCACGGACTCTAAAAAGGGAGGAAAAAACCCATCAATTTCAGACCCCCTACCCTCTAGCCCTTGAATAGTGCAATAGCGTGTGGGACGGGGGTTAGGTTAGGTTAGGTTAGGTGTTATTATTATTCATTCACCTAACCTAACCTAACCTAGCCCTCGAATATTGCAATAGCGTCAGGGACGGAAAAAAGCAAAAGTTGGTGAAGATGAATCTACAACGTTTTAGATTTCTATCATCCTATTTGTGTTTTGTAGGTTTTTCTCTTTTCATTTTTTATCAGGTAACACTTGTTCCTTTTCCTACTCCGACGTGACGATATTAGAGTATTCGAGGATGAGGGGAGTCAATTTTATGCGCTTAACTTACTGTTTTAAGGCGATGTTACCGAGAAGTTTTTGTTGTGAATGTTTTACGTCTAGTATCTAAAGGTTAATATCAAGTGTGGGGACTAACAATCATTAACACGTTCTCATAAACTTCCTGCTATTGTTCCTATTATTCACTTCTATATTCTTACTATATTCAAGGTAATTCACACAAATATAGTCTTAAACACAGCGACCAATTCAAGGTGGCTATCATTAGACCGATAGGTCTTGCCTGGGTTAAGAATGTTGTGAGATACAGAATTTCGAGGTTCATAAAATCTGTGTAATAGAGTAACTGTTTTTACCTAATTTAATAGCAAGATCTCTTGATCCATTGCTATTTTAATATTTCCTACTAGGCCCAAGAAACAATTTTTTGACATATCTGTTCAATCTCTTAGTATCATCACATTGTTGAATTTTCCGTCCATCACATAAGCGAGGAAGTAAAAACAGTTTTACCCTATAAAACTCTACGGGCAGTAAGCCTATACCTAGATAACCCACTTTCTCCTACTCATTGTGTTATTGATTTGTTATAGCTACGCTTATTATACATTGCTTGGATGGAAGCCACATATTATACAACAGTGGGATGTTGATGATCATTTGACTTCTGTCGCACACGCAGTTCTTATATAAATTGTCTATGATAATTTCAACAGTTGTTTATCATTTAGCAATTTGCCAATTTAAGCCACAACATGTCGTTATTTTTGTGCAGCTGGGTGTTTATAAATGGATTTTTAAAAGATGTAGATATTTTTATTCAGATAACTTACAAAATCGGTTGAGGTGTTATTTTAAAGCAAAACAGATCAAGTTTGACCCGCGCAGTGTCGTAGTAGCAAATGTAATCACAGAAGCGCCACCACCGATGCTGTTAAATTGGATACTTTCACGTGTTCGCTTTGTGTTTTCGTTGCACTAAATGAACTCAACAACTACAGTTCAACGTAATTTTTACTCGTGACGCCAAAATTTTGTCGAGGCTGGTTCTGTACAAATCACCAGGTCGCCCTCGACTTCCTAACGCTCTTGTGGAACAAGTCTTAGAGACTTTGCTCGTAACTTTAAGAATTCAACGTCTCGCGAGACTGGTATAAAACCATATTACTAATATAAAAGTAGTTATAATTTATAAGATATAATATAAAGCAGATTGAGTCCCTCATCAGGAATTTTGTGCAGAAAGGTTGGTTCCAATAAAGATTTTGCGCTTAAACTTACTACTGTGCAACAAATTACTGATGGAGATAAAGTCGCTCGTCAGGAATTGTACGCAGAAATGTTGGATCAAATAGTACAAGAAGAATTTCCATATAAACTACCACGGTGCAACGAATTACTGATGGAGGTAAAGTTGCTTCAAAATGTTGGATGGAATAGGATACGAAGATTTTGCACTTGAAGCCATATAAACTCCGAGGTGCAAAAAATTATTACAGAAGAAGAAAACTGCTTGTCAGAAATTCTGTGCAAAAATGTTATAACGAAAACGCTCCTGGACGACGTAGTTTTAGTGGCAAGATAAATTCCCACAACCATAGAATCTTAGGTAACGAATATACACATGCATCGTTGGTGCAAATTCGGGATAGTCCCGAATTGAATGTTTTGTGCTTTGAATGAAACGAAGAGACCTTTCTTGGATAAAGTTATTTTCAACAACGAATCAATATTTCACATCAGTGGCAAGAAGACTGCCCACAACTGTAGATTCTGGGGTAGCGAAAATCCCTCTATCTTTGGTGCAAATTAGGGATAGTCCAAAACTGAATGTTTTGTGCTTTCAATGAAACGAAGAGACCTTTCTTGGATAAAGTTATTTTCAACAACGAATCAATATTTCACATCAGTGGCAAGAAGACTGCCCACAACTGTAGAATCTGGGGTAGCGAAAATCCCTCTATCTTTGTGCAAATTTGGGATAGTCCAAAACTGAATGTTTTGTGCTTTCAATGAAACGAAGAGACCTTTCTTGGATAAAGTTATTTTCAACAACGAATCAATATTTCACATCAGTGGCAAGAAGACTGCCCACAATTGTAGATTCTGGGGTAGCGAAAATCCCTCTATCTTTGGTGCAAATTTGGGATAGTCCAAAACTGAATGTTTTGTGCTTTCAATGAAACGAAGAGACCTTTCTTGGATAAAGTTATTTTCAACAACGAATCAATATTTCACATCAGTGGCAAGAAGACTGCCCACAATTGTAGATTCTGGGGTAGCGAAAATCCATATCTATCTTTGGTGCAAATTTGTGATAATCCAAAAGTGAATGTTTTTGTTTTCTCTGGAAATATAAAGTGTTATGGCATTTGATAAACACATGAATAGTATGCTCAAAGTGTCATTACACAGTTGACCAAGATGTATATTGATTGTGATTTAAGCTCTTCATTGCTCAATAAATCGGTCGAGATATATAAACGTTTTCAATAACCGGTGTATTTTATACATTGAACCGCGATTCAACACACAATTCAACACGCTGTTAACAATGTGAAACGTGAAGCGGGTTTTCATCCTCACGTTGGAATAGAAAAAACGCGATTCTTTGAAACTGTACAAATTATAACTGAGACTGTACTTTCAAGTTGGATAAACAAATTGTAGTACAACAAGAGAAGAGAGAATAGATAAATTAGAACTTTAGTGAAAGATTAAACAGCCGTGCACTGCTCAGCTGGTAATAATGTTCAACTTTAATCCAACCCTTTGTTAAAACTTGGTTTATCTCGAGGCGGCATTATTGCACCTCCCCTTTTATAAGGAAGAGTGGCTACAATAGATTACAATTTTTTTATTTTTTTTATTTTCTTCTATTGCTACTAAATAATACACAATTACAAAACCCCCTTATTATTTTACCTTCATTTTTCATGTTTATTTATCTGGTATATAAAGTATGGGCAGAATTTGGGAATCATAAAGAAAAAAGTGGTAAAAAAAAGTTGCACATACTCTCCCACCCACCCACCACCTAAAACAAATAAAAATGTATCAAAACCAATTGTTACCAAAAATGTTATTTAGACAACTTGTCAATCGAAAAGCGATAATGAGCGATGGACGTCACGTATATAAAAAAATTTATATTTTTAAATAAAAGCTTAAACTCGTAATATAAATATGTCCTTAGCGTAAGGCGTATTTGATTAATACGTGGTCATGGTTCATCTTTGGTTTTTTTAAAATTATTATTATTGTCCTGAACCATAAAATGTGTTTACACACACGAATTTAATCTTCATATTTCACTCAAATTGGAACGAAAGCGTATTTTTGAGTTTTTCCTTATGACAGGTACACCCGAATTTAGAGTTATCAAACACACGTATATGCCTAAATATCAAATGACGTCCTTACATCATTAAAAAACAACTTTTTTTTTTTTACTCAAGAAACCGCTTTGCGGATATAATCGCAATAAACTCGACAATGTTATTTTTATTCATCACATAAACAACGTGTACGAGACAAAGTAAAAAATGGTAGATGAACTTGTGACGGTTTTACTTTGACCGGAACTGAAAGTTCAAGTTGTTGAATTGACTTGTAGAAAACAGCTGACCAGAACTTGACTTGTAGAAAACAGCTGACCAGAACTTTACTTGTAGAAAACAGCTGACCAGAACTTGACTTGTAAAAAACAGCTGACCAGAACTTGACTTGTAGAAAACAGCTGACCAGAACTTGACTTGTAGAAAACAGCTGACCAGAACTTGGCTTGTAGAAAATAGCTGACCAGAACTTGACTTGTAGAAAACAGCTGACCAGAACTTGACTTGTAGAAAACAGCTGACCAGAACTTGACTTGTAGAAAACATCTGACCAGAATTTGGTTGGTACAGTAGCTATGTTGAGGACCTCGCTACATAGAGCAGTCCCGACACGCAGTCAGACGTGGTGCGAGTGCCTGTCTCGTATTGATTTTGATGTTATAACCTATATTATAAATTACACCATGCTTGGGTAAGTAATTGGGATCATTGGAGGTTTTTCCGGAGGCCCAATACCCAAATTGGACGCATAATTTTCGTAATTGAAGGAAAAGCGTTAGTAATGAGCGACACCCAAGTTCAACTCCCTTGTTAACCAGTGTTTGTGTAGTGTGAGTGAATATTTAATAATTAGCTATAAACTAGGCTGATCTCTTCAAAGCTGGGTAACCTATGGTGCGTGGGCGTGCATGTTTAGGAAGATGTATTACTAGGTTTTCTGAACTTTCTAGATGTGTGTATTAAACAGTGTTCCCTCGATTTGCTCTTGTCAGTCTCAGACCTTGCGGACGTCGAATCTATACATTATGTCGTTGACTCCACTCTGCAGGATCTTGTAACTAGAAATATCACATTCTCTTAGAGAGAAAAATGTAAATTGTTGTTTTATTTAGAGCCTTATAAGTAGTATCACACGAGATATGAACAAAAACTATTTTAAAATGTCCGCCATTTTGAAATTTTAAATTTAAGTTTTCTTAATTTCAGTAGAGTTCTATACCAAATTTCATATTCCTATCTTAATTTTTGTGACTGCTATTTGTGACAATGTGAAAAGTCAGATTTTAATATAGACTCATTTAAAAGACGCGGTTAAGCCAAACAGATAAGAGATTCAAATAATAAATTAAATGTAGTAACTTCATTAATAAAAGAAAAATGGATTTTCAAGACAACAATATGAATTATTATGTTTAATTTTAATGTAATTTAGTTTGTTTGTTATAAAATGTAATTTATTTGTATTTTACGGCAGTGCGGTAAAATGTTGAACAGTAACCGGAAGGAACGCTTTTCGGAAGTGAGAATTTGCCTCATGGTAACAGCAGTCTAAGTCCAGCGTTAGGAGTGACAGGTTGTTTCTAAAAGAGTCTCAGTTCAGTGATTGAAGGGTTCAGACGTATTTCGACGTTTGTGCGTTATCAAATAGAACAATAAAAAAACCGATAGAATGTAAGATTTTATAATTTAGAAGGGACAATAGAGTTGATATTGACATAAGGTATAGACAGTGAAAAATGAGTGTACAAAGAATTGTTAGAGACTGACTTTATGAGAGACTTTGTTATATAGTAGAATGAATTACCATGCGGTTTTTCTTTGCAATGGCTTCCATGAGTCAAAGGTTTGAGTTTTGAATATTTTCTGGACAATAGGACTATAAACCCATATTCAAAGTATTGAACGTGATTGTTATAAATAGTGAACTTTTAAACCAATGTATAAACTTGTAGAATGAGACATGAACGTTCAGTGTTTCAGTGTTAATGCTGAGTTGATAATATTTATAGACAAGACTGTTATTTGTGAGAAATATTAAAAGAAATTTTAATTTAAATGAATATTAATTTTCATTTTAATAAACAGAAAATAAATATGAATTCCATAAAACAAAGGGAGAAACGATTCGAGGATGTCATCATAAGGGAGAGAGCATTTCCACGAGGCGGGATCATGGTGTCTTGGACAATAGGAGAAGTCAACCACGGATTCAAAGTGTTTTCAACGAAACAATAACGTGTTTGGTATCCACGTTTCAGAAACTCTTATTTTTAAACTATGTATGAATTTGATAAAATTTGTGTTGTTCAATATTAGATATAGAATATATAGATGATTAGAATTTTAATAAAAAAGGTAAATCCTTAAACTTAAAACTTTATGAAGAAAACAAATTATAAATTTTCTGATATTCAGTAAAACAATATAACTTGCATTAATTTAAAAGGATGAAAATCTTATTTCAATTAAATTCATTTTTTTTATGTTGCAACAAGTAAGATAACGTCAGTAAATAAACTTTATTCAGATCTTTTTCTTATCAATATCATTTTAATAGGAGTAATTTGATAGGATGTGTTAGTGTAAGATGTTGAATATGACTATTCAAACTTTATATCTGTCTAATAGTTTAATAAATCTTTATGTTAACATTTCAGAGACAAGTGTTTTCATTAAATACCAAATATCACTGTAAGTACACTGTGAAAAGAACTTACGACCCCAGATATTTTTTTCTTTCTTTTAAATATTTAAATTCATTCTTTTTTCAAAATTGGTATGCTAAAGCAAACCTGGCGCCCTATAGTCGAGCAAATTAATAAATAAAATAAATAACAACATCTCACTTTTTGAATTATTACAAATGTCGCCGCAACTGTGGGCCTTTTTAGTCGAAATAAACAGTGATTTTGGTAATGAGAACTCTTAAAATCAAGGTAAGGACTCTCTCTATCATAATAAGAAAGATTCTTTTTCAAAATTTTTTGTGTTAAATATAATAAGATAAAAATGGAGTCAGAAATTGTAAATGTTAATAATAGTGAGGAACAGGTAGAGTTAGGAAATCAAAATTCTTTAAATAATATAGAGTCATTAGAATTTACGGGGGATATTTTTGATAATTTACAGAAGGAATCGCAAAGTAATGAGCAAACAAATGAACAATTTGCACAAAATTTTTTAGATCAAGAAATAAGTAATAATAGTAATAGTAGACGTTCAAGTATGAGTAAAATTAGTAGTTCAGGTTCGGATTTTAATGGGTTTGATAGTGATAGGATTCTAGATAGTAAAGGACAGTGTGAAAATATGAATAAAGAATTAGTAGAAACATCAGGGGTAGAAATAGTAGAAGAAAATTCAGATAGGGAATTAAGAGCTAAAGAGGTTAGGGTAATTGAACAGGTTAGGATTGGTGAACAGGATAAAGTAGATAGAGATGATAAGGTAATGAGAATGTTAGAAGAAATGATGAAAGAAACAAGGCAAAACAATGTAGTGTTAAACAATAAAATTGATCAGGGTAGTTTAGACGATGATAAGAAGTTTGAATGTATAAATAATAGGTTTGATCAAAACAATTTGGAATTAAAAGAAATAAGTAATAAATTTGATCAAAATAAGCTGGAAATCAATGCTAAACTAGAAGACTTTAATATTAAGCTTGAACAGAATAATGTTAAACTGGATAAAATAGACAATGATTTAAAACAAAGTAAATTAGAACTAAGACAAGATAAGTTAAACTTAAAAGAAGCAATGTGTAAAAAATTTGAAGAGATTAGGGTTGAAATAAAATCAGATTATGTAAAATTAGAACAAAATCTTAAAATGGAAAGTAATGTAATGGAAACTAATAATAAAGTAGAAATTGAAGTGAGCTATTGTGAGAAAAAAGTAGAATTTGAATGGATAAATAATGTAGAAGGTGTTTTGATAGAAAATGTCAATAATTTGGATAACAATTTAGATCAAGCAGTAGCTGAAGTAGAAATTAACAGTTTTAATGAAATAAATAACATATCAAATGATTTGATAATAATAGAGGATAATTGTGTAAATGACTGTGTTCAAGAAATTGCTAAAAAGATGAATAATGGGTTAGGTAACAAGGTATATCCAGAAACAGCAAATAATGTTGAAATTAATATGTCTAGTGGGGTTGGAATAGGTATAAGTAATTTGAAAAACAAAGTAAAAGTAAATAATCTAATAATAAAGGAATCAGCTGTTTATCTTAAAAAACGAGTTTACCATAGGATTGTAGATTTTGAAAAATATGCGATGTTAGAATTTAGAAATATTTTTAGAATACAAGAACAAGAAATTAAAAGTTTTTGTGAAAAAAGTAACTTTAAATATAATCTTGAAAGTAAAAATATAGAAATAGTAAAAGAAGGCTTTGTATTAGTATATAAGAATGGTGGGGTTAGAATTCCTAAACGAGCAGATGTTGAAATTAGGTCATTAGATTCTAGGATGTTTGAGAGAAGGAGGGGTGATGATATGTTTGTAAGGGAGAAAGAGAATGGTGTTTTGTCAACACTCCGAGACAATAACAAAGGGAGATCTTTTGTTAGGAAAGGGTCTGTTGTGATGAATAGGCTAGACAAACTGTCCGTGTGGACAGAGGTATTTAACGCTAGAGATATTTACAAAAATCAAATCATGTATTTTAAAATCTTTCACCAATCTGGGAACCATCGTAAAAAATGTATAATTTATAATTGAGTTGTAATCAATTGAAATTTGGAACAACTAATAATAAATGTAAAGACATTTTTTATAAACACACGGACTAGATTTTGAAAAATAATTATTAGAATAAGAAGTTTGTTAATAAATAAGTTTAAGTTTGAAAATAGATAATTAAGAGTTATGAATATTAATAATTTGTGTGTACTAATGAATTTTGTAAGCTGAGACAAAAATATAGAAAATAATTATTAGCCAAGCGTAAAATATTAAGAGTTTAGTTTTAGAAAACGTTTAGGTATTTGTAAAGTAAAGACGCTGGATTATAGCAGTAAACAACTTTATATGTTTATTAAGATCTTAATATTTAGAAAACGTGACGAAAACAGATTAGCTAGATGAGAGGATCATTGGAGCTGCAAGATTGTTAGTAAATAACTCTGTATGTTTATGAAAGGAATAAATATTGATTTTACGTGACATAGATAAGATAGTTAGTTCGAAGCGAGGATTCAGAGTAACGTTGAAGAAATAATATTTAATATTAAGTAGGTAGATTCAATATTAAATATTCAATAAAATGTGACGAGAGAGTTGAAATTCATTTGCAGATCGTATTGGAACCAAAAGGGTTTCATGTCTTATCAGTAGACAGATAAGGATTGTCTCATATCGAGGGGACTTGTTTATGCTTAAACCAGGCCTAGAATTCCTTTGCATGACATTGAGACGAGATACAGCGTGTGACAGAATTATTGTTCTGAAAATGAAAAACTTTTGACGTATAATCGAAATTTAACTTGCGTTTTCAAATAAAAAACTACTTAAATAAAGGATAATTGGTTTTAAATAAAGTAAATAAGAACAAAAGTAGATTACTTAAATAACTTTGATAAGAATTAAAAGTAAATTTCTGAGTAAAGAATTTAGAATAAACTTTAAAAATAAAATTTTCTTTTTGAATTTGAACAATAACATCTAGAAAGGATTACATAAACAGAAAATCGACGATGCTAGTAATAAGCTTGGTAAAATAAACATTATTTCAACTTCGGATGAAACGATTTTAATGAAATTTTTTTATGAATTTTAAAATTTTCTTCGTGTAGATGCATTTAAGGAGTACATGAACATTTTGGGTGGATGGTTGAGCGTTTGTGTAGTCAAAATAGAATGTTTTATTCGTAAGAATAAGGCATTCTGAGACTGCATAAGAGGGCGTGTTGTGAAATAGGGATGTGTTTTGGGCTTTATCTTGAATCAAGTAGGGATATTGCATTCAACCACTGCACATTTCAACGTCACAACATGTTACTCTGTGTAAGAGTCTAAAGAGCAATTAGAAGTATGCACGGTATAAAGTAGACGGTTAGAAGAACCTATGTAGGAGAGGTTAGGAAGAAAAATGCATAAGTAAGTGTGACATTATTACATAAAAAAAACTTCATGTAATAAATTTTAGACAGATGTTGATTGAAAACAAATTGTAGGATATATATATAGAAGTGATCGATCTGTATATACGAGAAATAAATCGGACGTGACAGGAAGGAGAGTTTCTTTTTTTTTATAAAATAAAACGAAAAGTTTTATAAAACTGTAAAAAGGTTAATTAGCTGATTAGGATAGGTAATTAGATGTTAAATTGTAAAACGATAAGTTGTATGTTTTGATGTTATAAATATTAAGGATTATTGATTAGATGATAAGATGAAAAATAGTTAGTTTTAAATGATTTGTGGTTTGTGAATATGAAGAATAGTTGTTTAAAGTTTGAGAATTTATGTGAGTTTTGCCAAGACAGATAATAATTAAGTTTTTTAAGTTTTTTGATGTTAAAAAAGGAGTAAAGGAGGTTAAGTTTTTGTTTTTTAAAGGAAGGAATAATAAATTAATAATGATAAGAGAGGTTTTGATGAGATTTATAAATGAAATAAATAATTAACGATTTTTTAATAAAAAATGTTTGAATTTAAAACAATAGATGATTGTGAGAAGTTATTTGATAAAGGTGTCTAAAGATTTTGATGAAATAAGGTGTTAGCTGGGAAAGCAATGATAATTTTTTTATTTTTTGAAGTTTTGTATACAAGTAATAGATGACTAAGGAGATTTTAATATGAAGTAGTTTAAATGAGAGATTTTTTGAGTTTTATATGAAGATGATGACTTTACAGAATTGTTGAGTAAAGTGGTATTTAAAATGAAGTTGTTCTGTTAAGAAACTTTTATAAAGAAGGTAGTTAGGTTGCATTAATGGTAATTTTTTAGTTTTTAAGAGGTTTTTTGAGTACTGCGATGAAATAAAGGAAATATGCGACGATTTTAATGAAATAAAGAAATATGCGACGATTTTAATGAAACAAGAGGAGATTTAAGGAAGTCTACGAAATACGGCGATTATTATGATTTTTGAAGGAAGCTACGTTGAAATAAGGAGATTATTTATGAAATAATATAGGTAAATAATAAGGAGTTTTTTTTTTATTATGAAGAATTTTGTTTGGGGATTAATGCAACTTGAATTATTAAAATATGAAAGATAAGATGGAAATAATTTTAAGATAGGATACTGAGAGACAATACAATTGTAAAGAGGTAATTTTGAGATAAAAAGATGAGTTTTGTAAGTAATTTTATTTTTTTTTGATAATAATGATGTTATATTTTTGAATTTTAGTTGAAGAGAGGAGTTTTTGGTAATTGTAAAATCAGTAGTTAACATGTTGTCCCAGCAAGACAAAGAGTAATTGAGAATTGATAAAGAATAAATAATTATTGGATTTAAACTAAAATGAATAATAATATAAGATGATAATTGAAAAGTTTTTAAAGTAAATTGAAGTAATGTTGAGTAATAAGTAAATAATTTTGTAATAATGTTAATGATAATGAGAAGTTTTAAATTTTAATTGTATTAAGTTGAAGGAATTATTCAGATGAATATTTAGAGTCAAAGGTAGATTTTCAAAGGATGTAGAAATTTCGTCTTGGCAGAAAAGTAAAGTGTGGGAAAGGAAATGCTAGATGGCAGAAAAAGTATATAGACGGCTGTCTGGGAGATAAGCTTTGAGTGACGGGATCCTGTCAACAAAAAATGTTGATGGAAAGTTTCAGCCAACAAGGTTGGAAAGGAAACTGATGATGGGTTTTATTGTATAAATAGAGATAAGACTTAGCACTAATTGATTCATAATATTTTTTTACATGAGTTATGATGACTCAGACAAGTTGAGATAGTAAAATAGGATTTTTAATAAATAGATTTTTTAATTTTTTATGTAAAAAGAGAATCTTTCTTAAATTAAGTATACTAGGGATACTTATTTTCTTTCATGAGGTCCTTAGCTTCTGAAATGAAATGTCTTGAACATCCATTAAAAAATTTTTTTTCTTTCTCGATTTGAAATTTATATATATAAAAGCTTTGTATTCCAATACCTGTATTGAAATACAAACCTTGTGGGGTTTTGTGACAATGTGAAAAGTCAGATTTTAATATAGACTCATTTAAAAGACGCGGTTAAGCCAAACAGATAAGAGATTCAAATAATAAATTAAATGTAGTAACTTCATTAATAAAAGAAAAATGGATTTTCAAGACAACAATATGAATTATTATGTTTAATTTTAATGTAATTTAGTTTGTTTGTTATAAAATGTAATTTATTTGTATTTTACGGCAGTGCGGTAAAATGTTGAACAGTAACCGGAAGGAACGCTTTTCGGAAGTGAGAATTTGCCTCATGGTAACAGCAGTCTAAGTCCAGCGTTAGGAGTGACAGGTTGTTTCTAAAAGAGTCTCAGTTCAGTGATTGAAGGGTTCAGACGTATTTCGACGTTTGTGCGTTATCAAATAGAACAATAAAAAAACCGATAGAATGTAAGATTTTATAATTTAGAAGGGACAATAGAGTTGATATTGACATAAGGTATAGACAGTGAAAAATGAGTGTACAAAGAATTGTTAGAGACTGACTTTATGAGAGACTTTGTTATATAGTAGAATGAATTACCATGCGGTTTTTCTTTGCAATGGCTTCCATGAGTCAAAGGTTTGAGTTTTGAATATTTTCTGGACAATAGGACTATAAACCCATATTCAAAGTATTGAACGTGATTGTTATAAATAGTGAACTTTTAAACCAATGTATAAACTTGTAGAATGAGACATGAACGTTCAGTGTTTCAGTGTTAATGCTGAGTTGATAATATTTATAGACAAGACTGTTATTTGTGAGAAATATTAAAAGAAATTTTAATTTAAATGAATATTAATTTTCATTTTAATAAACAGAAAATAAATATGAATTCCATAAAACAAAGGGAGAAACGATTCGAGGATGTCATCATAAGGGAGAGAGCATTTCCACGAGGCGGGATCATGGTGTCTTGGACAATAGGAGAAGTCAACCACGGATTCAAAGTGTTTTCAACGAAACAATAACGTGTTTGGTATCCACGTTTCAGAAACTCTTATTTTTAAACTATGTATGAATTTGATAAAATTTGTGTTGTTCAATATTAGATATAGAATATATAGATGATTAGAATTTTAATAAAAAAGGTAAATCCTTAAACTTAAAACTTTATGAAGAAAACAAATTATAAATTTTCTGATATTCAGTAAAACAATATAACTTGCATTAATTTAAAAGGATGAAAATCTTATTTCAATTAAATTCATTTTTTTTATGTTGCAACAAGTAAGATAACGTCAGTAAATAAACTTTATTCAGATCTTTTTCTTATCAATATCATTTTAATAGGAGTAATTTGATAGGATGTGTTAGTGTAAGATGTTGAATATGACTATTCAAACTTTATATCTGTCTAATAGTTTAATAAATCTTTATGTTAACATTTCAGAGACAAGTGTTTTCATTAAATACCAAATATCACTGTAAGTACACTGTGAAAAGAACTTACGACCCCAGATATTTTTTTCTTTCTTTTAAATATTTAAATTCATTCTTTTTTCAAAATTGGTATGCTAAAGCAAACCTGGCGCCCTATAGTCGAGCAAATTAATAAATAAAATAAATAACAACATCTCACTTTTTGAATTATTACATATTCTACTTATGTACAGGGGGGTGGGGAAAAACAATATTTCGGTTTCCTTAGATTATCAGCCAAAAAACAGTGGTCGAATTATCCAACGCACCCTGGTTGGAACTTTAAGTATGCATCACAATTTACGGTATTTTCCTAATCTTACGACCTCCATATTGGATAAGGTATTTCATGAAGTCTGTAGCTTCCCCACCGTGACCAAACATTTCTGGCGAACATCCAATACCTATCCTAGAGACAAACTGGTGCCGTGTTATGTAGTGATAAATTGGTTTGAGTGGGAACCTATTACTGCTTTATGTGGCAAAGTATGACCGTTTAACATTTCCGTTGACAAAATTAAATTTAACATTTCAGACCCAAATTTATTGTCTGTCATCCAGTTCACAAAACTTATCTCATTTAATATAGGGATGCTCGAAATGATTATAATTTGTTTAAATTATCCTAATTTACCTTCTGATGTTATTAGATGAAGTGAACTGTATACGTTGGCGCGAATAATATTTTGCGAGTTGAGTCTAAACAGTTTTGCTTGTGCCAATAAACACGTCATCGGCGTAAATCTTATTATTTATAAAATCCAACTTTCTGAACAATTTGTTTTTTCACTTGCGATTTTGCACACGGGTTTGTGTCATTAATCTTTAATAAAATTTGAACGAAATCAATAGATTTCCCTTCCCCCCCCCCCCCCCACTTGTCGTTTAGCGGTGATAACCTTTCGGTCATCGTCGACTTAATAAAGACTTTTAGCCCTCGAATACTCTAATAGCGTCAGGGTCCTAGAGTTGATTAAAAGAGATCTGATAGGAAAGATGAAATAGAGGACTGTAAATCTAAGACTAAATGATAAAAACGTGTAGTTCCAGCTAGGTCCTCTCACTATAGTACCTTGATGGTAGTAAGATCAATTGAGGATAGATCTTATTATTTGATAACTCACAATCTGGTATTTTTAGAGAGTTGGACACCAATAGGTTTTGTTTGGGTCCTTGTACGTTTTTTGAACATCGTAATTGTGTATATTATTACTTTCTTGACGTCGATAAATGTGTATAGTTTGTCGGAAATGTATAAAATTAAGGCATTCTATAGAATACCTAGAGATTCTAAACATTTTCTAAGCATTTTTGCCAAAGTATAAAATAAAATAATTTTGTTAGATCTTTATTTACATTTTACATTACCTTACAAAATGCCTGCGGTTCTTTAAGGCAAAGTATTAAATGAAGAGATTTGCTTATTACTTACAGTGATAAAATTATTTATTTACAGTATAAGAAATATGAAATGGAGAAAATAAGATGCAATAAGAGTCTATCTAGCAATATACATTTAACACTAATGTCACTGTTTGTTGAAGTAATACCCACCTATAGACTCCTGATAAAAACACTCTGTTCATGTGTGATTTGTTACACTTTCTTATTGCAAAGTTCTAGAGGCTCCGTTAGTTGTCTAACAAGCAAGCTATTTCCTTGTTCTCGTGCTGTAGAAGTCTTTGCTTGTGTTTCCCTGCAAATCTTTTGATTTCCTCTGAGACAGTGTTTATCCTAAGGTCACTCTAAAGACTGTCATCAACTTAATATGAAAGCCATGGAAAAAACGACATTCCAAATTCTGTCTGAAGTTGCAGCAGCCATCCTATAGAATGCTTAGACAAAAATAAATATGAAATATGTTTGGCTTCATACTTTAGGCAATATAATGCCTAGACGTTGTATACAATGCCTGATTTAACACATTCCCGTTAACATATATAGTAAACCGGCTTCATTCGCTTCGCTCGTGTCAGATACTCAACTCTGCCGGTTCTCGGAACTATACAAATATCACAGAAGACATGGGTTCCATATTCATTTTGACACCCTAACTTCGCTATTTGTCATCGTACAGAATTGAAATCTGTAATTTTTAATATAATTTTGTGTTATTAATATAGTCCTAGTTTAATCCAGAAATTTGCCATCATTTGTGTATAGAATATAAATACACGACGTTTCAAGAGTATAAATCAATTTTCGTTATCAAGTGAGAAAGTAGAACATAAAAGCACTAATATAGCCTGGGGAGCATAGGCCATGTTGGAAACTAAAACCAAATCTATAATAACTCAAAATGCAATTTAAACCAGCACGATGAAGCTCCCTGTTGTAGAGCTGGACTCTACACTAAGATACTTTTCTTCTACTAGAATATGTTGGTGGTTTTTTTTTCTTTCTTTTTTTGTTAGTTTCACACTTGATAACGAGAGTTGATTTATAATCTCGAAACGTCGTGTATTAATGATCTATAGACAATTTATGTCAAATCTCCGATTAAACTTTACTAATAATATGAACAAGCCATCATTATTAAATAACATTGAAACCAAAATAATTTATTGTGTTGTGTGTTTATCGAAATCTCGTAATTGTGTATCACTATTTTCCCCGGCCTATATATTAAAAACTCTTCACTCGCTTCGCTCTTGTCGGTGACTCGATTCCACTGGAATTCATAATTATACGAATATCATATGTTCTTAGAAGGTCAGCGTTCAAATTGGGGGTTTAAAAAAAAAAAACTTGGCTATTTATCATCGTAATGTTGGTTATATGCAGAATTGATTGTATTGATTTTATCTTATTTAGACTTTTATAAGTTGAATAACACGCGAGATATGGAGAAAAAAAACTTTTTAGAACTCGATTTTTCTAAGTTTGAACAGTGTTCTATATCAGCACACTATAATAGTTCCCTACACCCAAATTTCATATTTCTGTCTTAATTTTTGTAATTTACTAATCGTGCCTGCTTACAAACGACGGGCGGACACCGTGTCAAAAATCCCTTTTTCGGTTTTCAGAGGCTATGAAGATCAGGCAAAAAACAAAATGTCGGTACTTTTTGAAACGTAGCTTTCGTATACTGGGGTAAGACGTGCTCTTTGTTATCAATATTATGCAAATCTTCAAGCAACACAGCGTGCACGCACAACTCTTACACGAACACAGAGAGAAATGAGATAGTCGACTGAACACTTGGAAAATTAAATGTTTTTTTTAGATCGTCACAGTTAGCGCTCTCTAGACCGAAGCAAAGTTAGAGACATGATGATCCGTATGATCTCTATGGTTCAAGCTTGATGTATGTCCTCCAATAATATATTGAAAACTAAATGTCAGATTTTAAAAGATTTCAAATAAAAATTTCTAATGAAAACTAAAATACCAGTATTTGTTTGGTAAATAAAACCAAGAAATCTTATAATTTCACACGATAAGTCCTATATATTTCAAACTTTACATTACATTCTTTTTACTGTCCCATATATAGGAAATATATAGCGGTAACAAAAAAAATGACCTTAGGATAGTTAAGGGTAAAAACTATCGAATAGAAATTTTTTTTGTAAATATTATGTGTCAAATAAAACTAGAAGTTATTCTGATTACAAATATGTATGTTTATTTGATGGGAAAAATAATCTGCTTTCCCTAGACCAAATTTAAAGCGTTAGATATCACCCCCACCCCTTAACTTAAAATACTGTGTTATCTAAAAATCTGAAAACAAAATGATTTGCATTTGAAATTGAATTGAACTACGAATTCATATATTATAGTATTTTCTATGACGAATACAACTTAATTTGAGAATGTACAATTAGACTCGAAGAGAAATGCGTAGTCTAAAAGCAGTTTTTGTGAGAAGTGAGACAAATCAATTGTTGGATTACATAGTCATTAAAAATATGGATTGCATTTTAATTCATTTCTTTTTATTAGGGTTTGTAGGTAAAACCGAAGACCTTTAACTTGGCTACTAACATTGCTTCATAAACTCGTCAAATGAACAAAATGCCTTATTAATTAAAAGTATTTTTAAATGACTGTATTGTTCTGATATATTGGGGCAAAACCCTCAGGAGCTGATGATAATGAGTATGGGCTTGGCAATACTGTGAGGATCTACATCTTATTTCGTGTAATCTTGGGTTAAATCCCTCTCATTCATCTGTCCTATCAGGTTCCTCTTGACCAACTCTTATTGTCTTCCTCCCCTGACGCTATTTGGGGGGGGGGGGAGGGGGTCCATCATTGTATGTTCTTTTCTTCCTTTTTTTATAATGCGATGATGACCAAGAAGTTGTTTGTCTTTAAATGATAAGAAATCAAAAATGAAGTTTTAACTACCGTATTTTTTTTTATTTCCTGTGTATTAATTATGGAGCATATAATGAATGAGTAATAAAAGATTTCCCTTTCTCACTTATATATATGTAAAAGCTTTATCAATAATATATGGATGTAAATATCAACTTCTGCAATTCAGCAAAAGCTTTCTTGCAGAAAAAAACATTCCTGATGATATCCCCACTGTCGTGTGTGCCCAAACGCGTGACCCCCTATAAAATTTAGTATGTGGACATATTTTGAGAATAAGACGGGAGATTTTTTGATAACTCAAAATTTGAAGGCTCCTGCCATAAAAAAAAAAAAATCGACCCTAAAGCATTGAATAAAATGTATTCTCTAACTACCCTAATAAAAGATGTTAGTCGACATCTCTCTAAAAATGTTTAAAATCAGTCAGGGCTGTTATAAATCAGCTCTAACAATTTTGTTCAAAAATTTGCGAAAAGAGAATAATTGATCTCAACACGTGTGCAAAATCACACTTAAAAAAAAAAAAAAAAAAAAAAAAAAAAATACTGTTCAGGAAATTAGGAAACAACGTAGAGGATTTACTAATGTGTTTGTGACATCTAGATCGTAATAAAGTTTAGACCCTTATTTAAATGTATTTACAAACACGGCGTCCATTTTTCATTTACACTTCCTAACTACCAAACTTTTTGGTATTGATTGGTCATTTGTTTTTGAGGATATGTGAGTGAAAAAATGCAAAGGTTCGACACCATTTATTTATTTTAAAGCGACTTCTCATAGTTTGTTTTTACACTTTAATTTTGTCCTTTTTACCTAATTAATCTATACGTATTAGCAAGTTTTGCTAATCGGCTTCCATATTTTGGCTAATCTTTAAGTTTCATGGCTTTAAAAAAAGAGGAGAAAGAAAAAATGAACACCATATTATGATAAATTTCTTTAATATCTATTTTTATTGTACAATCCTTGGGCTTTTCATGTAGTCTAGGGTTAGATCCCTCTCTTTCATCTTTCCTATCAGGTCACTTTTGACGAACTCTTGTTTGTTTTTTTTACCTTGGCGCTGTTGGATTAGAGATTTTAATTTTATGTTCTTTTCTTCGTTTTTTTATAAGGACTGGAGATCTTTATTTTATGTACCATTCTTTCTTTGTTTTATAAGGGCTGGGGATCTTTATTTTACGTACCATTCTTTCTTTGTTTTATAAGGGCAGGGGATCTTTATTTTATGTGCCATTCTTTCTTTGTTTTATAAGGGCAGGGGATCTTTATTTTATGTACCATTCTTTCTTTGTTTTATAAGGGAAGGGTATCTTTATTTTATGTACCATTCTTTTTTTTTATAAGGGCAGGGGATCTTTATTTTATGTACCATTCTTTCTTTGTTTTATAGGGCAGGGTATATTTATTTTATGTACCATTCTTTCTTTGTTTTCTAAAGGGAGGGGATCTTTATTTTATGTACCATTCTTTCTTTGTTTTATAAGGGCTGGAGATCTTTATTTTATCTACCATTCTTTCTTTGTTTTATAAGGGCTGGGGATCTTTATTTTATGTTCTTTTCTTCGTTTATTTTGTAAGGGCTGGGGATCTATTTTATTTTATTTTATTCGTTTATATTGGGGATGTTTAGTTTTTTTTTTTACTTTATTTATAAGGGCTGGGGATCTATATTTTATATTCTTTCTTTTTTATTTTAAGGCGAGGATGAACCAAGAGGTTTCTTCCCTTTAAACAACAAGAAATAAAATTACTCTACCAAGGTGATTTGCCAAGGTTTCAGACTTAATTTACGATCCTATGGTAAATTAATTGACACATTAATATTTGTTCAAATAACTATTCCAGATAATTCTATTTGTTGGTAATTCTCAAATCAGCTTTGTGTCTAAGAAATGTTCATAGTGGTAACCTCTTTTAAAAATACGCGTTGTTTGTTTTTTTTCTGATAGCTTCAAGTAACGCTAAAATCACTAAAAGTTCGTCTGCTCTAATGTAAACGGGACGGTGTTTACATAACCCAATAAAGTTGTGATCTGTAGTAAATTATTCACCCTCGATTCGTGTTTATCCTTATAACAAATTTCCCTCGGGGTGTTGTCAAGTAACAAAAACGCGACAGTACCAATATATTATATCCGAATGTAGTGTGATTACAATTAAGTATTCATATATTAAAATTTACATTTGTCAAACAATTGTTTTTTCAAGAAACTGGTATTGAAGTAGTGACAAATTTAAATTGTTTATTAATAAAACTACTGGAGTTTATTTTAGTTATTGTATACATTTATGAATGCATCTCGTATGTGGATATGGATATTATACAGGTGTATGGTACATGTACTCAGTGAGTAGTCTATCTTTATATGTTGTTGTTTTAAGGCGAAAAACCTTTAAAGTCATCGTTGCCTTCTAAACAACCTTATGGCGCCATTATGGTACCTACCCAGCCCTAATCATACAATGTAATGGACAAAAGTTCGTTTCTCTGACCTTATAAATTGTACTGGTAGATTATGGGGTCTTATCCAGTATTTATTTAAAACTTTTGATACACAGGTTTTATAAACTTGATAAATTGTTACTTTCTTGATGTCGTCTAGACCCTAACATGCCTCGTAGATGTGAATCGTTTCCATTCGCTACGCTGACCCATCTCGTAATGAAACGATTATCATATATTCTTTGAGTTCAGGGTTAGAAATTATATTAACTTAGCTAACTTTGTCATAGTAGAAGGATGGGGTTGGTATCATTACATGCAGAATCGAAGTAATTTAATGCGTTATTTAGTTATTACACATGAGATATGTAAAACTCAGTCACTAATATATTAGTTTAAGTTTTAGTGAGTTACAAGTTTTGATGATTTTTTACAATTTCTGAAAATCCACAGTTTTATTCAATCCTCTGTCTTAGTTAAATTTGGCGCATGCCCATTACACTCAAGTGTATAAATATTATTGTAGATTCCCACCCTAATTTATGTCAATTGCTGCCCTAGTTTTACTCGTGACGGCGGCGCCTTGGCCCACGCTAGTTCCCGGAGATTTCACTACAACACTTTGGCTTCCTTATATGTAATTGATGCTGTTATAGCTGTTACATTTAGTCCTCCACGATTTCGTGCTCTTATTAACAAATTCCTTTCCGTCTATTATTATTGTAAACAATTTGTTTACAGGACAAATTTGAGTAAAAATTGGAATATAGTTTCGTTTTTACTTTGTTATACGACGTATAAAGTTATCCAGTATACGGCATAATAGGTTAAATTTCGTTATTGGTGTCAACCTCCGCTTCTGACTCTGATCTTTACGTTCCATAGCCTCAGAAATCCGAAGTGTCGTTGTCGTCTGTACGTAAGCACGACTGCAGTTACAGAAATTAACGTAGGACATGAAAATTGGTATAACGTGGCTGATGTCGAGTGGAGCCGAGTATAGACGATTCATTGCGTTACCGACCCGAGCGCGCTTGATGTCGAGTGGAGCCGAGTATAGACGATTCATTGCGTTACCGACCCGAGCGCGCTTGATGTCGAGTGGAGCCGAGTATAGACGATTCAGTGCGTTACCGACCCGAGCGCGCTTGATGTCGAGTGGAGCCGAGTATAGACGATTCATTGCGTCACCGATCCGAGCGCGCTTGATGTCGAGTGGAGCCGAGTATAGACGATTCATTGCGTTACCGATCCGAGCGCGCTTGATGTCGAGTGGAGCCCAGTATAGACGATTCATTGCGTTACCGATCCAAGCGCGCTTGATGTCGAGTGGAGCCGAGTATAGACGATTCATTGCGTCACCGATCCGAGCGCGCTTGATGTCGAGTGGAGCCGAGTATAGACGATTCAGTGCGTCACCGATCCGAGCGCGCTTTTTGTCGAGTGGAGCCGAGTATACACGATTCATTGCGTCACCGATCCGAGCGCGTTTGATGTCGAGTGAAGCCGAGTATAGACGATTCATTGCGTTAATCATCCGAGCGGGCTTGATGTCGAGTGGAACCGAGTAAACACGATTAAGCGTAACCGACGCGAACGTGACGGTTCACTTACGTTCACTCCTCAGCAAAGAACGCTCCAAAGGAGGTTTTCACATAAAAAATTTACATATTTCAATTCTGAATGTACTGGTACCAACGTCACATCTCTACGATGAGATATTGCGAAGTTATTGTTAAAAATGTAATTTCGAATCCTAATCTCCCAAGAAAATGTGATATTCATATAATAATGATTTGCGGTAAGGCTGTCATCGACGCGAGCTTCTTCCGAGGCCTACCAGCACAGAGACTCACAAGCGAAGCGAGTGGAAATATTTTAATATATACACATCTACGAGGCTCGTTAGGACCTAACCTAAGTAGTGATACACACACAGTTACGAGGTTTAGATCTAGAGAAACTTACTTTTCTGAACCCCTTGATCTACCAATACTATATATAACATTTCCTATAATCCTCAAGAAACTTAGTTTTGTAAATCTCCTTTGTATTGCTATGTATGTGGGGCTGGGTAAGTACCGCGATAGCTCCCATCAACTTGTTTATATTTTAACAGATTACAATAAAAAATAAGAAATCTTTGACATGTGTTTATTCTATTTGTGTGGGTTAACGTGTAGTGTGGTGGACAGCCACGTTATCTACATTAATACGATAAAAGCTTCGACTTCCTGTGAACGTTCGACGATAATGTATTTCTTTTCAAATCCAAGTCTGTACGTTTGCTAAAGAATTTATAGCGGGTATTCTATTAAATTGACGAATGTTAGAATTTTCTTTACGTACTTTATTTTAGTTGTGTCCGCCTAGTGTGTTGGGTTATTTCCGACGGTTTCAATGTAGAAAGTGTTGACGAGGGGGTCATATCCGACGGTTTCCAGGTAGAAAGTGTTGACGAGGGGTTATTTCCGACGGTTTCCAGGTAGAAAGTGTTGACGAGGGGGTCATATCCGACGGTTTCCAGGTAGAAAGTGTTGACGAGGGGTTATTTCCGACGGTTTCCAGGTAGAAAGTGTTGACGAGGGGTTATTTCCGACGGTTTCCAGGTAGAAAGTGTTGACGAGGGGTTATTTCCGACGGTTTCCAGGTAGAAAGTGTTGATGAGGGGTTATTTCCGACGGTTTCCAGGTAGAAAGTGTTGACAAGGGGTTATTTCCGACGGTTTCCAGGTAGAAAGTGTTGACGAGGAGGTTATTTCCGACGGTTTCCAGGTAGAAAGTGTTGACGAGGGGTTATTTCCGACGGTTTCCAGGTAGAAAGTGTTGACGAGGGGTTATTTCCGACGGTTTCCAGGTAGAAAGTGTTGACGAGGGGGTTATTTCCGACGGTTTCCAGGTAGAAAGTGTTGATGAGGGGTTATTTCCGACGGTTTCCAGGTAGAAAGTGTTGATGAGGGGTTATTTCCGACGGTTTCTAGGTAGAAAGTGTTGACAAGGGGTTATTTCCGACGGTTTCCAGGTAGAAAGTGTTGACGAGGGGGTTATTTCCGACGGTTTCCAGGTAGAAAGCGTTGACGAGGGGGTTATTTCCGACGGTTTCCAGGTAGAAAGTGTTGACGAGGGGTTATTTCCGACGGTTTCCAGGTAGAAAGTGTTGACGAGGGGTTATTTCTGACGGTTTCCAGGTAGAAAGTGTTGACGAGGGGTTATATCCGACGATTTTATGCCGTTATGGATTTGGCAATGTTGCATATTGTAATCATAGTAAAAGCATCACTCATATCTATTATTACAAGAGATACTCTGTCAACAGCTTGTCACTATAACCCGAAACAATACCATATGTTGTATAAATATAGAATCGTTGTGTTATGGTTCTGCTCGTGTCAAGTTGGTTAGGTTAGGTTAGTACAAGTAAGTACATAATTCATACTTAATAAGTGAAAACACATTATGTTAAGATCTAAACCCCGTTCTACGTTGTGCAACGTTGCCAGATATATAGGGTGTTACAAAAAGGTTGGGCTGGCTATGTATTTTCATATTCTATGTGTGATTCTAAAACTGAAAATGAAGAATACATTTTTTTTTTCAATTTCCACGTTGTTTAGCAGCTAGACGCCATTTTGTTTTTTTTTACAAAAACTCACTGTAACTCTGGAAATAGATAAGATATCGAGTTCAAATTTGGAATAAGCATTTTACATGTTACGATTAACAAGTGTACAAAGCACAAATAATTTATTTTTATAATTTTCAAAATGGCGGCCGTTACAAATTTTTAACGTGGAATATCTTGAAAACAGTTAACTTTACAAAAATATACAAGAGACAAAATATTTTAATTTTTTAACAACAGACACAATGTTTTTTTCTAGTTTCAGTAGGTCAAAGGATAACCGAGTTATCGACAAAAAACTAAAAACATAATTTCTTGGTAATTGTCTACTATAGTGAGCGTTTGAGGGAGGAGCCAGTGGACAGCCTGACCTTGAAGAAACCAATAGGGACCGTGCGGTTTCGCCAAGTCGTTTCTCGCTATGACTGCTCTTGACACCGCGATTCTTCGGCAGTTACATGCAATTAAGGCGCTCGGAAAAATCATAGATACTCCGTTTAATTTTGCATCACAGTTGCAAATAGTATCACGAAAAACTACATCTGTAGCTGCTTTCCTTCCTTCTAAACAAATCGTCAGAAACTTCTCAACAAAAACCATAGTTTTTCGACTTCGGTAAATAATTGTGTATATATCAGTACCGAGACATAATTTTAATGTATTACTTAGATTAAACATGTTTACATTATTAAAACAAACGCAAATCCTAATAAAATTACTTATTTACGCAATTCTATTAGGACTGGATAAACGTCGGTAGTCTTGTTATGAGGTTAGCCTCGTGCTTGTTCAAATAGACAATCGAGCGCTACTCTTCCTCATCTATTGACCGACTTGATTCGTGGCGAATATTATAGTGAAATGTATCTTACAGCAGTACCTTTGGGTTATTTAAAGGATCAATTGATTATTATGCGCTGATAATGTTTTCTTTTTAACATAAACAGAAAATTATGTGGTGGGTCAAAAAGTAGACTAAAACCAACTAATATTACGGTTCTGGAATATACGGCAAAAAAAAAAATTAGAGACATCATAAAATGCTAGATTTTAATTTAATACGATTTACACTGATGACGTAAGTCAGTTTCGACCCTATTTAAATATTTTTGTTTGGTCATGGTTCATTTTCACTTTTTGATTGAGAACACCGAAATGATTAGTTTTGATTCGTATTTATTTGGTTTTGGGGATGGAAAAGTTGTGACATATATTTATTCTTTATGTTGCAACGTCTTATCGTACCTTTAACATTGTTTGTTTTTTCTTACAACCCTTCATACCTCCCTTTACCCTGTCTTTGTAAGCTTGGTTGCAGTAGCATATTCTGTTAACATAATCCTTATCGCTGTAAAACAAGCTTAGCTTTATTATGTAGGGAAGAGGGAAGAATTATCTTTTCTCCAACAAACTATCGGGATAAATTTAACAATTTAGTACACGTTGATGTAAAAACAAACGGTTGTAAAACAATGCACAAACTTTCTCACTCGCCCGTCTCTGAAACGAAATAAAAATGATCGTCACCAAAAATGTCATTTTGATATTTTCAATAAAATAGTTAATATGAGCGGGCGTAGTGAAACTGCCCCCACATTTTGGGTAACTTTTGAAACGATGAAACTGCCTCGCTCATTAAAAAGGATTAGTGGTAAGGGTCGCCTCGCAAGACTAGAAATGTATGTTTCCGAAATTGCTCCGAGCGTCCAAATAATATTGAAAATTTTATTTTACATGTTACGCTACGGGACCTAACCTAACCTAACCTTACGGGCTTATATGGTTGATTGAGGTTAAATTTAAACACATACTACCGAAATTGCGCTCGGAGCAATTTAAACATTTCTGGTCTTGCGATGCGATCCTTCTTGATCCTCTTTAATGAGCGGGGCATTTCATCGTTTCAAACGTATCCTAAAATATCGGAGCAGTTTCATAGTCCCCAAATGAGCTATAAGCGTCGTCTTAAAAAATTTAAATAAGAACCTAAACTATCTTCGCTTGTGCCATAAATACTTTGTAAGCGTTATGACGTGTTTTTAATAAAACAGGAGTTTCAATGACGACTGTCAGAGTTCACTTTGATTTTTTGTCAATTAATTATTCCTGAACCGTACTATATTTATATTTGCTATTGTCAGTTATTCCTGAACCGTACTATATTTATATTTGCTATTGTCAGTTATTCCTGAACCGTACTATATTTATATATGCTATTGTCAGTTATTCCTGAACCGTACTATATTTATATTTGCTATTGTCAGTTATTCCTGAACCGTACTGTATTTATATTTGCTATTGTCAGTTATTCCTGAACCGTACTGTATTTATATTTGCTATTGTCAGTTATTCCTGAACCGTACTATATTTATATTTGCTATTGTCAGTTATTCCTGAACCGTACTATATTTATATTTGCTATTGTCAGTTATTCCTGAACCGTACTATATTTATATTTGCTATTGTCAGTTATTCCTGAACCGTACTGTATTTATATTTGCTATTGTCAGTTATTCCTGAACCGTACTATATTTATAT
This sequence comes from Aphrophora alni, assembly GCA_963513935.1. NCBI lineage: Eukaryota > Metazoa > Arthropoda > Insecta > Hemiptera > Aphrophoridae > Aphrophora > Aphrophora alni. Next base: position 146,180,443 of record OY740768.1, read on the forward strand.
TTGCTATTGTCAGTTATTCCTGAACCGTACTATATTTATATTTGCTATTGTCAGTTATTCCTGAACCGTACTGTATTTATATTTGCTATTGTCAGTTATTCCTGAACCGTACTGTATTTATATTTGCTATTGTCAGTTATTCCTGAACCGTACTATATTTATATTTGCTATTGTCAGTTATTCCTGAACCGTACTATATTTATATTTGCTATTGTCAGTTATTCCTGAACCGTACTATATTTATATTTGCTATTGTCAGTTATTCCTGAACCGTACTATATTTATATATGCTATTGTCAGTTATTCCTGAACCGTACTATATTTATATTTGCTATTGTCAGTTATTCCTGAACCGTACTGTATTTATATTTGCTATTGTCAGTTATTCCTGAACCGTACTGTATTTATATTTGCTATTGTCAGTTATTCCTGAACCGTACTATATTTATATTTGCTATTGTCAGTTATTCCTGAACCGTTCTATATTTATATTTGCTATTGTCAGTTATTCCTGAACCGTACTATATTTATATTTGCTATTGTCAGTTATTCCTGAACCGTACTATATTTATATTTGCTATTGTCAGTTATTCCTGAACCGTACTATATTTATATTTGCTATTGTCAGTTATTCCTGAACCGTACTATATTTATATTTGCTATTGTCAGTTATTCCTGAACCGTACTATATTTATATTTGCTATTGTCAGTTATTCCTGAACCGTACTATATTTATATTTGCTATTGTCAGTTATTCCTGAACCGTACTATATTTATATTTGCTATTGTCAGTTATTCCTGAACCGTACTATATTTATATTTGCTATTGTCAGTTATTCCTGAACCGTACTATATTTATATTTGCTATTGTCAGTTATTCCTGAACCGTACTATATTTATATTTGCTATTGTCAGTTATTCCTGAACCGTACTATATTTATATTTGCTATTTTGCACACGAATTTTGGTTATTAAGTTTGACATTTCGTTAAAATTTTAACGAAATCGGAAGATCCGAGAAGTTACGTATTTTATGACAACCTAATATTGTAACAGATTTTTTTGTTTAACGTACGAATTGTTATTTTTGGAGTGATGGTGACCAATACGTTTTGTTTGGACCCTTAGAGCCTACACTTTAGCAATATTGATTCAAAATCCTTATAACCGATTTTGATAAAATCGTAATTTGACGTTTTTGTTGTAATCGTAGCTTCACGTTATCTTTTGAGTTATCATAAAAAATGAAATAATATAGTTCCAGATATGGCTAAAATATGCCACATACCAAATTTGATTAAAATCGATCCACAAGTTTGGACTATAGTGCTCAGGACGTATATCAGGAGTATGGAAAATCGCCTCCTGAAAATCCTTCAGACGTTAAATGTTCGAAACTTTAAGCGCCTATTACTCCTAACCGAGTAGGTTTATCAAACAAAATAGCCAAGAATTTTTTTTTATTTTTTTTTTAAATTTAATACAAAATCAGAAAACACTAAAAATAGGGATCCCCATATAAAATTAAAAAGTTGGCAGCCATATTGGAAAGTGGCGGGTATTTTTCAGAGTTTTCAAAACTGCATTTTCAGTTATATGAAAAATGAACAACGGTCCCCCATTTAAAGTTTTTCATCATACTAAATTTAGTTTACCATATACCAATAATGTCCCGATAAAAGAATCACCTGTTTAATTAATTAAAATTTATTATTACTATATTATTAAATTAGAATTATTGTTTATTTAATTGTTGGCATGCACAACAAAAACACAATATAGAGTAAATTATGCAATGTGTTAAAAAAAAAATTAATGTGTTGTTTTTTGAGGATAAATCCGTTTTACAGGTCCTTTGAATCTGAAAAAGTAATTTTTGGAATAGTGTCTTACTGTCGACTCAAAATTTGAGGATAGCTGCCAATAAACACAAAATTACGATTTATTAAAATAGTCTTTTAATCAAAATTTTGGTTAGGTTAAGTTATTTTGTGACGTGTTTTAAAAACCCTTGCTTTACAAGTACTGTAAATGTTCCTGTGAGAAACTCTTAACGTGACACTTGTTAAGTGGAGTCGAGAGTAAAACATTCTGATATCATGCTATTTAAATATATTTTCTAAACAAATGATATCATCGAAAGCAAGGTTACATTGTTACGAACGCATTCATGTCTTAAATACTTCACCTTTCTAATCTAACTGATGGGTCATCAGTGACATCACAGTTGTTGTCAGTATTTAGCTGCATCATATTTTATTAACAATGTAATCATTATTTACGGTTTAATTTGTCCATCATCTGTGTGTATAAAACAAATACACGACGTTTTGAGAGTGTAAATCAACTCCCGTTATCAAGTGTAAAGTTTAGAGAATAAAAGAGAAAAACATGAATATAGCCTAGAGTGGTCTAGGGTCATGTTGGAAACTAAAACTTAACCTTAGAAAAGAAAGTATAAAACTAGACGTGAGCAGTCAAATACAAACATGATCAGATAAAACCTACACTACACAAAGGTCGGTAAGCAACCTTCACCCCTCATTCAAGAGTTTAGACCTCGATCGCGTCATGATTCCCATTTGTGGATAAATTTCAGAATCTCGGGAACCTAACCTAACCTAACCTAACCTCACCTAACCTAACCTCACCTAACCTAACCTAACCTAACATAACCTCACCTAACCTAACCTAACCTAACATAACATAACCTAACCTCACCTCACCTAACCTAACCTAACCTAACCTAACCTAACCTAACATAACCTAACCTAACCTAACCTAACCTAACCTAACCTCACCTCACCTAACCTAACCTAACCTAACCTAACTAAATACAAACATGATCAGATAAAACCTACACTACACAAAGGTCGGTAAGCAACTGACTGTGAAAGGGATGGAACCATGAGATAGTTGTCTTAACTGTAAGCAACCTCCACCCCTCATTCAAGAGTTTAGACCTCGATCGCGTCATGATTCCGATTTGTGGATAAATTTCAGTCTAAAGTAGAAGAATTTTTATCCCGAGAATCTCGGGAACCTAACCTAACCTAACCTAACCTCGCCTAACCTAACCTAACCTAACCTAACCTAACCTCACCTCACCTAACCTAACCTCACCGAAACTTATCCTGCCTTTGAGATAATCTCACTAAAAAGAACGGCTTTTGTACCGTTTATTTTTAACGTGTGAGTAAGAAAGTTTGTGCAATGTTTTTCCACAGTTTATTTCTTTTATTGGTAAAAATTTTTATTATTTTTATTTTGTATTTCTATTGTTCATATATGATTATGGTTAGGTTAGGTTGTTATATTTTTCACCCATTAATTTTCATCCGATGACTATTGTTGTTCATATATGGCAGGTTAGGTTAGGTTTATATTAAAACGGTTATATCGATAGTAAATACATTGACATCGAATTTGTTAACCTTTACGTATCTTTCTCAACGCCATGAAGCCTAGTCTATATATGGAAAAGTAAATTATGACTTGTACTTGACAGAGTTATGATGAGACAAAACTCTCTTAATACAACTAACTATTCATTAAATTCTAGACTGAAGTGTACCTCAAATCGATGTCGTTAGAGAAGTCGATGACGTAAGCAAAGCTGTTGCTTGCACTCTTGAATAATGTAATATCCACCCCTCCCTCTAATCTCTCTCTCTCTCTCTCTCTCTCTCTCTCGCTCTCTCTCTCTCTCTCTCTCTCTCTCTCTCTCTCTCTCTCTCTCTCTCTCTCTCTCTCTCTCTCTCTCTCTCTCTCTCTCTCTCTCTCTCTCTCTCTCTCTCTCTCTCTCTCTCTCTCTCTCTCTCTCTCTCTCTCTCTCTCTCCCCCCCATTTATTGCATGCACATGCAGCAAATCCTCTGCGAATATAGTAACATTAAACATTCATTTGTACTCGGCACACAGAAACAGATGGTCCTCTATCATTGGCTACGAACAGTCTAAAATAATTCTGTTGGTATTTCTTTATTGTGGATTTTAAAACCATTGCGTTTAAACATTTTGAAAATATACAGAATTTTTTTTTAATACAACCCAGATACAACATGCGACACTCGAGTTCAAAAGTTGGCACCCTTGTTTCCCCTCAATTCATTTCGCATCACCTGGTATTATTAGATTGTTGTATAACGAATAATTATTGAACACAAGGGAATTGGCCGAACTAACGGAGAGGAGAGCCTGTGATATCTACACTTAAATTACTTAACCCAGACAAACCAACCAGCTTTGATGATTAATTTATAATTTTAACAATAAGGGGGAGTTATAATTTAACCTAACCTATACACTGCACATACTCTGAACTCTGTACTAACGGCATTTTAGGGCTTTGCGCCATAATACCGTTTAACTAGTAATTAACGCCCTAGAACGCCTCTCTGACATTACAATGATTGGAAAACACAAACTTAAAATGGTCCACATCTTCTTCCAAATCCTGGATTCAACTTGAGTCTGATATAACGTGTCTTGCTTTAATGGACAAACGTCCAGAGGCCTTGCGTGCGTGTCCGACAACGCACGAATTTATAAATCTAGCTCTCAAAATCTTAATGGTTCACATCTGGATCTTATCTTCCTTTTTGTAAGGCGATTATGACAGAGAAATTCAACACAATCCCTGGAGATAATGACCGTTACAAAGAGTGTGTGTGTGTGGAGTTGCGTGGCAATGATTTGTATCTTTTATTCTGTTAACCATTTATTGTCCTCTATTGACTATACGTACCATGTTACGATAGACATGCAATCGGAATGGACGAGATTCGAAAAGGAATTAAACTATTGGCTAATATTCATAGAATGAATAGAACTTAGGAGGTTCTAAGGTTTGCAAATGACTTACCGCTTGTTAGAAAAAGTTGTAACATAAATATATTGCACAAAGTTTCTCACTCGCCAATTCTCAAAACCAGATAAAATTCAACTAAAACTATTCCTCACCTTTACTTCGGTTGTTTTCTACAAAAAAGTGAAAATTAGCCATGTTCGCCGTCTTTGAAAAGAATTAAATACGCCCCAACCCAACGTAACCTAACCTAATCTTATCTAACCTAACCTAACCTTATCTAACTTAACCTAACCTAACCTAAACTTAAAAAAGAAAGGCCAGAGCACTGTGGTGACAATATATACAGATAAACTTTCAAAAGTCCCTTACCACACTTGGGAATAAACAAAATAACAAAAATCCAAATGTTTTGTCAAAAGTAAAATGTTTATTCCTATTAGACCCTTATAGCTATTACAACAACAAAGTTGTCATCTTCAGAGGGAATCCTAACAAAGACTGAGTCTTTTTTTGTTATTTTGTTTATTCCCAAGTGTGGTAAGGGACTTTTGAAAGTGTATCTGTATAACCTAAACTTATCTAACCTAACCTCACCTAACCTAACCTAACCTAAAATTATCGATCCTAACCTAACCTAACCTAACCTAACCTCACCTCACCTAACCTAACCTTATCTAACTTAACCTAACCTAACCTCACCTAACCTAACCTAAACTTATCTATCCTAACCTAACCTAACATTATCTAACTTAACCTAACCTAACCTCACTTATCCTAACCTAACCTAACCTCACCTAACCTAACCTAATCTAACCTCACCTAACTTAACCTAAACTTATCTAACCTAACACTTGCTTCGCTTTTGACATAAACGTCTCCTCATAGTAAATAGTAGCCTATTTGATTAAAATCGAGCAACGGGGAACAAGGTTAATTTTAACTTTTCGATTTTCAGCTACTGCGCTGACATTTTTTGGTGACGATTTTTGGTTCATTTTTATTAAGGTTTTGGTGGTAGTCGAGTGTGAAATTTTGTGCAAAGTTTATTTTTAAATTAAAACCACTGCAATTTTTTATCTTAAACCACTATTTCATTCTAATCATTTTTCTAGATGAAACTATAAAATCCAAGCTTTTAAACAATATCCTTAATTAAATTATTATTTTCAGAGGTAAAATGCCGGCCCCAGCAGCAGCTCCCGCACCCGCAGAGCCAGGACCTCCTCGCACAGAACTTCAGGAGCTTCAGCTGAAATCAGGACAAGTTACTGATGAGGTAAGCTAAGTATTCTTTTCCCCTCTGTACTGTATTTGAAATTTATATTTAGCCAATATTTTTGATGTAATTCTAGTTCCATTCAACGATTTGAACTGTAGTAAATATTATAAATTCGTGTTCAGTGAAAAATATATATTAAAAAAAATTATAAATATAATTGTTATTTAAATAAATTAAATAATATTTTTTAGGTAATGAAAAAAAAAAATCCTTATTTACATAGTCCTAGTTTTTGTTACTAGGTTTTATATCAAAGGCAGATTAGACCACAATCTGAAATGAATCAAACATAGATCAAATTCCTATAAACTTATGTCTGAAATTGTCTAGTTTCTCAGTTATACGCCATTTTGTTTTTTCGCCAAATATTTTTTATCTCCAGAACGGTTCGACGGATTGCATTGAAACTTTAGAGGATACCTAATAAGGTAAAGAACGTTTTAAAAAAAAATAACGAACCTAAATCCAATAACCAGTTTCAAAATGGCGGCTGCTTAAATTATGTAAATTTAAATAACTTATCAGACGCCATTTTGAAACGCGTTATTGGAGTTGATTTTTTTTTTAAATAGTTCTTTACCTTATTAGGTACCATGTCAAGTTTCAGTTCAATTCGTTAAACTGTTCTGGAGATAAAAAAATATTTTGTGTTAAAAACAAAATGGCGGATATCTGGCTAACTAGGGAATTCCGGACATATGTTTATAGTATGAAGTTTGGAAACGCACTTTTGCAACACTCTGTATATTATACTACTCAATTAAAATAGATACACTATTGTAGTATATAAATTGATCTTATTTTGTTTTTATGTTTTCGTTTTGTTTAAATTGTGTTCAGGTTTGGTTTTATATTTAGTTTAAACTATTATTATGTATTATGGAGTTAAGTAGAAGGAAAAAAATGACTTGATGGCACTAACTTTGCCCTTAGAGACTTATTTATTATATCCTACGACGCACTAATGGTTTGCTTAAGTCTATATTGAAGTCGCAACCAGTCTACACAGACAAAACGTTAAATCCTTTTATTGTCCTACATATAGGAATAATATCAGTGACTAAGTCATCAATGTCAGTTGCTACATGCACACAAACCCTACTGTCACAGTGTGACATGCCCTGCTGAATTATATATACGAGTTTTAATAGTATTGAATTTACATTAAGGATTGTTTTATTGATTCAATTTAAGTTTATTTGATTATATTTACATGTAACTAGTGAGATACGAGTTGCAGACAAGTCCGTTGGTGGCTTTTGGAGTTTAATAATTGTACTTATTTAATTATTTAATTAGTTCAGCTGTGTGCTTATCTTAGCTTCAAAAAGGACTTTACAACTTTGAAAATACAAATAAATTTATTCAAACTATTTACAGATCTGGTTTTGTTGTCATTTTGTAACAAAAGTTTTTTACCTTATAGTTAGTTAGGTTCAGAATGACTTCCATTGGTCATTTTGCAGACATCTCATCTGAAGTCTATTTTGGGCTATCACGAACATGTTCCAAGGATTGTCGTGGATTTTCACAACGTTAAATCCAAGAGTTGTGTGTATTCATTCAAGGCGAGTCCACTTGAGGATATGTGCTCAGCTGTGTGCTTATCTTAGCTTCAAAAAGGACTTTACAACTTTGAAAATACAAATAAATTTATTCAAACTATTTACAGATCTGGTTTTGTTGTCATTTTGTAACAAAAGTTTTTTACCTTATAGTTAGTTAGGTTCAGAATGACTTCCATTGGTCATTTTGCAGACATCTCATCTGAAGTCTATTTTGGGCTATCACGAACATGTTCCAAGGATTGTCGTGGATTTTCACAACGTTAAATCCAAGAGTTGTGTGTATTCATTCAAGGCGAGTCCACTTGAGGATATGTGCTCAGCTGTGTGCTTATCTTAGCTTCAAAAAGGACTTTACAACTTTGTAAGTTCAAATAAATTTATTCAGACTACTGTACTTACAGATCTGGTTTTGTGTCATTTTGTAACAAAAGTTTTTTACCTTATAGTTAGTTAGGTTCAGAATCACTTCCATTGGTCATTTTGCAGACATCTCATCTGAAGTAAATTTTGGGCTATCACGAACATATTAAAAGGATTGTCGTGGATTTTCACAACGTTAAATCCGAGAGTTGTGTGTACTCATTTACACGGCAAGTCGACTTGAGGATATGTGCTCAGCTGTTTGCTTATCTTAGCTTCAAAGAGGACTTTACAATTTTGTAAATACAAATAAATTTATTCAGACTACTGTACTTACAGATCTGGTTTTGGTGTCATTTTGTAGCAAAGTTTTCTCAACACACGCCAAAACAATGGCACGTGGAACGTCCAGCTCGCTAGAAGCACTCAACAAAGCTTTGCCACATTTATTCTACGATATCGTCAGACACACGTGGATGTTCTGATGATTACTTGGCTTAACGAACTCTCGGTTTCAACAAAACGGCTGACATGGTGGTTGAAGGGATTTATTAGGGTCGATAATCCTGCCCCCCAAAAATGTCTGCAGTTCCCCCGTTGGTCACTCACAACCTAACCTAACCTAACCTGAAGTAATTCTTCATCTTCATTACTAACTATACGAATACTGTTTAGAGCGTCATAAACTTCCGATATATTCTTCGGTAGGGGAGGTAACTGTTGCCGTTTTTTCTTGTACAAGTTATTTTTTATTGCATTACATAATTTATCTGTTGCGTTAGCAAATAACGTTAATACAGAAATGACCGCCAGGGGAACTGCAGTACGCCCAAAAAGGGGCTCCGGGGGAACTGCAGATACCCTTCGGGGGCTGCTCCTGACCGCCGGGGGAACTGCAGAACTCCCAACAAAAAATTCGGGCCACTTATAAATGTTAGGCCTACTGGGAGGATCTTTCCCGTAGTTAGTACGAAAATTCTTTGGTACAAGGCTTCGATTTTTCTAACAAAAACCCACAGCGAGAGTGCTCGAGATAAGTGAAGGCAGCCATCTTTCGTACAATTGTCGCTAACCCTTATGGTGGTGCTATTCGATACCATGTTAGTCGAAATTTGATCTATTTTGCTACAAACTGACACCGAATCAACTCTGAAAGTTGTCCAAATAAATTTATATGAATTTACAAAGTTGTAAAGTCCTTTTTAAAACACCCTGTATTGCCATGTAATACTTTAAACTCGTAGACCTTTTTAACACCATATTTTTTTTCTCATCTTTTTACAATCAGAAGACAATGACTAGCTTACACAGTTTTAAGCTCTAAAAAAGTGTAAATTGTAGGCTATATTTAAGGAAAAATGCACAATATAATTTAGGCACTTCAACTTCAATAAAAATAAATGGTGTAGTAGGGGGTAGGTTATGTTCTTCTCGTTCGACGAACTCCAAAACCAAATATAAAAACTAACCAAACCTAACCGTCACAAAAAGTAATTTTAGTAATTGTTAATAAAAAAGTGAAAATGAGCCATGAACGCTGTTTTTGAAACATATTTATATATTTAAATATGGCTTCACTTGAACCAAAAAATGTGTCCTCATCGTAAATCGCCTTTGATAAAAAATCAATCTTTTTATATTTATTTTTAGGATAAAACCAAAGGACCCAAATAATTTCGCGTGCGTGTCTGTCTGTCTATCTGTATGTCGCAACCAGTCTACACAGACAAAACAATAAATCCTATTTACTTCAAACTTTGCATTCATGTTCTTTGTATTGTCCAAAAAAATAGGAAAAATATAGCGATAACAAAAACATAACATTTGGAGGCGAAAACTTTAGAGTGGAACCATTTTTTTGTAAATATTATCGGTGGGGTATCAAATAAAACTAGAAGTTATTCTGATTACGAATATCTAATGTTTATTTGATGACAAAATTAATATATGTTGGTGCTAGGACAAACTTATATTGTCAAGTATCCTGTCCCCCCCCTCCCCCTCTAATTTGAACACGGCGTGGCTTACAAATCTGAAAATATCATTTAGATAATGGGACTGGGTTAGTATTATGATAGTACACACAAAGGAAGATAAATCATTACATTAATGTGGACAATCCATTTGTATCAAATAACGTTAAAACCTGAAGAAAAAACTAGTTAAGTTGTGTTATTCTGTCTACAAATGTTTTACTTTATTCAAATTTCCGTTTGAAAATTTTAATTCGAATTAAAAAAATATCCAATTAAAATAAATAAACGTTAATTTGCTGTTAAAAGTTTCGGCGATGGATATTAAGGAAGCAGAAGAGATGTTTTAATGCGACTTGTAGGTGTCAAGTGGGTGCAAATCAATGAAGGGTAGCAGTTTTCACCTCCATCACCTTCAGAAATGAACACGGAAGACCTTTCAGTTCCTGTAGTCTAAATCTTACATGTAATATTTTAAAATCAATATGTAAAGAAATGATTGCTTTTGCTGTTATGAAAATAGAAATATATTTTACTTAATGTGAATTCCTACCTTATTTGGTCCGTCGACAATCCTGTCTATCCTTTTTTCTCTTTTTTTATATATATAAATACTTAACGGTTTCGGCGTCGAAACGTCATCTTCAGGTAAAGATGTTTTCAGAATTTTGCTTCATAATTAAATTATAGTTTGTAATTACATATAACCTAAAAACATCAATCATTGTTAACCTCAATATACACAAAAATCCACGCTCGACTCTCACTTATATATTTCTTCATTTTTACCTTGTCACGTGCATTTAGAGTATAGAACAAATTGTGATGGGTCAAAAAGTGTCGTCTACAAGGGAGCCAAACAAAATTTATTTGTTTCCCCATCGCTCCAAAAAATGCTGTCTCGTGAGTGGTCTGTAAAAAAATAAAAAAATTAATACAGTAACACCCTTTTTTCCGTATTGTTTAAAGACGAAAAACCTTTCAGTCATCATCGTCTTATAAAAAAAAAGAGATAAAATAAAAACCTATCCTTCAAATACTCTAATAGTCTCAGGGTCAGAAGAGAACCAAGAATTGGTCAAGAGAGACCTGATAAGAATTAAGGAAGAGTAGGATCTAACCAAGACTAGGTGTATCCTATTAACCAAGGACCTTTATAATGTCTGTCTGTACAATCTAAACCGGCGCTTAAAAGAATTCTATTTTATAAAAATAACTGTCTCTCTGTGACTCTTAATTGTGTGGTTTTTAACACACGGTTGATCCTTTTATAAGTATTTTTTTCATTATCACCTCATTTCATTCAAATATCAGTGAAGTTTAAAGATTAATGTCCGAAATCCGCGTTTAAAATCGCAAGTTAAATAGACCCCTGATATAAATATATACATACAGGGTGTCCAGATATTACTCGACCAAACTTCAGGAACTGATTGGGGTAGGACAAAATATAGAAACGATACCATGTAACATACAGTCCTATATTGTTTAGTTTTTCGTCTATCCGACATTTTGTTTTTTTTACAAAAATTACGTTATAACTTTGGTAATAGATAGGATATTGAGTTCATATTTTGGTATACACGTTCTTTTATGTACCGGTAACGTTTTAGTGTATCACCAGCTGGATCTACACCTTTTTTCATCTAGTTTTCATCTAGTCTTGGGGTTAGATGTCTCTCTTTCATTTTTCCTATCCGGTCTCACTTTAATAGGATGCTGTTATAAAATAACATATATTTCAAAAATAAATATATCAATAACGCTGATTTAATTTTAATGTATTAATTAGACTAAACATGTTTAAATTATTAAAACAAAAGACTTTAACATTGCAAGACGTAGGTAGCCTTACTCGGGGGTTAGCTTCGAGAGGTGTTCAAATTGATAAGCGCGCGCTAATCTTGCTCTGTTATTATGTGATTCGTGGCGCATAATGTAGGTGTCTGTATTTTATGCAGGCCTACTTGTCTTTTTTATATAAGGCGATGATGACCGAAAGGCCTGAGAAAAAAAGAAAGAAAAAAAAGAAAAAAGGGGGGGAAAAAAAAAGGTGAAAATTGTTTATATTATTAATTAGTTTTGTTGCTCCCCCCACGTTGAAATCAGTGTTTGTGTGTATATTACAGAACCCTTAATGTAATATGTACAGTTATGCGTGTCCAATCACAAACCTAACTATGTACAAAGACAAATGGAAAAGGCCTGTTAAAAAAGTCATTTGACGGCGTATTATTATTTAAATTACTTGAGTGGAGAAGCCATGCGTAATTGTTATCACTGTTCATGCTTCTATACGATACGATAAGAATAGATAAGGACTAAAACAATAACATGTAACCCCTTTCCTTATCATTGAAACTTTACAGTCATCATGGTACTTACTCGGCCCCATCGTACATTGTCTCTACGTAATATAGGATAAGTTTGTTTAAAACAAGTTATTATACAGGTTATTTGAACTTGAGATCGGGTGGGACAGTCTCCACTCACTTGGCTCGTCAATAATGAAGCATCCACTCGTTACGCTGCGCGCCGGTGACTCAACCTAACCTAACCTAACCCTAACCTAACCTAACCTAACCTAACCTAACCTTACATAACCTAACCCAACCTTGGCTCGTCAATAAAGAAGCATCCACTCGTTACGCTTGCGCCGGTGACTCAACCTAACCTAACCTAACCTAACTTAACCTAACCTAACCCAACCTTCGCTCGTCAATAAAGAAGCATCTACTCGTTACGCTTGCGCCGGTGACTCAACTTAACCTAACCTAACCTAACCTTACCTTACCTAACCTTACCTAACCTAACCTTACATAACCTTACCTTACCTAACCTTACCTAACCTAACCTTACCTAACCTAACCTTACCTAACCTAACCTAACCTAGCCTTACCTAACCTAACCTAACCATGGTCAAGGTTAATAACTTCGCTGATTGTTTGGCACAATTACAACACACGAGATATGAAACGAAACATTGTTTTAAAATGGACGCTATTTTGACATCTTCAGTTCTATTTTTCTGAATTTGAATAGTGTCTTTATATGAGCACTGTATACCCCCTATAGCAATTCAGGTTTCTACCTAAATTTGTGTGGCCACTATCGTAGTTACAACGGAAGGACGGCATGTATAAAATCACTTTTTTGGATTCCCGAGCCCGACCATTATACGCAGAATTGAAATCTGCCACTTTTTTCTCTCTAATTTAGTGTGTTGTAAATCGAATAACTAGGAGATACTATCTAAAAACTGTTTAAATAGAACGTCATTTTAATATGAGCACATTATAATTCTTTAAACCATATTTCATGTGTCTATCTTAATTTATGTGGATACAAAAGTCCAAACGTGTTCTGTATTCATTACTGTAAAGGAAATCGCAGTAGCTAAACAAATGTATATGCAATGAATACTATTCGTCTTACAATGAAATGGTTTAATAATTGCAATGTCGAATTGGCTAGTAATTTAGATTAACTTGAGTTATAATGTAAAGAAATAAATTAATTATAAATGTTTAGCAAAAATAGTTTAGATTAATGATTATATTTGGCATTATGTGAAATACTACGAAATATTTAAGAATTAACGTGTTGTTAGTTTTAGTAATATTATGAAACATTAAAAAAAAAATCACAGGCTTATCAGTGGTAAAAGCTACATTCCTCCGCGTCTGAGTAGTTCTTTTTCAAACCACGCGAGGGCAGCCTTGTACGCATGGGTACGTTTTTTTTCATTTAATCCATTGTATCTGCCCTACGTTTTAAGTTAGACACTTCGGCATTAATTATTTTAATAGATAATAAATCACTGAGGGTTTTCCTTTTTTAATTTTTCGAAAATATCATTCACTGACTCACAAAAATATAGCAAAATCGAAAATCGATTTACTCCATTTGTTCAACCACTAATGATTTAATCCAAATTTTTAAAAAGGGGAAACATCCGCGTTCACCTGATCTTTAAAATGATCTTTTAACGATAATTCTGAGATGAAAATTGACATCAGTACAACTGCTCAAGTGTAGCGTTGTTCTTATGGGAGATGAATCCAATATGGCGGAGGTGGAGCAGAGCCTTAGTATCTGTGTGTTTACGTACAAACAATAACGACACGACGTCAGAAAATTGATGACACTTCAAACTCTATTTTGTAAAGTTAATGGTTTTTGAGATGTCGAAAATATTTTAAACTGTCGCCATTTTGAAAATGTACAAAATAATGTCTTTAAATTGTTATAAAACGTAACTTATAAAATGCGTACACTAAATCTGAATTCAATTTCTCTTCCATCTCCAAAGTTTTATTTTCTTGTAAAAAATAAAATGGCTGGTATCTGGAGAACTAAGCATGTCTTTATCCTGACCCACAGAATCATTTCCTAAAGTCAGGCAGCTTACTTACTGGACACTCTGTATATGTTATGGGCCTAAAACTTTCTTCACATGTTTTCTATTTCGATTTTGCGTCACTAATCTTCACATCTCATTTGAGATTAAACGAAATCGGCAGAGCCGGTTTTGAGAAATAACGTGTTTTGTTATTTTGTAATCCCGTGGCGATTTTAAACATTTTTTTTACCGTGAATAACTCACGAATCGGCTTTTTTGGATAGATGGTGATCAATACGTTTTGTTTGGGTCCTTAGAGGCTACACTTGAGGAAAATTTCATTAAAATCATTACAGCCTACTTTGAGAAAATGGTAATTTAGTTTTTATAAGTACTGGTACAAATATTATTGATCACACAATATTTTGCGAAGAAGCTAATTTTCCATTGTAGGTTATATAATGCGTTATCAACAATGTTGTTTACAATATACATATATTAATTATATATTTTACACTTAGAGAAAAATCATGAATTATCTTTATTAATGAAAAATACAAACTGATTTTACCAGAATAAAACGAGAACTAGTACCCCCCCTTCCCCCTACTTCTCCACTCCATCACTCGTATCGACCAACGCACGACCTTCACACTTGTGCTTCTAACTATTGCCCGCTAGAGTGTGCATGTGTACGCGTGAAACAAAGCCACTTACCCACTTTTTACAGGCAACTTGTTATGTTTTCCAACTAATGACCTGCCGTTATACAGGCTTGACTGCAAAATAATTATGTGTTTAATTTTAATTACTTTTATATCCAGGTATTTCTCTCTACATAAGGGAGTTGTGTGTTAAGCCTATAAGTTACATGTCGGTATCACAGTTACATTGTTTCTAGGCCTACTAGTTTCAGTATCTGTAATGTGTAAACATTGCAAATATAAAGATCTATTTTTTATTACCGCATAAGTTGACTTTACACCCCTTAAAATCACATTCGGTCATTTTATGCTTTTCAACATTACACACCCAGAAGGACCTTGCTTTTATCTACACCCTTTTTTCATGTAGTCTTGGGTTAGATGTCTCTCATCTTTCCTATCTGGTCTCTCTTGACCAACTCTTGTTCTTTTCTGAAACTATTATGATATTCGAGGGCTATGGGTATTTTATTTCATGGTTTTTTGCTTATAGAGTAAAAGGTTTTTTCACCTTTTAAACAACAAATTAAGAAGAAATTTAATCTCAATCAGTCATTTTATGCTTTTTACATTTCACAATTTTCTGTAGGGACCCTAATTTGACATCTTTGTACCCTCAGTGGTTCACTTGGAGTACTTCAGTACTCACAGTGAGTATGGAAGTGAATCTCGAGGACCTAGTTGGATCTAGACATTCTTGGGTTAGATCCCTCTCTTTCATCTTTCCTGTTTGATCTCTCTCGACCAACTCTTGTTCTTTAAGTACTAAGGGTATTTATGTTATCTCGGTCCTTTTTTGTTTATAGGACGATTATGACTAAGAGGTTTCTTACCTTTAAACAACAGTGTGAGATTAGATCTTTGTAGCATATATATATATATATATATATATATATATATATATATATATATATATATTTTTGACATTTGATTTTCAAAATTAATGACTCAATTGTCACTACCAATATTTAATCTGTACTATTTTATATTTATTTATTTTTCTGTCTTTTTAATTCTATAATATTACAGTTTTATAAATTTATATAAACGAGTTTTATAACCCATTCTTTCGACTCTTGATTTTATTCTGATAAAAAAAAACTGACAATAAATTATTTTAGTTTTTCCAAATTAACCAAACTTTTCAGCATTTCAAAATTTATAGGAAAATTATGGCTTTCTAAAATACACAATTTCTTGTAATCCACAGACATGTAAAAATATTATGGGGAACATTTATAAATGGTTTAATTTTACTTTAAGCAAATTAAATCTTAGTAGGCCTATAAATGGTTTAAAGTGTTTACTAAATTTGTAATCAATTTCTGAAGTATAGCAGTTTTAATTAAATTTTTTGAACAGGTAAATGAAAAAAAAAAACAACTACAGACAGCACAGTCTGTCAGTTGAAATACATCATCAGGGGGAAATTTTACACAGTAAAATAAGGGAGGATATCCCTATGTTGGGTTGTTACACTAATATGTGTAGAAACCACCTCATTTTATGTATACATGTTCAGTATTTGCATGTCACTTATTTGACTTTTATTCTCTCATATATTCATAATATAGAGACAGAAAGTAGCAAGGTCACGGTGGGTCATGAAATGGATTTGAACTTTTCCAGATATATCCATTTTGAATTTTCCTGAAAATAAGTGATTTTTTGAATATTGTCCATCTGTCTTAGGTGCAGTGCTTTGCAGTCCAAACGCATGAACCAATTTTAATAAAATTTAGTAAGTGGAAATATTAGACTATATCTCGGGAGGTTTAATTTTTTTATTTGAGGACACATAAGAAAACAAAACACAAAAATTATGATATTGATAAATTTTTATTCAAGTGTAGCTTTTAAGGATACAAAACAAACGTTAAAAAAATAAACGTTTGTCTACGAGGCTGCTATAAAATACATAATTTCTCCAAATCAGATGTACCGATTTCTTTCAATTTGTTGTGAAATGTGAAGATTAATGATCCAAATCCATGAAAGGAAAAAAATAGATTCACGGATAAATGGCAAAAAAAAAAAAAAAAAAAAAAAAAAAAAATATCGCCGTCATTAAAAACACGCTGAAAACATGTTTAAGGCACAAACTATGCAAGTTTAGGCTCTTATTTGTTATATCAAGAATTTTTGTAAACGACATCTATGGTTCATTTTCACTTTTGGAGTGACAATTTGGTGTCGATTAGTTTAGGTTTTATTTTTATTTGGTTTTGGCGATTCGTGAGTGGCAACGTTTGTGCAATGTTTTTGCACCGTTTATTTTGTCAACAACAATTAATATTTGTATTTTAAAGGGAGGAAAACATGTCTTACAGTATTACTGTAATTTATAAATACAAGTTTGTATCAAATATTGAAAAGATATATGCCTAAACTTTACAGTCATCGTCGCTTTAAAATTATAGAGAAATTACCATAAAATAAAGACCCTCTCTAGCCCTTGTATACTCTAATAACACTAGAGTCGGATAATTAGAGGAGTCAAACCTACATGACTACATGAAGATAGGTGTAGATCCAGCTAGATATCTCGGGATTACCTCAACCATACTTGTTTTAACTAAGCCCTGAGGGAAGATCCCCTTTAAAAATGGCTTGTATGCACACTGGTGTAACTGAGGGGTGCTAGCCGCTTTTCTGCTGTGTAATATTTCCACAGATATAAAATAGGTACACCTCAAAGGAAGTACGGGTCTGGCAGTCTTGAGGTATTCTAGTTGGAATCTTTCTGCTCAGGTCTCCTTTAACCAACTCCTGTTCTCTTCCAGTCCTGATGCTATTAGAGGATTTTAATCAATTTTAAAAAATCACAAAAACGGCTGAACATAAAAAGTTCGTTTTTGTATATGTTTATAAGACATTTACTTCCAGTTTTGATAGTTTTAAATTTTGGCGGATATCTTTATCACATGTCTTAATTTTTTTAATAGGAATGAGGTCATGTGACACGTGTTTTTATATTGTTTTTTTAATTTTTATTCTGAGTTTAGTGATGGAATCCGTTTCATTTCTTTTAAAAGTTATCAACTAATACAACTACAGGACAATTAAACCCATAATTTTATAGTTGGACAAATGAGTTGGGTAGTTACTACCATTACACATGTTGTAGTTTATCTTGATCTTGTTCCTCTTACTTCTTGTTTTATTACTTTATATTTGGATATTTAAAAGTAAGATGTATTTAACCAACCAGAAAAGTTAAATGAACTACAAAATATCCTGGGCCTTTTTCCTCAATCTCCAGCACCCTCTCTCTACCACTGTTTGTTATCACATAGCAGTGCATCCACATAGTTCAAAATGTTCGCCAATTTTGCACCATATATTTATATTTATTATTGTTATTATTATTAATAGTGTGTGTGTTTAAAAAAATCCGACTTTATATTTGTCAATAAAAGTTTTTTTTTTTCTCGGACATTGCATTGAGTCTGTTTAGTATAACTTTAGATTTCTCTGTTTCCTGTAGTAAATCCTATATAGGCCATTTAAAATGCCTTTATTTTAGATTTAACAAATTCTGTATGATCCAATGATAAATAGATAAGCAAATATAAGATCTAACTAGGTATACTAATACTGACATGGGTAATTCCAAGATCCATCCAGTGGGAAACAAATTACCACGAAAGTGATTTAAATAGGCTTATAATATTATGCACTCATCCTTCCTGCCACCATTCTTGTCATTGAGTTGCTTAAATATGGAGTATATGAACCAACAATATCTGAAAATGTCTGTATTGATTTTTCCAAAATACAAGTATTTTACATAACCTCGCCTATCCTAGCCCAACATATCCTAATCCATAAATACTGCATAATAATATCACTTCAAAATATTTGTTTAACTTTTATATATCAAAATTGTAAGTTACATTTGGGGGAGGATAGGTTAGGTTATGTTAGGTTAGGTTAGGTTAAGTTAGGTTAGGTAACTTTTAAATATCAAAATCATAAGTTACATTTGGGGGAGGATAACGAAAACGAGGTTAGAAAGTTGGAGAGGGGGGATAATGGAATAGAACCCCACTTTTTATTTAGATAATTACTCTTGTATTACTGTACATAATCTGAGCTATGATTTTTTTGTTTGTTTCAGTCCCTGGAATCGACCCGACGCATGATAGCATTATGTGAAGAGGTAAGTTTTGACACTTTTTCAACAACGTGAGATGTACATTTTCTTTTTACCAATTATTTGAAAATGGAGGTAGCAATTCCTGATTTTAAATTGCAAGTAAAATGATTAAAAAAATTAGACGAAGAACAATATGAAAATTTAAATACTGTTATTGGTAATTATAATGCTTGGAGAATTGTGAAGTATTTTATAATCAATAACAATGCATGCTTCTTTTGATTCACTCTTAGCGCAGTTTTTCTTACTTTTGAAACATACTCGATATTGTTGTTCTTCACATACTTTAATAGATTTATTATTTGTTTCTTAATTTTTATAAATTTCATTATGATAAGAGCTGCCTCTATATATTATTATATGTCATGTGCTAATTGTAAATTGTGGTATATAAAGAAATGCCTTGGTAAATCGTAAAATGACCATAAACACCTGTAATTATTGACATCTTTACGAGTTGCTCGGGCATATCTTAATCTAGATGTGCACAATTTTGTTGTTCACTAGTTATGTATTGTAAGTGCTGAGGATGTTTAGAGCTCAACTTCAATATCTCTGTTACATTCACCATTTGTGTTAAACTCACTGATATTTTTATTTATGAATTTATTTTATTTTGAAGAAACGCTATCAATTACTTTGAAATTTGCAGAGATTTTTATTGAGAAATTTTAGGCGTTGGAATGTTCCACTATTGAATCAATTTTCTATATTTTTCCACTAACTTTCTTTTTTCCTCTTTTTTTCTTTCATTATTTAAAAAGAAAATATTTAGTGTATATTGTTCTTGAGACATGTATAAATATATAACAACATTTAAACAATACTGGTATATTATGTACCCTACCATTAATTTCTTAGAATAGTAATGAAATAAAATAAAATCTAAAATTAGTAACAAGTAAACAGTTTTATAAAAAACAATAAAATAACAATTTTCCAAAGGAATTTATGTTCCTCATATTCCAGAGGCAAACCTGTTTGAAGCAATCACTAGCCAAACATGCTGACATACTAGAAATAAAAACAATACATGTAAACAAAAATATAGCATGACTTCTTTATCATTATTTTGTTATTCCCAAAATTGTATATATAAGTACATGTGTACACACCTAATACATCAAATAATAATATAAAGATATAAATGGATACATACATATGCACTCCTCCAATATACTTGCTTGGAACAAGTCTAATTATTCATTTTAAATGTCAGTTTCATTGCATTAAATATGAAGCTTATACAATCTCTGCAACCAACAAAGTAAATTTCTTTGAAATTGCTGAATCGTTAACAAGTGATTTTTTTAAACCAGGAAAATTATTGAATAAAGTAGCTGTTAATTAATCAAAAGAATTTTTATAAATTTTAAGCCTGGGTTTTGGAATTAAATAATTAAAGTTTCTAATTCGTCGGACATTTTAAATGTGATTGTATATTACAAAATTACTGGATTGGATCAAATATAGAACATCAATACTTTGTATATATAAAGATAATTTAGAGGAAGTACTACAATCTGTTTAAAAAATGGAAGGGAAAACTCTAAATTAATTTTTTAAAGGAATTACTGAGCAACATAGACAGGTTATAGTGTCGTATCAGAAATGCACAAATATCTTACTGCAGATAGACTGAATGAGAGCAAAATACAGGCATTCAGTAAGAGAAAAACACACAAAAATTGGAAAAAAAAAGTTTTGTTTACAAATAAAATTTTCTTATAGTTATTTTCTTAACATTATGTAATTTTTAACCTCAAAGAACATCTTTCAAGTGTGAATAGGTAGGTCTACCCCTTGATACGGAGTTTGGTTGATTACTAATAACAGAAATATTTACTCAATTTAAAAATTATTTTAGCAATTACAGTCCAAAACATAAATTTTTAAAATGTCTTTTACTTAATCAAAAAGGGGGTGAGACTAAAAATGATAATGTACCTAATATTATCTGTATTAGATAAGCTTAAATGTTACTCAAAGTTTGTGTACATTTTAAAACATTTAACTGCCAGATAGGAGCTCTTCTATATATAATCTTGTCTGCAGTTGAGCTGAAAGCTGATGCACATGTCCCTAGTTTCTTCCGTTTCACTCAATCTACCACTGACTTTCGTTGTGTTGCTAAAGTGATGTTTAAATAGTTACACTCACGCACATGATACGAAGGTCACACACAAAGCATGTATATACTCCAGTTGTGTTGCTCAAATGGTACTTTCAACTTGTTTCAATACTTATTTTATATTATTTGTTTGTTTCCTCTCGATTACTGTATCTCACCTTTTTTCATTATCTTCATTTTTCACACACACAAAAAGAGCTTATTGGTAATTAATAGTGAAAAAGCAAATATAAATGATTAAATATATTTCTAGAAATCGGCTTCTCAGATGTATATAAAATTCTAGAAAATCAGCTCTAATGATTTTGATCTTATGTTGTCAAAATGTAGCTACTACAATCAATGTTTTGGTCACCATCTTCTAAGAAATTGTGCCTTGGGAGTTTAAAAAATGGTTAACACCTACGACACTGTTATTAAAACAGCTTAAACTCTTTCATTCAAATTTTAGTTCATTAAAATCCAAATTCATTTGCTAATTCGTAAATGAAAATAACGATTCTCATATCCTGTAATTATTTCAAACAATTACTACCCATGCCTCAGCCTATTTTCTGACATATGAAATAAGTGAAGGGTCTTGAAATGTAAACAATTATACAAGGTTTTCTAGAATCAAGTTTCAGTATAAAAGCAATGCAATTGGAAGTCATAGTAAAGATTATAGTTTTGTCCCAACTGGGGAAGAGTTAAAAGAGTTTAGTTTTAAACAAGATTAACTGCAAGGGTCGAGTTGCTGATGCAGTGGAAGAGTGATTTAGAATTATGGTAGCGTTCCACCGTACCAAGGTTCTAGTATTAAAAATGTTTTGGTTTGAATATGAACGGCGTCTAGGCCCACCAGTTGATGATACAATCAAAGCAAGTAGTGGCTCTTTTTGCAGAAAGTATTGTGATGGTGGGGGGGTGAACCTTAGCATGCAGCTGACTAACTTGCCCTTGCTCCTAATTTTCATTGGGGGGGGGGATATTAATTTGTTAAAGTATTTGTTTTCTTATATTATTTGGATATATTTATGTATTTTGAAAAAATAATTAACATTTTTCATTTACGAACATGATTTTTTAAAAAAATCTACCTTGTGAATTGTTATATATATATATATATATATATATATATATATATATATAAATGAATAAAAAATAATAGGAAATAGTAAAGTAATAAATATTAACATTAATAAATAACATGTAATAAGTAATCCTAAAGAAACATTCACAATTACAACAGGTTTACTCCTTTATGGTAGTCAATTAGAACTGGTAAGTCTACAGAATATATCACTTTTGTCTGAGGGACCAATCTTGTTATGACTAGATTCATAAAATGGTTCTTAGTCTTCCCCTTATATACCATTTCTGTGTTGTGCTACCCCCTACTGGCCAATTTGGAAACTATATTTTTTACTATGCTTTAAAATTTATGCCAATAGAATATTCTGTATTTTGCATTTCGGCCAAATTAGGGCTGGAGGAACATTCTATATACTGCATTTTAAAGGGTTAAGATTTTCATACAAATATCCATTTTTGTGATTCCTTGGCTGATCTAGTGACTAGAGATCTAGCTTTCTGAACAATGAGGCTCCAAGTTTGATCTTCATCAATGTTGATCCAGTATCGTGAGGAAAGTAGGGAGCTACTAAGTGAATCAATGCCAAGAAAGCTAGAAACACAGTGACACTAACCTAGAAGGGGATGCCAACAACGGACTGTTGCACTGAGGATAAAAAAATTTACTCTGTTTATGTGTTTCTGTATGATTTGTATGAGTGAGAAAAATTGTGCACCTTTTATTCTTTAATTTATTTCAGAAGTTGTAATCATATAGATTAGAATTCAATAGCATTCGCTGCCACTATTTTCTTTTGTAAATATTTTGTAAATAATATTAAATTATCAATTTACTAATGAATATAAAGGTGAACAAATACTAACACAACGTGCCGAACCTCTATTAACCAGCCAAAAAACAACAACTGTGATTTTAAAACCTTGTGACTTAACTCATCTTTTAAAAACACGTGAATTACACAGGTCCCACAGTTGTTTAAAAAATGTATAATTCCACCAATTTCCATTCAAAACATTGAAAAAACCTCAAGAATCACCCAAATTCAGCGATATTCTTGTATAGAGATTTTAAATTTAATTAGGAGACTTTCAGCCTAAGTATCTGCTTTAAAATTACAGGCGAAGCCTAACCAAAAAGTCAGTACTAGTCAGTACCCTAGAATGGCCATGCATATGATCCTGGTTTTGTGCATCTTTCAAGTATATTGTCAGAAATTTACTAAAAATTGATACTTTATTCAAAACCTAAATTGTTGTATATAATTTTTTAGAGAAAGATACATCGGATTAATTAGAAATTTGTGAAATTAATGTGAAATTAGAAAATATTTAATG
Organism: Aphrophora alni; assembly: GCA_963513935.1. Taxonomy (NCBI): domain Eukaryota; kingdom Metazoa; phylum Arthropoda; class Insecta; order Hemiptera; family Aphrophoridae; genus Aphrophora; species Aphrophora alni. The sequence continues at coordinate 146,204,177 of OY740768.1, forward strand.
TGTAAAATATTTTAGTGTCAGTAATGTCATGAAATTCCAAAAAAAAAAAAATGTCTATCACATAAACGCTCATGGTACTATAAAAATAATTGTTTATTTTTATCTAAGGTATAAAAGAGTTTTATAATTTAATTGTGAAGAGAAATGTCTAATAAAATCTAATTTAAACCTTTATATTAAAAAAATATATATTAAGATTTTAGTACAAATTACCAAAAAGTATTTAAAACAAATTTTAAACAAAATCACCCTTAAATAGACACCTTATATAGATAATTTTTAAAATAAATTTGGAATCGGTATGTTTCCCTGAGGGTTAAATGGTGTTATGTATTCCTAAGGGTTGAAAATCATCGAAAACACAGTATCAAGGTTTTTACATATTCACAATACTTTCTTTAATACATAATTTGAAAGTTAAAATAAAAAATTAGTTCATAAAGTTAATAATTTCATCAGAATCAAATTAGTCATCGGAACAAAAAGAGTCTGCAATTAAAACTTAGCAAGCAACTACTACTGTAAAGACAGAGTGCAATTTTTTGTTAATAATATTTCTTAATGATTGGTAAACTTAACTTTGGTATCACTAAGCTGAACTGTTTTAATCTAATGTTGATTCTACAGTTAAATAGAAACTTCTGAAAAACTCTATTACATGATCATTGTTTTGAAATTTGACTGCCTTTTTTAAAGTAATTCTCATTTAAATTTATACTTATACTTAGTTATAAAGTTTTACGGAAAACTTAGTTATCAAATTTTACTAAAAAATTAGTTATCAAGTTTTACTGTAAAGTATGTTATCAAGTTTTACTGTAAAGTATGTAACCAAGTTTTACTGAAAAATTAGTTATCCAGTTTCACTGTAAAGTATGTTACCAAGTTTTACTGAAAAATTAGTTATCAAGTTTTACTGTAAAGTATGTTATCAAGTTTTACTGAAAAATTAGTTATCAAGTTTTACTGTAAAGTATGTTATCAAGTTTTACTGAAAAATTAGTTATCCAGTTTCACTGTAAAGTATGTTACCAAGTTTTACTGAAAAATTAGTTATCAAGTTTTACTGTAAAGTATGTTATCAAGTTTTACTGAAAAATTAGTTATCCAGTTTCACTGTAAAGTATGTTACCAAGTTTTACTGAAAAATTAGTTATCAAGTTTTACTGTAAAGTATGTTATCAAGTTTTACTGAAAAATTAGTTATCAAGTTTTACTGTAAAGTATGTTATCAAGTTTTACTGAAAAATTAGTTATCCAGTTTCACTGTAAAGTATGTTACCAAGTTTTACTGAAAAATTAGTTATCAAGTTTTACTGTAAAGTATGTAACCAAGTTTTACTGAAAAATTAGTTATCCAGTTTCACTGTAAAGTATGTTACCAAGTTTTACTGAAAAATTAGTTATCAAGTTTTACTGTAAAGTATGTTATCAAGTTTTACTGAAAAATTAGTTATCAAGTTTTACTGTAAAGTATGTTATCAAGTTTTACTGAAAAATTAGTTATCCAGTTTCACTGTAAAGTATGTTACCAAGTTTTACTGAAAAATTAGTTATCAAGTTTTACTGTAAAGTATGTTATCAAGTTTTACTGAAAAATTAGTTATCAAGTTTTACTGTAAAGTATGTTATCAAGTTTTACTGAAAAATTAGTTATCCAGTTTCACTGTAAAGTATGTTACCAAGTTTTACTGAAAAATTAGTTATCAAGTTTTACTGTAAAGTATGTTATCAAGTTTTACTGAAAAATTAGTTATCCAGTTTCACTGTAAAGTATGTTACCAAGTTTTACTGAAAAATTAGTTATCAAGTTTTACTGTAAAGTATGTTATCAAGTTTTACTGAAAAATTAGTTATCAAGTTTTACTGTAAAGTATGTTATCAAGTTTTACTGAAAAATTAGTTATCCAGTTTCACTGTAAAGTATGTTACCAAGTTTTACTGAAAAATTAGTTATCAAGTTTTACTGTAAAGTATGTAACCAAGTTTTACTGAAAAATTAGTTATCCAGTTTCACTGTAAAGTATGTTACCAAGTTTTACTGAAAAATTAGTTATCAAGTTTTACTGTAAAGTATGTTATCAAGTTTTACTGAAAAATTAGTTATCAAGTTTTACTGTAAAGTATGTTATCAAGTTTTACTGAAAAATTAGTTATCCAGTTTCACTGTAAAGTATGTTACCAAGTTTTACTGAAAAATTAGTTATCAAGTTTTACTGTAAAGTATGTTATCAAGTTTTACTGAAAAATTAGTTATCCAGTTTCACTGTAAAGTATGTTACCAAGTTTTACTGAAAAATTAGTTATCAAGTTTTACTGTAAAGTATGTTATCAAGTTTTACTGTAAAGTATGTAACCAAGTTTTACTGAAAAATTAGTTATCCAGTTTCACTGTAAAGTATGTTATCAAGTTTTACTGTAAAGTATGTAACCAAGTTTTACTGAAAAATTAGTTATCCAGTTTTACTGTAAAGTATGTTACCAAGTTTTACTGAAAAATTAGTTATCCAGTTTCACTGTAAAGTATGTTACCAAGTTTTACTGTAAAGTATGTAACCAAGTTTTACTGTAAAGTATGTTATCAAGTTTTACTGTAAAGTATGTAACCAAGTTTTACTGAAAAATTAGTTATCCAGTTTCACTGTAAAGTATGTTATCAAGTTTTACTGTAAAGTATGTAACCAAGTTTTACTGAAAAATTAGTTATCCAGTTTCACTGTAAAGTATGTTATCAAGTTTTACTGTAAAGTATGTAACCAAGTTTTACTGAAAAATTAGTTATCCAGTTTCACTGTAAAGTATGTTATCAAGTTTTACTGTAAAGTATGTTACCAAGTTTTACTGAAAAATTAGTTATCCAGTTTCACTGTAAAGTATGTTACCAAGTTTTACTGTAAAGTATGTTATCAAGTTTTACTGAAAAATTAGTTATCCAGTTTCACTGTAAAGTATGTTACCAAGTTTTACTGTAAAGTATGTTACCAAGTTTTACTGAAAAATTAGTTATCCAGTTTCACTGTAAAGTATGTTACCAAGTTTTACTGAAAAATTAGTTATCAAGTTTTACTGTAAAGTATGTTATCAAGTTTTACTGTAAAGTATATAACCAAGTTTTACTGAAAAATTAGTTATCCAGTTTCACTGTAAAGTATGTTATCAAGTTTTACTGTAAAGTATGTAACCAAGTTTTACTGTAAAGTATGTAACCAAGTTTTACTGTAAAGTATGTAACCAAGTTTTACTGAAAAATTAGTTATCAAGTTTTACTGTAAAGTATGTTATCAAGTTTTACTGTAAAGTATGTAACCAAGTTTTACTGTAAAGTATGTAACCAAGTTTTACTGTAAAGTATGTAACCAAGTTTTACTGTAAAGTATGTAACCAAGTTTTACTGAAAAATTAGTTATCAAGTTTTACTGTAAAGTATGTTATCAAGTTTTACTGTAAAGTATGTAACCAAGTTTTACTGAAAAATTAGTTATCCAGCTTCACTGTAAAGTATGTAACCAAGTTTTACTGAAAAATTAGTTATCCAGTTTCACTGTAAAGTATGTTACCAAGTTTTACTGAAAAATTAGTTATCAAGTTTTACTGTAAAGTATGTTACCAAGTTTTACTGAAAAATTAGTTATCCAGTTTCACTGTAAAGTATGTTACCAAGTTTTACTGAAAAATTAGTTATCAAGTTTTACTGTAAAGTATGTTATCAAGTTTTACTGAAAAATTAGTTATCAAGTTTTACTGTAAAGTATGTTACCAAGTTTTACTGAAAAATTAGTTATCCAGTTTCACTGTAAAGTATGTTACCAAGTTTTACTGAAAAATTAGTTATCAAGTTTTACTGTAAAGTATGTTATCAAGTTTTACTGAAAAATTAGTTATCCAGTTTCACTGTAAAGTATGTTACCAAGTTTTACTGAAAAATTAGTTATCAAGTTTTACTGTAAAGTATGTTATCAAGTTTTACTGAAAAATTAGTTATCAAGTTTTACTGTAAAGTATGTAACCAAGTTTTACTGTAAAGTATGTAACCAAGTTTTACTGTAAAGTATGTAACCAAGTTTTACTGTAAAGTATGTAACCAAGTTTTACTGAAAAATTAGTTATCAAGTTTTTCTGTAAAGTATGTTATCAAGTTTTACTGTAAAGTATGTAACCAAGTTTTACTGAAAAATTAGTTATCCAGTTTCACTGTAAAGTATGTAACCAAGTTTTACTGAAAAATTAGTTATCCAGTTTCACTGTAAAGTATGTTACCAAGTTTTACTGAAAAATTAGTTATCAAGTTTTACTGTAAAGTATGTTACCAAGTTTTACTGAAAAATTAGTTATCAAGTTTCACTGTAAAGTATGTTACCAAGTTTTACTGAAAAATTAGTTATCAAGTTTTACTGTAAAGTATGTTATCAAGTTTTACTGAAAAATTAGTTATCCAGTTTTACTGTAAAGTATGTTACCAAGTTTTACTGAAAAATTAGTTATCAAGTTTTACTGTAAAGTATGTTATCAAGTTTTACTGAAAAATTTGTTATCAAGTTTTACTGTAAAGTATGTTACCAAGTTTTACTGTAAAGTATGTAACCAAGTTTTACTGAAAAATTAGTTATCCAGTTTCACTGTAAAGTATGTTATCAAGTTTTACTGTTAAGTATGTAACCAAGTTTTACTGAAAAATTAGTTATCCAGTTTCACTGTAAAGTATGTAACCAAGTTTTACTGAAAAATTAGTTATCAAGTTTTACTGTAAAGTATGTTACCAAGTTTTACTGAAAAATTAGTTATCCAGTTTCACTGTAAAGTATGTTACCAAGTTTTACTGAAAAATTAGTTATCAAGTTTTACTGTAAAGTATGTTATCAAGTTTTACTGAAAAATTAGTTATCCAGTTTCACTGTAAAGTATGTTACCAAGTTTTACTGAAAAATTAGTTATCAAGTTTTACTGTAAAGTATGTTACCAAGTTTTACTGAAAAATTAGTTATCCAGTTTCACTGTAAAGTATGTTACCAAGTTTTACTGAAAAATTAGTTATCAAGTTTTACTGTAAAGTATGTTATCAAGTTTTACTGAAAAATTAGTTATCCAGTTTTACTGTAAAGTATGTTACCAAGTTTTACTGAAAAATTAGTTATCAAGTTTTACTGTAAAGTATGTTATCAAGTTTTACTGAAAAATTAGTTATCCAGTTTTACTGTAAAGTATGTTACCAAGTTTTACTGAAAAATTAGTTATCAAGTTTTTCTGTAAAGTATGTTATCAAGTTTTACTGTAAAGTATGTAACCAAGTTTTACTGAAAAATTAGTTATCCAGTTTCACTGTAAAGTATGTATCCAAGTTTTACTGAAAAATTAGTTATCCAGTTTCACTGTAAAGTATGTTACCAAGTTTTACTGAAAAATTAGTTATCAAGTTTTACTGTAAAGTATGTTACCAAGTTTTACTGAAAAATTAGTTATCCAGTTTCACTGTAAAGTATGTTACCAAGTTTTACTGAAAAATTAGTTATCAAGTTTTACTGTAAAGTATGTTATCAAGTTTTACTGAAAAATTAGTTATCCAGTTTTACTGTAAAGTATGTTACCAAGTTTTACTGAAAAATTAGTTATCAAGTTTTACTGTAAAGTATGTTATCAAGTTTTACTGAAAAATTTGTTATCAAGTTTTACTGTAAAGTATGTTACCAAGTTTTACTGTAAAGTATGTAACCAAGTTTTACTGAAAAATTAGTTATCCAGTTTCACTGTAAAGTATGTTATCAAGTTTTACTGTTAAGTATGTAACCAAGTTTTACTGAAAAATTAGTTATCCAGTTTCACTGTAAAGTATGTAACCAAGTTTTACTGAAAAATTAGTTATCAAGTTTTACTGTAAAGTATGTTACCAAGTTTTACTGAAAAATTAGTTATCCAGTTTCACTGTAAAGTATGTTACCAAGTTTTACTGAAAAATTAGTTATCAAGTTTTACTGTAAAGTATGTTATCAAGTTTTACTGAAAAATTTGTTATCAAGTTTTACTGTAAAGTATGTTACCAAGTTTTACTGTAAAGTATGTAACCAAGTTTTACTGAAAAATTAGTTATCCAGTTTCACTGTAAAGTATGTTATCAAGTTTTACTGTTAAGTATGTAACCAAGTTTTACTGAAAAATTAGTTATCCAGTTTCACTGTAAAGTATGTAACCAAGTTTTACTGAAAAATTAGTTATCAAGTTTTACTGTAAAGTATGTTACCAAGTTTTACTGAAAAATTAGTTATCCAGTTTCACTGTAAAGTATGTTACCAAGTTTTACTGAAAAATTAGTTATCAAGTTTTACTGTAAAGTATGTTATCAAGTTTTACTGAAAAATTAGTTATCCAGTTTCACTGTAAAGTATGTTACCAAGTTTTACTGAAAAATTAGTTATCAAGTTTTACTGTAAAGTATGTTACCAAGTTTTACTGAAAAATTAGTTATCCAGTTTCACTGTAAAGTATGTTACCAAGTTTTACTGAAAAATTAGTTATCAAGTTTTACTGTAAAGTATGTTATCAAGTTTTACTGAAAAATTAGTTATCCAGTTTTACTGTAAAGTATGTTACCAAGTTTTACTGAAAAATTAGTTATCAAGTTTTACTGTAAAGTATGTTATCAAGTTTTACTGAAAAATTAGTTATCCAGTTTTACTGTAAAGTATGTTACCAAGTTTTACTGAAAAATTAGTTATCAAGTTTTTCTGTAAAGTATGTTATCAAGTTTTACTGTAAAGTATGTAACCAAGTTTTACTGAAAAATTAGTTATCCAGTTTCACTGTAAAGTATGTATCCAAGTTTTACTGAAAAATTAGTTATCCAGTTTCACTGTAAAGTATGTTACCAAGTTTTACTGAAAAATTAGTTATCAAGTTTTACTGTAAAGTATGTTACCAAGTTTTACTGAAAAATTAGTTATCCAGTTTCACTGTAAAGTATGTTACCAAGTTTTACTGAAAAATTAGTTATCAAGTTTTACTGTAAAGTATGTTATCAAGTTTTACTGAAAAATTAGTTATCCAGTTTTACTGTAAAGTATGTTACCAAGTTTTACTGAAAAATTAGTTATCAAGTTTTACTGTAAAGTATGTTATCAAGTTTTACTGAAAAATTTGTTATCAAGTTTTACTGTAAAGTATGTTACCAAGTTTTACTGTAAAGTATGTAACCAAGTTTTACTGAAAAATTAGTTATCCAGTTTCACTGTAAAGTATGTTATCAAGTTTTACTGTTAAGTATGTAACCAAGTTTTACTGAAAAATTAGTTATCCAGTTTCACTGTAAAGTATGTAACCAAGTTTTACTGAAAAATTAGTTATCAAGTTTTACTGTAAAGTATGTTACCAAGTTTTACTGAAAAATTAGTTATCCAGTTTCACTGTAAAGTATGTTACCAAGTTTTACTGAAAAATTAGTTATCAAGTTTTACTGTAAAGTATGTTATCAAGTTTTACTGAAAAATTAGTTATCCAGTTTCACTGTAAAGTATGTTACCAAGTTTTACTGAAAAATTAGTTATCAAGTTTTACTGTAAAGTATGTTACCAAGTTTTACTGAAAAATTAGTTATCCAGTTTCACTGTAAAGTATGTTACCAAGTTTTACTGAAAAATTAGTTATCAAGTTTTACTGTAAAGTATGTTATCAAGTTTTACTGAAAAATTAGTTATCCAGTTTTACTGTAAAGTATGTTACCAAGTTTTACTGAAAAATTAGTTATCAAGTTTTACTGTAAAGTATGTTATCAAGTTTTACTGAAAAATTAGTTATCCAGTTTTACTGTAAAGTATGTTACCAAGTTTTACTGAAAAATTAGTTATCAAGTTTTACTGTAAAGTATGTTATCAAGTTTTACTGAAAAATTAGTTATCCAGTTTTACTGTAAAGTATGTTATCAAGTTTTACTGAAAAATTAGTTATCAAGTTTCACTGTAAAGTATGTTACCAAGTTTTACTGTAAAGTATGTAACCAAGTTTTACTGAAAAATTAGTTATCCAGTTTCACTGTAAAGTATGTTATCAAGTTTTACTGAAAAATTAGTTATCAAGTTTCACTGTAAAGTATGTTACCAAGTTTTACTGTAAAGTATGTAACCAAGTTTTACTGAAAAATTAGTTATCCAGTTTTACTGTAAAGTATGTTACCAAGTTTTACTGAAAAATTAGTTATCCAGTTTCACTGTAAAGTATGTTACCAAGTTTTACTGTAAAGTATGTAACCAAGTTTTACTGAAAAATTAGTTATCCAGTTTCACTGTAAAGTATGTTACCAAGTTTTACTGAAAAATTAGTTATCAAGTTTTACTGTAAAGTATGTTATCAAGTTTTACTGTAAAGTATGTAACCAAGTTTTACTGAAAAATTAGTTATCCAGTTTCACTGTAAAGTATGTTATCAAGTTTTACTGTAAAGTATGTAACCAAGTTTTACTGAAAAATTAGTTATCCGGTTTCACTGTAAAGTATGTTACCAAGTTTTACTGAAAAATTAGTTATCCAGTTTCACTGTAAAGTATGTTACCAAGTTTTACTGAAAAATTAGTTATCCAGTTTCACTGTAAAGTATGTTATCAAGTTTTACTGAAAAATTAGTTATCAAGTTTTACTGTAAAGTATGTTATCAAGTTTTACTGAAAAATTAGTTATCCAGTTTCACTGTAAAGTATGTTACCAAGTTTTACTGAAAAATTAGTTATCAAGTTTTACTGTAAAGTATGTTATCAAGTTTTACTGTAAAGTATGTTATCAAGTTTTACTGAAAAATTAGTTATCCAGTTTCACTGTAAAGTATGTTACCAAGTTTTACTGAAAAATTAGTTATCAAGTTTTACTGTAAAGTATGTTATCAAGTTTTACTGAAAAATTAGTTATCCAGTTTCACTGTAAAGTATGTTATCAAGTTTTACTGAAAAATTAGTTATCAAGTTTTACTGTAAAGTATGTTATCAAGTTTTACTGAAAAATTAGTTATCCAGTTTTACTGTAAAGTATGTTATCAAGTTTTACTGAAATCTGTCTTAATAATTCTGAAATTTCAATTATCGGTTAATAACTGATCTTCGAATTTCATAGCCTCAGAAAACCGAAAAAGTTATTTTTGACATGGGACTCATTGTTGTCTTCTGTACGTATGAACAATAGACATAAGTGAGTGGTGACTAATACACATTTAACTGACGCCAAGAAAGTATAATTACGAGGTTCAAAAAACCAGTGTAACAAGTGTTTTAATCAATGTACCCTATTATACTACCTATATTGGGTAAAACCTCAATTTTCTACATTTTCTACAAGGCCCAAAACATCAACATTACATCTAAGGATTAAGGACATTACATCTAAAGGATTTGCTTATATTACACTGGAAATGTAGACTTGGTAAGTTATCAGGCCCATCAAATTTCTTTTATTTCTTATAGTCGAGAAATGTAAAGATCAGTCTAAAATTAGAGTTTAAAATTTTTTGTGATTACCAGAGCTTACTTCACATAAAGAAATCCATGACACCTAATAAATATACATTAACTTTACAGAGTAAAACAATATAACATTGTATAGAAATGATTAGTCACGACCATCAGCTCTTACACAGCTCTTCCTTCCTAACTCTTTTGATTGAGAAACTTCTCTAACGAATTAAAGGATCCAGATAGTAATTACTTTCTCAGATTGCGTATTAGGCTAATTTCTCATCAGATTGTTTCAATTTGTGAGAGACTTTCTTTATAAGAATTATACGATTATTGGTAGTTTTTTACGCTTTTCTCACATTTTGTGCAAAAATATTTGTATTTTTAAATAAGAGCCTTAACTTGCTTTAGTTGTACCATAAACATGTTCTCAAGGTAAGTCATATTTGATTAAAATCAAGGTTTTTATAACTACAGCTGATTTATTTTTGTTTTTTGCCAATTAATCCTAAATAATAGTAATATCATTAATCTTCACATTTTAATAAAATTTTAACAAAATCTGTAGAGCTTATTTGAGAAATTTATTATAACAGCCCCCATGACTAATTTTTTTACTAACTCATGAACTGGCAGTTTGTGAGAAGTGGAGACCATAATTTTTTTATTTTTTTTGGCTGCTAAATCTGAGAAAAATATTATCAAAATGGTTAGAGTTGATTTTGAGAAAATGGTATTTTTGTGTGTTTCTCCTATGACAGCTACTGATAAAATTTTGAATTATCACAAAAAATGAGAAAAAATCCCGAGATATGACCAAAGTATGCCCACCTTCCAAATTTGATTATAATCATCTACATGTTTAGGATGTAAAGCACTGTACATACGACAGACCAAAAACATTCCAAAAACCATTTTTTTTAACTCATGGTACCTCAAAACTGATATATCCATAAAAAACTCAACATAAATTTGTTAACCCATCACGTAATTCTCTATTTTGTATTGATAGTAAAAATATATTTGTAATTTATAACATGACATTGATTATCTTTGTAATTTATAATCAGACATTGATTATATATTGATAGTTTTATCATCAAAATTACAAACATAAAATTAGATAATAAATAAATAAAAATATCAGTGAAATCACCCACATAATTGTCACATTTCAACAGCTGTTATTGTTCCTTCACTATTACACTTTTTCTTCTTAATCTGTCTTCTTTGTTGTACATTTTTTGTGCATTCAATGTTTATTTGTTGTATTGTGTTGTCGGCTGATTTTATTTTACGAGACAGATATTCACTCTATGTTTGTCTGTAAATCACTTAGTTTATTATGTACTTCTTATATAGTTAATATATTCTATAAATATATTAACTATTTAAGAAGTTTTATGTGTAATAATTTCCTGCTATTTTATAAACTGTTTCCCCCCCCCCTCACGTGTTTGTAATAAAATATAGATCTAACCAGTATTTATTTATTAATCTCTAGAGTTTATGCTGTAGTCTGTGTTTTACAGTACTGATCACATTTTTATTTTTATATGTTATGAAGAAACATGCATAACAGGTTTGATTTGCTATATGTTCATAAACAAATGTGTTTTATGTTTTTACATTGTATTTGTTGTTCAAAATTTGTGTCTTGAATTAATTTGATAAAATTAGAACAAGTTTTTATTTGTATTTTGTTTAAGCATCATATTAGTTTTGGATTTTTACGTTTATTTTCGGGGGAAAATGTAATAATTTAAATAATACGAATCATCTCTATTATTCATTGTTAAATTATTTTCTGATTTAGACATAAATAAAAATAAAACATCGCTCTTTAAAATGTATAGTTTATGTGTTTGCTTGATTTACTATTAATTAAGGGCAAAATTCTTAGCTTTTATTTCTTCAAACATTTAAATTGCTGTCTTTTCAGGTTTTTACAATGGAGTCGATTGTGACAAGGTGTATTTAACAGATTCAATTCACCTTTTCTTTTTATTTTATCTATGCTAACAATTAATTTTTATTTCAGGAACCAAAATAGGAGTATATATTATTATTCCAGATAAATGTTTTATTGTGTATAGTTTAGAATTTATTTAAAACTAAACCTGTAACATATGTATAGAGTAGGCAACTTATACAATTATTATTACTACCATAATATAGATAATATTTAGACCTGATTCAATATAGATTCTATTCTTCAAAATCATTAAAATTAATTTTATTTTTATTCCAATGTTCTTTCATTCAGTATATAGTATAATCAATGTAACTAATGTATAGGGTGTTTCAAAAAGGATTTTACAACTTAAAAACCATATAGAAATTTATTCAGATAACTTATTTAATTTATTACGGTGATATTTTAAAACAACATACATTATCTTTGACTCACGTAATACCAAATCCAGATGTCAGAAGTTGTTGCAAGCTGTTCCTTTTAGTTTCACAAAACAAATTCCGGAACTATAGTTCAACGCAATTTTCATGCCCAGATATGTAAGGATTCTCCGTCAGGATGTAAAAGTTTAACTCATTGCTAAAAATTATGTTTTCCTTAAAGGTTACTTTGTTTACTATTCGATCCAACATTTCTGAACAGAATTCTGGATGAACGACTTTATTTGCATTAGTAATTTGTTGTACCATGGTTGGTTTGTACGGCTTCACATACAAACATTGATACAAACATGGTACGTTTGAAACAGTCGTGCGTAGTATGCCAGTTTCATGAGACTCAGTGTGTTTATTTTTTAGACTAGGAGCAAAGGTCTGTCTGACTTGTTCCATAGCAGCGTCAGTAGGTCACAACCAATGTGATGATGTGTTATGTCATACAGAACAATCAGTCTCAATAAAATTTTGCCTCGGAGTAAATTGAAGGCCTACTTGGTAGCTCCTTACCATACTGGATATAGAAATTGTGTTGAACTGCAATTGTAGAGTTTGTTTTGTGAATGTAGCCATTCTTAATTGCAAAGGTGAAGGCGCTTATGGTAACTCCATTTGTTATTACGTAACTCAAACTTGATATATTTTGCTTTAAAATGACACCCTATAGATTATGTAAGTTATTTCAATACATTTCTCAATTCTTTCAAAGTAATAGAATCCTTTTTGAAACACACTATATTGAATAAATTATTTATTTTTTAATTATATATATTGGCGGGACCATTTGTATACCTAAAAAGTGGTATGTAAGAAAGTCATTCTATTACATATATATAAGGGGTTTTATTGGTAAAATACTCTCTAAGACTTTAGGCTTCAGGAAGCACATCATTTAAAAGGTGAGATTATGTTTATTTGAGAAGCATTTGTAAACCTATCAGGTCATTTGATAAAATAAGATTTTATTTATTATCTTGGGTTTTTTATAATAATAACTTGTCTTTATTGTTTATATTTTTACAAATGCTTGTCAATTTAGTATGAAAGTATAAGATGCCAATATTGCATGTAAATTTATGTACACCAATTTCCTGACATACATGAATATATCAAGAACATAATTAATCTTAATAAACGATAATAATTTATTAAAATAATCTATCTAGTTGACTGTGAAATCATATCTATTTCTTCTTCTACATCGGCATGTATCTGGCACAACCATTTCCGACGATCTCTCAACACCTTCTCCTCCACCAATCTCTATTCTTCTCTTTCGGCCTGCATATCCTCCTGAACTAGAAACTTCCGCTTTGTTAGGATCTGACCTTCTGATAAGTCTTCTTCCTTTTCTATTTCCTCCTGTGATTTTTTAGGCATTCTGTTTTTCTCTATTGATATTATTACTGGTCAAACCATTGTAAAGGTTTCCTCTTGTCCCTTTCAGATACAACCTTAACTCTGTCCCGAAGGTCTTAATTTCCTGTTCTATCCTTGCTAGTGACATTTTCCCTTCTTGTAAAATTTTCTCATCCCTGTGACCTGCGGTCTCAGATCTTTTTTTTTTGTCTCTAATCCTTGTGTTAAAATTGATTGATAGTACATTTTTTAATTAAAGTAGACGTTATATATACAGTGTGAGTCAAAAGTATGGATACACCCTGTTAAATTTTAAATGGATAAAGATAGAAAAATGAAACTCAGAACACCTTTCTAGGAAATAAAAGTGAACTTTTTAGCCACTATTACAACTTTGCCCATTTTCCCAAAATGGGATTTTTGGGGGGCAGCTCAAAATTTTTAAATATAAAGACCCATTAAGTGACACCTCATTTTAATGTCCTTGATTAAAGAAGAAGAACAGTGGAAACTAGAGCTTTCTATCTCAACCCAGTACAAAATGGCAGCTCATTGAAATTAAGTAAAACTTCATTGAGGCACCTGTGAGTCAAAAGTATGGATACACCCTGTTAAATTTTAAATGGATAAGATAGAAAAATGAAAGTCAGGACACCTTTCTAGGAAATAAAAGTGAACGTTTTAGTCACTATTACAACTTTGCTCATTTCCCCAAAATGGGATTTTTGGGGGGGCAGCTCAAAATTTTTAAATATAAAGACCCATTAAGTGACACATCATTTTAAAGTCCTTGATTAAAGAAGAAGAACAGTGGAAACTAGAGCTTTCTATCTCAACCCAGTACAAAATGGCAGCTCATTGGTTGTCTATTATGGTTATTTACCACCTGAATGTGGATGTTCATATTTTGCCTCAATGAAGTTTTACTTAATTTCAATGAGCTGCCATTTTGTACTGGGTTGAGATAGAAAGCTCTGGTTTCCACTGTTCTTCTTCTTTAATCAAGGACTTTAAAATGAGGTGTCACTTAATGGGTCTTTATATTTAAAAATTTTGAGCTGCCCCCCAAAAATCCCATTTTGGGGAAATGGGCAAAGTTGTAATAGTGACTAAAAAGTTCACTTTTATTTCCTAGAAAGGTGTTCTGAGTTTCATTTTTCTATCTTTATCCATTTAAAATTTAACAGGGTGTATCCATACTTTTGACTCACACTGTATATATATATATATTTTTTAATTTACTTCTTTCCCTAAATTTCATAGCATATTATATCTTTTACCATGTTGTAAAACTGGCTGGCTACTCTTTCCAAATTCTTTGTCCTCTTGTGTCTTACCGTTGGTGACGTTTTTATTTTTTATTCCTTGTTGTTTAAAAACTAGAAATCTCTAGGTTAGCATCGTAAAAAAAAGAAAAAAAAAGAAAAAAGAAAAAAAAAGAGAATGTCAAATGGAGACCCCTTGTTCTCGAATATTCTAATAGTGTTGGGATTAAAAGAGAAAAACAGTTGATTATGAGCATCCTTATAGTTAATATTATTAAACTCCTGAGGAGCCATTGGTCGTCAACTTGTTTCCTTGGTAATTGAACAAATCCACTCTTTTGAAATCCTATCCTTTCAGTGTCACTTTCCTTCTTTTTCTCTCCATTATTATTGGTTTAATAATTTAAAGTCAATTGCCAGTTAATTAAATTTATTTTTAAATTGTCTAATCTAAAAATGTATAATTCTCAAATTTGAAGAGAAGTCAAAAGATGAAATCTGATATATTCATATAATGTCGTGTATATTGCACAATATTGATGTATGCTTATGGTATCACTTCTTTGTGCTATAGCTTTATTCTATCTGTGCTGTGTGTTGGAGCTGATCTGTTCTGTTTAATTGTTTTTCTTGACAGATTTCTACGACTTCAATATATATATATACATGTTTTTACATATATGTATATATTTATATTTATACACATGTACATGTGTCTGTCTAGTGGCTGCTGATGTCTAACTGTTGTTTTGTTATTTCTCTTTCTCTATTTCTCTCTCTCTCTCTCTCTTCCCTTCATATGTATATGAATGATTGAATGATTGTGATTGTGTCTGTACAATTTACATTATAAGTACAAAACTATTTTCAAACACTTCCATCTTGGTACATTGTTGTTTTTTAAACATTCAATATCTGAAATTATATTTGAATATAAGTGTTAATTACTTATTTCTTGAAAATGTAAATATTTAACTACTAAAAATATAGGTAAAAGTGATGTCTTTGAATTCTGCAGTTGGGGAATCTCATCCAGGTTTTGGAATATCTTTAATTATTTATACAAAAAGGAAAAATATAAAGAAGGGATAATAAACTCGAAATCTTTGACTCCGTGTAGAATTTGTTTGAAAATAAAGATCCATTTTTTAAATAATAATAAGGATAGACTTTTTATGAATATTTACAGTTTTTAAATAGGTGTAGTCAGTTAGGGGAACATACAAGGGAGGAGTGTTGTGTAACTGAAATTTTAATGTAGGTATTCAAATAGTGTTTCTTTTGTGATAATATATTGTTTTAAGAAGCAGGTCTAACAATAAATATGCCACTCATACTGTAGTACATTACAAGCTTCTTGAACATTTTATATAAACTGATTGAGGTGTTTAGGTCAGAAAGTATAAAAAGTTATATATTTATGAGACATTAAACATCAATTTGTTGTTAAATAGAGAAGTAAAACTATTTTTTCATTTATTAAAGGAGGTTGGCAATTGTAGGGGGGGGGGGTATAGAGTCTAGGAATCTGGGGCAACCCTAGCTTTAGGTAATTATTTAACAAATTCCTTGGTTAATGATGAAGTTGACGAACTTCTTGGAAAATAATGGCTCATCAAAGAGAAAGATCAAATTTAGATTGTATAATCAAAAATATGAATTTAATGATATGTTTACTTAAACATAAAAATATTTTAGTTAATTTAATTGTTAGAGAAATCAATTTTATTGTTGTTATTATTTATAAAATTAATTTTTATTTTACTGCATATAATTTAGTATAGGGAAATTTATGTGGTGGTTCAAAAATCGATATTTTTTTTTCTTTTTCAGATAATTCCATTTTAAAGCCCCCCTCTCCCCATGTAAAAAAAGTGGTTCGTGGAATGATTTTGTCTGTTATGTCAAAATGTTTAGAGTGATTTTCATCAAAGTATACCTTCCAAGGACATAACTAAAGCAAATAGGTCACCGTATATCAAAAATGCTGGTTCATAAATTGGCGCTAAAAAACAGTAAATCAACCCTGGTGCTGTTATAAAGTACTTAATTTACCCAAATTGGCTCTACTCGTTAAAATTTTAGTGAAATGTAAAGATTAAAAATAAATCAAAAATGTCATTAAAAACTTGATTTTAATCAAATACGACTTTGCTTGTTTATGACACAAGCAAAATTTTAGACCCTTATTTAAATATATAAATTGTATTGATTGACAACTACCGAAATGACATTTTCAGTGACAAATAGTTTTGATTTGTTTTTATTTGGTTTTGGGGACGGGTGAGTGAGAACGTTTGTGCAATATTTTTGCACTATTGTTTTTATTGTGTTTACCCTGAAAAACGTTTAAACTATAATTAACAGTTATACAATAAGTTGGTAACAGAGTGAGAGGGGACGACTCATGCCTGCTTTTTTCAAATTAGAAATTCATGGGAAAACTCAGAAAATAAAAACTAACATTTTTGTTATTTAGTGACATAATTCACTAAATAGCAATAGCTATGGGTATAGACACTTTAAATCTACCTTTGATCGTAAACAATAATTTTTACTAATTTTTGGGATTATTTCATTTCTATTGGAAAATATAGTCCCTTTCTTAAATTCCAATCCTATCTCTAAACCATTTCAGCACAAAATCAACAATTAAAATTGTATCTGTAATATTACGAATGGGATATATTAGGAATAATTGTATCTATAGTATGCAAATTAAAGAACATGTAATAGACATGTTAAATAATAATTAGGAGTTTCTTCTTCTGATTTTAAAACATTTGATACTTTATAAAACCGAAAACATAAATAACATGCCTGTTCTCCAGTCTGGGATAAGTTGCAAACATATGAACTTATAAATATAAGTGCTTCTATAATTATTATTGATGGCTATAAACAATGTTTATTTTTGTAGAAACAAAACACTTAATTATAATTAAAAAAATTGAAACAAATCACATCTATTATATTTGTTGAAGCATCGAATGTTAAGGCCATTTACTTGTGCTTGAAAAATCTTTTTAGTGAAGCTAATTTTCCTATAATCTACAGTTTTGGTAACTCAAAAAACATACATTCCAGCATTTCTTTGCGTCTATTTAATAATTTGTATGATATTGTCATAGATTAACACATATGTGTTAAATAACTGTTGAAGTACTGATGTATAAATTTATTAACGTAAATTTTGTACACGTCATATCAAAATGTGAAGAACAAGCAAAGTACAAATTATAGTTAATTTTGCCACCATTTTAACACATTTTACTTACCCAATAAATGAAATATAGGTTACCGTACGTTTGATAATCACAAAATAATTCGACCTGCATTTTGACTATTCTTCACGTTTATTGGTCTCAGGAAACCAATATAGTGATTTTCAACATGCCGACCAACTGTCATTGTTATTGTATGTAAGGAATCACATAACTGTGACAAAAATTAAGATAGGAACATGAAATTTGACATAGTGGACTATTGTGTGCTCATAAAGAACCCTATTTAATTTTTTTAAAAGTCACAATGGCTTTAAAACAGGTTTCTGCCCATGTCTCATGTGCTATTCAACTTATAACACACTAAATTGGGTAAAAACTTACAGGTCCACAACTAGTGCTACCAACCTCACCTCTCTATGTTGACAATTGGTGTAATTACTATCAAAAATTGTAATCTGACCTCTCAAGGTTATATTATATTCATATAGTTATAAGATCCAACACGAGTCTAATTAGTGGAGGCTTCTTCAAATTTGTACAGCTATGAGAACATCCAGGGCCGAGATGTTGACACGAACAAAGCGAGCGGAGACTGTTTAATATTATACACTTGAGGGAAATGTGATATACAGAATTACAAAACTTAAAATGTATCTGTAACAACAACTGTTACCCTATACTAAGTATACTGTGTATTCCCCTTGATCGACCAATACATTTTAACATTTCCTACAAGGCTCAAGAGACCAACTTTGGGGTATTACACTGTATCATGATGACCCCCCCCCCCATCAACTTATTTATTTTAATACAGTAATTTTGAAATTTTGAAATTTTTTTTTTAATTTGTAATCCATGACGAAGCTAATTATTTTATTTTATTCAAAATCATGTATCAGATATAAACGAGGAAGAAAAAAACACTTATATTTGTCATAAAGGAAATTATATTGTAATTTACTTTAATAATATATTGTAACATTTATTAATTTAAATATTTGATTCCAATTGTATGTCCAAGTGGAAGTGTTTAACAGTACTTCAGTAAACAAATTGCATGTTTTTCAACACCCGTCATAAATTTATTATCTACAAAACATATCTATATTCTACTATTATTTCAGATTTTGTCAAACTACAATGGTTCACCCTACATAATGACAACATGAATATATTTTAAAAAAAAAATTATTATAATTGTTTTACTTTGTTCTAAAACAAAATTTGTAAGGGAAAAAATGTAATTACATTTAATATTAACTTGAAAATTACCTACCCTAATAATTTAACCTGTATAAAATATAAAACAAACTGATTAAAACTTTGAATGAATGTAGGACAGGTGGGATGTTTTAAGCCACGCTTAATTCCGCATGACCTGTCCCTGATCTGTTCGTTGTTTATATGTTGTGTTGTGGCCCTTCTCTATTCCCACTTCTATACCATCACAATCAGGGAACTCTCTTTTTACATGTAATTCATTGTTAACATTATTAAGTATTCACTCATTTTACAAAACATATTTCATTAAAAGTAAATGGCTCTTTATTGTTTTTCCTGCTGCTCAGAGCAAGGAAGCTGGCATCCGAACACTGGTTGCCCTGGATGACCAGGGAGGTGAGTTATCCTTGCCCATCCTTTGCCAAATTTAGGGAGCGCCAAATGATTGTTCACAACATACACGTTTAAATTAGACATTTTGGATTTGGATTTTTATTATATTATAAATTTAATATCTCGTCTGAGATTACATTTCGTGTTAGACTATTTAATTTTGTAAGTTTTGTTAAAACTTCATTCAACTTCATGTTTAAAGTGTCAGTAATGCATACGCATACAAATATTAATCTTATTATTCAGTACAGTTATATGTGTGGAAGTTTCTTCTCTACACTGATCTTTTATTATTAATTGTTTATCTAAGTGGTTAAAATAAATAAAAAATACAAAGATTAAAAAAAAATTCAATTACAATTTTGATTAAGTAAGGAAAAATAAAATAACAAGATAATTAAGAAATGTATCACTCTGGTAGTTAATATAAGACAATTCACATATTTCATTGTTATAAGAAATAAACCACATCATGTTTACTGAAAACTTACAATTCATTAAGCAAATGCAGTAAAGTAAACTATCATTAATTAATTATTTTGAATCTTGTACCTAATGTACACTTTAGATTGAATTGATAGGAAAATATTTAACATATTTTTTTCATGAACACATTTTTGGTTGAAATTATGAAAATTTCAATGACACTCGGTCAAAATGTTGATGAATGAGTACAAATATTATTTTACACAATTATATACCTGACACAAGAATACTAAGCAAAAAATATAAATGCTCATGCAAAATACACCGTTGAACTCTAAATTTGGCAAATCCTGTTCTTTATCCTATAATAGTCTAAGATTCTATTATTATTCTTTTCTAAAGTTGATAAAATTAAAGTTAACAAAATGCATGTAACTGACAGTCAAATAGTCATGCGGGTTATATAATCTATACTGAACAATTTTAGTTCAGTGTGAAAAAAAAACATACATATATATTAATATATATTAATAAATTTATATCTATTTTTTGCACAATGTAACACTCTATATACAACATAATTATATTAAGTAAGCACGTAAGATATATTCAGTAACACTGGTTTGATTTATTTTGATTATGTATTATCATTTCGGGCAGCTAACAAACATAAATATATATATATTTTACTGTGAATAAAGGTGACAATGAAAAGCATTAACTAGGTTCACCAACATTTATCACTCACATGTGTGGACAGGGTACACAATTCCTTGGTGTAAATACTCCTTCCACTGTGTGCATTGCATGGCAGACATGAGCAGCCGCAGTTTTAGCTTCAAGCAAACACACAAAGTTGATATATTCAATCCCATTCCTAATTTGTACATTTGAGTGCATAAGGTTGGTATGCCATAGTTAATCCAATAGTTTTCAAACTAAGTACCAAATATATTTACTATAATACCAAAGGTATATTACTATATCTTAGAAAATAAGATTTAATCTTTTTTTTTAATGAAGGATTCCACTCAAATGTATAAAAAAATTATATATTTCTCTCCAGGTTCTCATTTCTAATAATTTATTATGAGGTAGTGATTGTAAAAAAGATTTTTTCTTTACATCCTACAAATCTATGTCAATTTAATTAGAATTTTTGTATGAAAAGCTGTTCTGAAGGGGGGGGGGGTAACAGAATTTTTTTCTTCAATGATGAAATGTCCTATTGAACTATTATAAATGTAAATGAATTATTTTATTTGGGCTCCAAACCAACAAATTAATTTTGAAATTGTTGACATGTAATGGATGTTTAGGAATGGGAACTACGGAAGAAGTGTCCTTTCCTACCTTCCTGAGATGCACTTGTACAACTTGCCTGTTGTCAGATCTTATTTCATTTAAGATGATAAAAATATCGTTCATAAAAAATCAATTTCTATCAACAGATGAAATAAAATTTAAATACATCACTAAGAAAGTTTTATAAATATGTTAAGCTCATGTATACTCTTCAGATTCTTAAGCCTAAATTTTCCTATCATATATTATTTATAAAATTGTCTAAGGCAATTCTGTTTTTCAAATATTTTTGAAACATTATGTTTTTGAAGTAAATAGTTATAAAAAACATACTTTATAGTATTCTTAACAAAAATTTTACTTGTAGGCTCGTGACTCTCCATCCTATTTTGGCAGTCAGCCACCAGAATTTTGAAGTTGAATCACTTCATTTTGCGATCAATATAGAAATTTGTATATACACTAAACATCAGTAGCACTCTATTAAACTTGTTCAGAGAATATGCAAAGATTGTTAATTTTGACCTAATTATGAAAGTAATATAAAAAGATAAAATTATTTATAAAATCTGTACATTTATTTTCGTGTAACAAAAATTACATCAATCGTAATATGATTGTTTAATTTGTCACTAATATTTAACGAACGGTTAAAATTACAAAACTGATCATAAATCGAAATAATAGCACACCAAAAAATACCTAATAGGGCATAAAGAACCGATTGTGTTAGATATATTCTGCTGAGTACGATTATATGTACTATATTTATTAGTCGGTGGTGTAAGACATTTAGAGAAAAAACTTATTGGTTCCATTGTTCCATCTGTAGTGAAGCACCTGCAGCTTGATCCGAACCATCAACCATCAATGCAAGAGAAATTTCAGTTCATGAGTAGCCTACCAAGCAATAAGTTTTTGTTGAATGGTGTTTATAATTTCACTCTAACATTGCAAAGCATCAACTCCGCATTGGGAGTTGACGCGGTTGACAGGCGATGTTTTAGGAAGTGAGAAAACTCATCTTCTGTATCCATTATCAATACATCATCTTTTAGAGACTGTAAAATAATAGAACCGTAAGTTTTGTATAAACATGAAAAAAATTTTGTCCATCACTCACACAACTACAGTGCGTGTGAATTAAACAATTCCAGACAACCCTTTAATAACTTCAGATATAAAGACTCTCTATAAAATGTGTACTATGGTTGTTGGCATAAATTTTATAAGGCTTTAGAATCAAAAAATATTGTACATTTTATGCACTAAATTAGTGGATCTAAATGAATATTTTTTACACCACAGCATGCGCCAGATAATATGGAGGACCAGATAGTCGCGAGTCTACTGTACTTATGCATCTTTTATTTAATTTTCAACTATGTTCATACCAGTACGTTGTACTTTATTTTGTACTACACATTTCCTAATTTTTTGTGAACAAAGAATATTAAAATCATTTTAAACAACTTAACAATATACTGCCTACTGTTTTTGAAACGTTTAGCTAGCACATATTTTCCGATAACTGTATGGCGATAGGCAAAAATTGTTCATTCAATTAATTAAATTGTGCCCTCTATCTATTCTTAATACCAACCATTCATTCCATAGTACTAAAGTAAATTTTAGATAAGCTTAATTTAATAGTTCCAACTTTGAAAGAAGGTCTGATAACAAAGGCATGGACAATTTAACAAGAGTCATGTTGAACTATACAATATTTTATTTGTAATCAACTTGTTACTATGTAGTTAAACTACTGAAACAAACCATAAGATACTTACAGTTTAATAGTACATTCCAAACCAACATTTCTTAGACTGAAAGTGAAATTAATTGAACAGTTTTTGTTACAACTGATATCAATTCTTCTTAGTTTATAAGCTGGCATGGAAAAAATGTGTGTATTGAAATATTACAAATTTAAAATTAAAACTTTCTCTAACAATCTTTGTGACAAGGAAACATAAAATTGCTAGACCTTTATAAGTAAGGTATTTAAAGCAATTCATAAAGGTTTGTAATATCAGAAAATGAACATATTTGTTATTTTGTGTTGGATTATTAAGCCCTTGAATGAATTTAACGTCTTTATATTGTAAGAGAAAGAAATCATTCAACACGTAATTTTATTGTATACAAATTAGAATCACTTCACACATCCAGAGTAGAACATAACCAATCAATATATTAAAACTTTTAAATAAACCTGAATTCATTTTGGTCATTTTATAGTTTGTTTAAATATTTTTTAAATTATCTAATGGCTTTGTGAGATGTTAGTGTTCCATGGTCATATATAATACATAAGGCTGGGAGAATCATTGGTTGTGTTAATATTTTTGTAGGCTCATAATGTAGGCTAGTTGGGGCTAATTAATAAGTTGTCGGAATTAACGGGCATCCAGATTAAAAAAAAAACAAAACAAATAAGCCAAGGTATGATTAAAATATTCGGTAGAAAGGAAACAAACATTTTGTATTGTGTATAAGAATGCCAACGGTTTAGATAATTTTCTGCTGCAGTTTAAATTTTAGTCCCTTGCATGGCTAATCTGGAACGAAGTCGGGAAAACCATATATAAACAGCTTATCCAGGTATTGATCTGCTTGCATCCTTATTATTTGCACAGCTCGTGTGTCCTTTTTTCCCTTATATCTTAAATGGTCTATTTGGCAATCTCATATTCCACACAAATGCTTGCTACTGAAGTAACCTTTTTTAAGTTTTTCTATGATGTATAGTTTTTCATGAAGAGAGAGCCCTTACGTTTCTTGCGTTCAGCAAGTTTACTCAACAACATCACAGCACGCATAAGAAAACAATATGTAAAAGTTTCATACTAACAAATTTAAATAAAACAAAGGTGAAATACATTTGTTCCCTTGTTGTTTAAAGGCGAAATAGCTCTCGGTCACCGTCAGCTTAAAAGAAGAAGAAAAGAGCAAAAATAGAGGCACATACATGGGCGTACCCAGGGGGGCAGCTGCCCCCCCTGGAAGCAAAAAAATCTTTATTATACATTTTGTTGCTGGAATTTAATACAATTCTTGAAATAACTATTTTAATAATCGAAAAAATACTTACACATTAAAATTATGAAATTAGGATAATTTATTGTTATTTTATTGTCGATCTAAATTATCGTATTTTATAGGGCTTGCCCCCCCCCCTAGTTTTGATCCTGGGTACGCCCTTGGGCACATAAACCCCGAATACAGTAATAGCATATGGTTGGAAAAAAACAAGAGTTGGCCAATATAGGAACAATGAAAAAGGGAGATCTAACCTAAGACTACATAAAGAAAAATGTAGATTCAGTTAGGATCCTTTGAGCTTGCCATTCCCGTACTCACTAGGAATGAGCTCCTGAGGATGAAATACAAGACCTGATGTGTAACTAACAGAACCACCGACTGACTGCGAAGAGTCTATTTTTTCTTAATGTATAAAGGCGAGAAACCTCACGTTCATCATTGCCTTATGACAAAATAAAGACTTCTAGCCCTTGATAGCATCAGGGTTGGAAAAGAACAATAGTTGGTCAAGAAATATCAGGATAGGAAAGATAAGAGGGATCTAACCCAAGACAACATGATAAACTGGTCTAGATCCAGCTAGGTTCCGAGATTGCCAAACCCGTGAGCCTCTGATGATGTTAATTGGTACCCACACATATGCACAACAGAAGGGTAGTGAAAATGGGTGATTTACATTAGATCAACAACCTGTCCAACCAGCCACAAATACGAAGAGGGAGTCACACGTTCAAAACTTATTTTTATCAGCAATTTTCATTATTGTTATTATTTCTTAAGGCTCTCTTCATTAAATGAAGTCTGGTTTAATGAGGTTTTCTACGATATTCTTAAAATGTTCCATTTTATATTTCACAATTAATGTTAAGCTTAATATAGGCTAGCTAGGATTTTTCTGTGTGACTATTTTAGGAAAAAACCCATATGTATTATTTTAATTAAGAAGAATAACTGAACTAGCAGTACTTTATTTTTCTGTTGAATTAAGTGGCGAGTAAAATTTCTAGCTGTTTACTAAAACGTCTGATGTTTTGAAAAGAACTGTGTATATGTTTAAACATTCTAAACTTTAAAACACAATTTAATTTTAAGCAATATTTATGCATTTAAATCAAAAATAAATTATTGATTAGATTTTAGAATCCAGAGTTCAATAATTGTGTTAATCATACCTGTCTTTTTGAAAAGTTGGTTTGGAATGGTTGCGGCTGAGTGTATGATTGTTTAGGTTTTCTGTTTCTTTTCTTGCTTACTTGCAGCAGTGTTGCTTTATTGTTGTGCTATTTTTATTTCACTTAGAATAATGTACAAATTGTATCTATGTTTACATGATGTCATATTCCATTTACCTTATTTACATTTTATCTACAACTGAAACAAATTATATTTTAAAATGCACGGATACATTAGTGATTTCAAAAGATGAAATTTTAATTAATTTTTTTTTTCAATGAAATTTTTGCACCTTCAGTGTTAAAATTGTTTCTTTTTTGTAAAGCGAGCACTGGGAGCAAAAATTACTTTTATTTCTTGGAATATATTAAAAACATGTTTCAATTTTTCAGTCCACCTACATCTAAAATATTGCTTTTTATTCAAAGTTATGTTTTTAAACCAAAGAGTTATGCTTTATAAATCGGCTATAGTAAGATGGTTATAATTTTGTTTAAAACATTTGATTAATATTTTTGTTCTATTTCTAGAAGATTTGTATTAAAAACTAATTAAGATCTTCAAATCTAAAATCATTTTAGAGAGTTCTATAATTTTTATTTCTTATCACCGCAATTGGAATTTACTTAATCATTTAAATTCAAGTTCTGACTTTAGATTACATATTTTTTAAATGAATTATAATTTTTTTTTTTTTTTTTTTTTTTTTTTTTTTCAACTATAGAAAGAAATGAAGAAAACTAAATCTATGTACAAACATTTGTAAATGTAAATATTTTGTACAATCGTTGAGATATACCTTCGTAACTGAGTTATATTATAAAAATCATGTGAAGCCTCCGGGCAAGTAATCCAAATTTGTACCGTTTAAACCATTTATTCACAGTGAATCATTTTTATACTTTATACATGATCAAATATTTTAAAATTTCATCTTTTGATCAATCTTTTGTTGTTTACTATTGTAAAATATTATATCTTATACTTGTAAAAATTTTTAATTTTTCTTTTTTTTTCACTTATTATTTATTTTATTTTCGAGTTTTACATTTTAATTTATTTCTATTTTTAGTTTTCAAGTTTTTAATTTTCTTTCCAAACAATTTGTTTATTAGAGCGAAGACGTCGGGTCCAAAACCCTGCAGATGTTGGGACATCAAGGGGGTAAGATGAAATAAAGTTTCTGCATTAATTTACTGCTACTAATCTGTCTAACTCCATTCTAGGGCGGTGTGGGAGCATCATTCAGTGTTTATTTTCCAATATATAATTATTAGATTCAGAAATTAACTAATATTTAAAGCCACTTTATTGTTGTTATTTTGAGACTTTCAGTTCTTTGATTAAACAAAGTGATAGACGCATAATTTAAATTCTTTTTCTGTGTATTTGTTATTCTTGGCTTAAAAGATTATATTAAAATGACTTATTCAGAACATACACCTAATTTTAAATAGAGTATATAATTCATATTTTTTATAATTGATGAGTATAATTAAAAATAATAATAAAATATATTTAAAATAAAATTTATACACACTTTAAATTAAAACTAGATAAAATCATTTTTTAAAAACATTTATGTACCCTAGACATATACTCGTACACTTATTATTTTCATAAATTCTAAAAAGAATGTTTTAAATGTTATTTTGTTTCTTTAAACAAACAATTATATTTAAAAGTTTTATTATACACCTGGTCCAGTACATTATTAAATTAGAACCTAATAAATATAACATATTTATATTTTATAATTACTTATCTCAACACCCACTAGTTATTAACTCTAATGAATACGTCTAAAAAAAAAAGTAAACTAGTTCTAGATTTAGCACAACAATTTTGTTTTAACTCATTACATTTGATTTTGCTGAGTAGCATTATAAAAATATGTTAATTGGATAATTTGTTGAATAGTACATTGCATTAAACTTTCTGATATTTGTTTCTATTGTGAAGTTGTGACCATATGTTTGGTGTGTTTACTGAAGTGATAGTATATTGTCACATTCACTTTCTTATCCGTAATTTCTCCAAATAAAGTTTTTGAAAACTCTTCATTGACATACGACATCTACCAAATAGAATGTGTTGCTTCCTCAGAAAGCAAATCAATATTAAATATCCTGTAATCCTTTCTATTGTACAGATACAGGTGTATACAATATAACAAATACTATTATCTATTAGTTCTGATGCACATTAAGTTGCTCCATATCTTAATTCTTTATTTTTAATATAATATTTATTGTATGTCAATGGTAGTCTTTATTTTACTATACCTTAATTATATGTGGCTACATGTTTCACTGCCACAGGCAGCATCATCAGGCCGGTTATTTATGTTCACGTAAAAACTAATTTTTACACAACACTTAATTTAACACTAGTTTTCATACCTTTGGTGTATACGTCAGACATATAAAATATATAGTAAATATTATATTATATAATACTATATGTAGAGTTAAGGTTTACAACAATGAATGAATATATCTTTATTTTTGTTTATATTTAAATATCTGAAATTCTTTTAATACCATTATCTATATTTTTGGTTTTTAATAGTGAAGGAAAAATCCTCATCGGACTTTGTCATCCATAGGATCTGTTCTTAGGCAGTGTTAGACTCATACTGGCTAAAAAACCTCTTTTTTTCTGGTTTACACTCCACCTCGGAACCACATTGCCGCATTATTTTTCAAGGGGTGCCTATTCTATGTTTCCATCTAGTCACTTGCTAAATTCCATTTACTCAATCATTATTTAGTCACCCAATGATAACACCTGTGTCCAGCAGGCCAACTTCCATCTCAGGGCCTTGACCCCTTTTCTAGGATGTCAGGATGTTCCAAATATTTATTACTATCTTCACTGCAAATGATAAATGTGTTAATTAACATAACTTTTTATATCCTTCGTACATATCTATTGTGTATGTAAATGCTACAGCTGTTTCATCTCAACATGAGGTATCTTCAGGCATAGCATGTGAATATTTTATACACTCACACTACATTTTTCACATGTTTACAATTTTATAATATATTATTGTAGTACACATCAAAGAAATTTGAAATTTTACTACTAGACTGTTCCTACTACTCACTAGTAATGAGTTTACTAGTAACAACATAAGTGAAATGTTGTGGCCACAGCACAAAAATTTCAAATTTCTGTACTATAATTTTAGTACAATAATATATTTTAAAATTGAAAATGAGTGTAAAATGTAGTTAAGAGTATAAAGTATTCCCGTGTTATGCCTGAAGATGTTGAGGTGAAACAGCTGTAGAAGTTACATGATAGAACTACTTTTGACGAAAGATATGAAAAGGTAGGTTGATTATTTAATTAACGGTAGTTCAAAAAGGATAAATATGGATGCGATAAATGTGCGCTGAGTTATACTAACTACATAGCTGATCATAACGTCTAGTTTCCATCTATATATTGTTTTCATTTATAATTTTTCCAATAATAGGTTTGTCTACAGATTTCCCAAAGCTTTCATGTTATAAATCTTTAAAAGGGATTGTAAGTATTGATTTGACTTAGTGTAAAGTTATCTACATGTTTCTTTACACTGATGCATACAGATGTAGATAATTTAATTACAACCGTTTTACATTTATTTTTCAAGTTATTTATTCATTACTGTTGTCTTTTTGCTTTCCAATCATGATTCTGTATTGAACTTAAATTTCCCCCAAAAAATTACTTTTTTCATTCTTGAAAATACCTTTTGTAGTAATAGACACATTATATTCTTACAGTTTGTATGTACATTTCTTCTATCAATTTACGATACAGAAAAACTGTTGTCACATCAAATTATCTGACTATATATTGCCTTTGTATTGTGATGGCAAACATTATTTATAGAATGCTGTTATACTCACTTTATATTTTCCAACATCTTTAATTTTGAGCATTGCTTTAGAAATAAATGTTCTTTTACTTCCCGCTTGTCAATAAATTTTCAATTGTTAATAATTTTAATGTGACCGTCTCCACTTCTTTTGACTAGCTGGAAGCTCCGGCTGGCTGGAGACCGCGTTTGTGAGTAAAGCAATCAGAGGAAAAGTAACAGAAGAACACTTCTCTCTTTAAGACCGCAGATACGCACCCAAGGTGGAAACAAGTTAAATAATAAAATATGAATTGGCACTTGCGATTTTGATGAGCAGTGCAATATCACATAGAAGGGGGGGGAGACGAGGAGTGGAAGGTAACATTTAATTTCACTTGCGTTGCGTGCATTCATTAGCGTCCTAACCCGACTCCTTGGCCCATCCTGACAAGATTCGGCTAAAGTGTACGCGGTCTCCAGCCAGCCGGAGCTTCCAGCTGGTCAAAAGAAGTGGAGATGGTCACATTAACATGGCCTTTTCACCTATAATGTTCTATAATTTTATTCAGGATCTTTAAAGTTAACTATTGTTTCCATAATTACATGGTTAGACTTTGCCACATTTTTTTGATTAAAAATTTTTTTTTATCAAATATTATTGTCTTGAGTTACTGTGTTATACAAAATTTAGGAAATGGTGGTTATTTAATTTATATATGACGAATACACATATTAACTGCACAAATTCATTTTTTTTTTCAAATTTCCATGAACTTTCTTTTGAGCATCACATCTAAACTGTTAGAAGATATGACAGGTTAGATCTTGGTCTTGTTAATTCTTCGCAGGACTAGTATCAATTATCATGGAAGTACTTCATCATATACTAACTCTGGAGTTTTTCCTCATCATAAAAACGAATGATCAGAATCAAACTGAAGAGCTCTACTTAGTCTCCTTCAGTATTATATCTTAGCTTGACAAATTTGAAATTCATAAATTGTTCCTACTTCTTGATATGTGCATCTAATTAATCCATAATATATCTCGTCAGTAGTTTTCTGTTTTAAAAATATTTTTAAATTTCTCCTGGTTTAACTTGTGAAGAAGTTCTTTCAGCTTGATTTTATTGAATATTTATCATGTGTAAATTGCAACAATATATGATTCAGAGTTTTAATTTCAGTGTTACATCTCTTGCACAAAGGAGGTTGAATCGATGCAGGTACTGCTCTGTTATTAAGAGACCTGTTCCAGCTCTGAACATGAATGTCTGAGTTTGTCTATTGGTATTTATGTATATATCTGTAGATCGTTGGGTATTTGCTGAATTTCAAAAAATTTTCTTACAATCACTAATTGCATTTCTTTAACATAAGTTCTTATAAATCATTCAGTTTTATTTTTATGCTTTAGATTTAATTTTGAAATTTAAACCTTTCGATAATAGTATGATAGAGCGTTAATGATAAGCTTATATATATATATTAGTGCAAGATGTTAACGGACACAAAAACACATTAAAGGGTCATAAATCATTAAATATTGAATTATTTATACTACCTACAGAGACACAGATTAAAAGTCATTTATTATCATATACTTAGAAATTTACATTGACGATGTACACCATTTGATTCTATTCAGTTTTGCTAAGGAAGTCCACTATACATGTCTCCATAGGTCCTCATCATTGGCTACAACTTCTTTAACAATAACTTGTTTGATTTCTTCGTCTTCAAACACCTCTGGTACAGTCATTTTGTCTAATATGTTTCATTGTTTATTTATCTTGCTTTTCAATGGTTGAAAAAATTTGACACAAATAAATTAACACTATCAAAATAAACCAATTAAAGTCAGTTTGCTAAATTAGTTAATATCACACCTTACAATTGTTAAAAATCTTTCTCTTGCGTATTAGTTCTTATATACACAACTGATGACAAATGTCTGATTAAACAATATTAATATGAACACTCCGTCATTAACAAATAAAACCAGAATATTGTATATTCTTATTTATTTATTCTTGTTTATTTTAGATTCTAATATATTTCAGTAACACAATATACAGAAGAACTTAAAATTAGCATTTTAATCCGGGATTAAGAATTTGCTTCCTTTCAAATCTTTCTAAAAGTACATAACTTTACTGTAAGACACAATTTTTCGTAATATGTAAACCAACTATTGTGTATTATGTAAACCAATTATGTGTATTATATTCCTTAGTATCATTTTTAATCTAATAATAGTACTGAAAATATAGATTTAAAAAAATGTTTTTAAGCTTGAGCTAGTAGGTAAGATTTGGTAATTTGGTAAACAAAATAAATATTATTGTCAATAATGATTTGGTTTTCAAATTTTGTCGATAAATGGTACATAAGAATAAAATTGTGAGAAATGTAAAAATTGTTTGACAAACACAGATAAGAATGAGAATAAATGTGCTCTATCACTTGTTTTTGTAAATAACCTTTTTTTTTTGTTTAAATTAAATAACAAAATATGTTCAGCATAACTTCAGTGTTTTAACTTAAGAAAACTAATACTAATTGTACATTTCCCCCTCTATGATATATTTTATTTTAATAATTATAATAATTTTGGATTAAAATTTTAACTTTGCGATATGAAGGCAAAATAGTAACTTTGATAGAAGGAAAATATAGTTTGTTTAATGTTAGCTGATAGAACTTGTTGTGTTTGTAGAGCCACGAAGTTGGAATGAGATCGCTTGTCATGTTGGACGAGCAAGGCGGTAAGGCTCATTACTACTTCACATGTTTGTCTTTAAACTGACGTTATCTGTAGAGTTTAAACATAACAGAAAACTTCACAACATTCACATTACTCTCATAAAAGTGTTAAATCTGGCTTTCTTCATTTGTTTACACTACTAGTAAAGTATAAGATAACCAGAAGGTTATTACTAATGCCTCTTTTAGTTTTAAAAGGATCAGAATAGGCCATACTTCCTTAGTTTAATTGTTCAAATTTCCAAGAAAAAGTCCATATTAACAACTTGTTGTTTTTTTTCTGTAATTTACCTAAGAAATACTCTCTTTTCACATCATATATCCTGGAAAATAATCAACTTGTATGTATAAAATACAAAGAATGATTTATGATTGTGTGAATTAGTAGTCGTACAATACCTCATTGTGATCAGCTTGGCACCAAGATGTCCTTTCTTAATAAGAACAGTTGCTTCAACAAAATTAACATAACATAAAAAATGTAACACAAGAACCATTACATCTTCCCAGACATATAAAGGATCATTTTGATAGCGTGTAAATATAAAATTGAACTACAAGGGCTGTTCAAAAAGTAAGTTGTGAATTAAGCCATGTGTTGACACTGTCCTTCAACTCCTCATTGTTTTCAAAACATGATTTTCATGTTAGGTAAAAGGTGATATTCACTATAAGTCAAATTAGAGCTCTATGGAGGATAGTCAAACAACTCCCATTTGAAACTGTCCAGCAGGCCTTGCGTGCGTGTGGTAGTAGGTGGACAAGCGTTGTCATGCTAAAACTGATACCAGAACTCAACATGCCTTGCAGTTTGTTTTCTTTGGCTCTTCTAAGCTTTGTTAAAGTGTCACAGTAAACTGTAGAGTTTATTGTTGTGCTTCGTTCTATGAAATCCACAAGGGGTACACATTTTCAGTGCCAGAAGACACTTGCATAAAATGTTAGCTGGCACTTTATAGAGGTTTTCATAGTGAAGTAATGTGGCTCCGAGTCCATTGACTGATTTTTTTATCTCTATATTCCATACAACACCCAAGTCTCATCGCCTGTCACAATATGACTGATAAAATCATCATCTTCCATATCGTAGACCAAAAGAAAAATTAGTGTCACACTTAACCTTGTGATAGCCTAGCTTGTCAGTTACCACTTTGTACAAAACTGTTTGTGATATTTGAGAGAAAAGGTCTGAATCCTGTAATTTTTAAACACCCATTATCTCAAATTTCTTATTTTGTCAACAAGTTCATCTGTCACAACAGGTGGTCGTCCACATTTTTCTTTGTTGTTGATGTCCATCCATCCAGTAACAAGCAGACTATTTTGTAATACTCATAATGTTCTTTCCATATTCCTTAAATTTCACAAAGTTCACGATGAATGTTTACTGCCGTACAGTTGAAAATGAATAACAGTAACTTCACAATCGAAGGATTTTCAATGGTCGTGGCCATTTTGAAAAATAGTATTGGAGCGAGAACAGATTGACCTTTTCACTACTGACAACCTTCCCACTAGCACTGCCTGATTCTTGCTGAGCTACAGTGAACAGCTGTGTGAAGATCACGTCACTATACCTACTTTACCGTACACCAGACAGAAACGAAACGTAACTTTTTGAACAGTCTTTGTATTATGAAATTGATTTTAATTTAAGAAGATTGTTCACTTTGACCTTTATAAGTTTTTTTCTGTAAAGGTCCTCATCACCTTAACCTTGGTTAGAACAGCTAACATGTTTTGAATTGTACAAATAGAACTAGGCAGCATTGATTCAGTTGAGTGAAAAAATGAAACAAAGCTTAACAATTTACATATGAAATAGAACCACAAATTTTCACAATGAACATCTTATTATCGATACTTATTATAAAGTATTTCATGTGGAAATGTATGTTTTTCTTTCATTTGTTGATTGCTAACTTTCCATAAATGTTGGTTTTCATCAATATTTATTCTACGAGCATAACAGTTAAAAATGAATATTAACATTTTATTTATTAAATAATGAGTTACGGCCAGACTGAAATAATGTTTATGGTCATAAAGGAACAAAACAACACATTACTTAGAAATGTTTCTTGCAATAAAATACAACTTAATTTAACATTATTTTTTACTAAAATATGTTTATTATGAATCTTTTAACTCCTTTTAGATTGTTTTGGTCAGTTTTACAACTTAAAAAATACACTTAAAAAAAAACAGACTAGTTATAAGAAAATTAAATGTTTTTTTTTTTTGAAATTTTAGAAAATTCTTATTAGTTCATATACTTTCCCATGTAAAACGTTTTTTCCGATAAGACTTCATGTATTTATTTTGAGTACAATTTTCTTTCATTCCTAGTGTTGTCTTATTAAATATCCTTGTTACTAAGGATTTTACATATTGTTATGTCCTTTGTTATTAAGAATATTATATTCTTATATCCTTTCTTACTTTAGTAGTCTTAAGAATAAGAATAATTAATTTATTGCAATGTTTTTTTTTCTTTTCTTCTACGAATTGTCATTATAACATTATTATAATTGTATGGCTACATATTATTATTAATAATTTTCAATTGTACAGGCTATTCTTATAAATCTATCACATAATTAACATTTAAAATGTTCAATTAGTTAATAAAAAATCATCAATCAAATAATAAATCTTATCCAGGAAAAAGTCTTTAATTTTTGTTCTAAATGTTTCAACATCTAGTTCTACAATATTGAACAAAATTATTCTTTTTATTTCTGGTTTGTATGTATACATTTTGTGTTACTGTATATATATTCATTTAAATTAATAATAGAGTTGCATACATCAACAATGTAGGCAGAGGCATTATTTGTTTCTCTTTAAATACCTCTCTGCATGAATCTCTTGATTTTAAGCCAAACATTACCCTAACAACTCTTCTGTAATTTGAAAATGGATGAACTACAGAATTTCTCTCAAAAATGGTACCATAATTTAGAACTTAAAAGTTCCAAATTATAAAGTTTTTTAAACAACTATTTACAGTTGCGTTTTTAATTAAAAATTATTTTAATTCCTTAATTTTCATTACTGTTGAGACCGATGGTTCTTGGTGGAATTCCAAGTTTAAAGATAATAAAACACAATTTTATTTTTTTTATTTTGTAATATGCACTTTTTATTAGTCTAGCCGACCAATGGTTTCGCCTGCTACAGCCTCGTCAATGCCTTAGCAGGCGAAACCATTGGTCGGCTAGACTAATAAAAAGTGCATATTACAAAATAAAAAAATAAAATTGTAAGGATAAAATAAGCACTAAGCTACAGTTTCAAATGTATTTATTAACTTATTTAGCTACAATTGTTTCGCCTTGCGGCATCTACGGGCTAATGGTAATAGTAAGCCTAAACAAAGTTAACAGTACAGAGAGACAGGTCCGGAAGTAACACAATGGAAGGGATAGCTGGAAAACCCAAGCAGGTAGGAAGGGGAATGGTTAACATGTTACACTATTGGTTTAAGAAGTGGTGAAGAGTTTAATAAAATTTGATCATTTAAATTAAAAGCAGGTTTATGTAATATAGATCTATTTATTTCTAAGCATTCCAGATTATTTAGTCTAATACTTTTATTTTGAATGTGTAATAATTTTACATTCAGATTAGGATCAAAATTATGACCCGAGTCGAACAAAGTTGGTGTTAAGCAAAGTTGGAATTACTAAGCCCATGCTTCCAACTATTTATATGTTCTTTAATTCTAACATTGATCGATCTCCCTGATTGACCTATGTACTCAGAGTCACAATTCTGACAAGAAATTTTATAAACTCCACTATTTTCTAGCCTTTCTTTTCTATCTTTATTATTAACTAACATTTTTCCTAAATTATTATTAACACTAAAGGCGACAAAACGATTACATTTAGTAGAAATAAGATTACTGATTCCGTTAATGTATGACATTTTACAATATTTGACTTTATCGATTTTAACATTATGGTGGACAAGGTTTTCAGCTTTACGTTTTAATTTCTTTCTTAGAATATTATTAATTAACAAAGTGTCATACTTATTGTTAACAGCAATTTGTTTAATAACATTCAGTTCATAATTGAAGTCGTCAGGTGAAAGAGGCACAGTAATGAGACGACTTCAAAATGATCAAATTTTATTAAACTCTTCACCACTTCTTAAACCAATAGTGTAACATGTTAACCATTCCCCTTCCTACCTGCTTGGGTTTTCCAGCTATCCCTTCCGGACCTGTCTCTCTGTACTGTTAACTTTGTTTAGGCTTACTATTACCATTAGCCCGTAGATGCCGCAAGGCGAAACAATTGTAGCTAAATAAGTTAATAAATACATTTGAAACTGTAGCTTAGTGCTTATTTTATCCTTATTATGGAGTTTCAACAAGTAGTTACTGCTGTTACAGTTAAATTAAATAAAATTGTGTTTTATTATCTTTTAAATCCTTTGTTACTTAGGATATTATTTAGTCTTATGTCCTTTTTTACTTGGGATAATATATATCCTTATGTCCTTTATTACTAAGGATATTAGATATTTGTATGTCCCTTGTTGCTAAGGATATTATATATTTGTATCTTCTTTGATGCTAAGGATGTTATACTGGATGTGCCATGATGTCAGTTGACGTTTGCAGTTATGTTCATGCTGTAGTTGTGTGATTAGTTAATCAGTTATGACGAATTTTCTATAGCTGTTTTATTCTACAGCACCTTTTATTTTATTTTATTCCTTCTGCTGTGGACAATTTTGCAGTTATTGTTGATTTATTCACTTATGTTGGTTTTAAACTAAATAATTTCAGTTTGAATATAAAACATAATCTTTGTTAACCTAACCTATTCAAATTTTTGGTAAACAAAAAAGTAGGTAAAATATTATGTGGTAACTAGAATTACCACAAATAGGTTAGGTTATGTTATTACATAATTAATAATAATACTCAAATTGCAGTATTATTTTTTTTAATTTCCTGTTAAATGTACAAAAAAAAGGCAGTCCGTATAATACACAAGTACTGACAGTACTCAAATTTGTTACTGACAATTATGTATTTTTGTCGACTGCTTATGGCCTAGCTGTTATATTCTTACGTCCTTTGTTACTAAGGATGTTACGAAGACAATGGTAAGAATAGCAGACAATTGTACCAAAAGAAATATTTCAAATCCTAGGTGAGAAATAATATATTATATTAATTAAAACTTACATTTGGAAATCAACATTTTTAAACATCATTTTTCTTTTCAATACATACTTGACTAATTTTAATGAATTTAAAAAATATATATCTTTTTAACAAGCCCAACACAATGATGTACAGTTTATATTAAATCAGATTCAGCACGTCGGGTAAAGGATAGGTCACAAAATTGGTACATGTTGATCATAAGAGGGGCTTTGTACACTACACTTCATTTGGATATTTCTTTATAAAACAATCAGATACCAATCTCTTGTTACTTATAACCCAGTTCATCTATATAAGGAAATGGGAGTAGATTAATTATTGGATTTTGATACCCCACTGAACCTTCCAGGTTGTAGTGCGGCATCCTCTGGGTTTCTGAACTTATAAAC
This sequence comes from Aphrophora alni, assembly GCA_963513935.1. Classification (NCBI taxonomy): domain Eukaryota; kingdom Metazoa; phylum Arthropoda; class Insecta; order Hemiptera; family Aphrophoridae; genus Aphrophora; species Aphrophora alni. The sequence continues at coordinate 146,241,622 of OY740768.1, forward strand.
ACCATGACACTATATATTGTTTACTGTAAACAGTCGTGAACATTGTTCTGTAATTGGTGTATATAATTATTTATATAGTAAAAGTTTTTATTTATATATATATTCTATTTTCCAACTTTTAAAGAAAATAATTTTTTTTTTGCTATTTCATTGTAATCGGTTTCCCTTGTGACTGCAACATATGTATACATACAAAAGTGAGTATATGAAGTGATGTACTTTTTTATTCTTTTGTAGAATGTTGATTAGTTTTGTTTATAGTTTAGTATTTTTGTGTGTATGATTAAATAAGCACCCTTCTAATTTTTCAATAAACTTTAAAATTTATGAAGAACATAGTGAAGTACAAAAGCACATTTCCCTCTTATATCAGAACTCTTATGTAAAATATCTCCACTTGTTTGTAGATAGGAAACCGTATAAAGTGAAGATAGCCAAAACAATACATGAATGTTTGTTTTTCCACTGTCTGCACAACTGTACTGTGATTTCACTGTTTGTTACTCACTGCGACAGAAACAATTATCAATGTTTGCTACAATTAAATGTGTTTTTGTTTTATTTTATTTATTTTCTTCAGTTTTATTTAAGTTAATTTGTTTACTTTTGTTTTTCACAAAAAAAAGTTATTATTTTATTCGTTCAAAGTATTAATTTATGTAATATTAACACTAATTTAGACAATCAGATGATTAATTTAAATAAGTTACTTATGTTTACATGAACAAAAGAATTGTATATAATTTGTTTACATTATGTTTTTCTTTATGGTGTTTATATTAATTAATGAATTTATAAGATTTTTTTTTTTTTTTATCCAATATGAAATTGTTAATATCTAAACAACGGACATAAATTTTGTTACTTAAGTTATAACATCTTAATTTGTATCTAAAATTAGTAGATAATGGAATTACACGAAGAACTCAGAATGAAGAAAGAAGTAATGTGGCTAAAGGAGATGTGGGCAGGAGATGAAGTACAACTTTACCGCAAGACATTCAACATTAACACTACATTATCTTACGTGGTGAAAGCATCGACAGGGGGTGGGACATCAACAATAGTTCTGCAATAGCACAAAAATACTCATGTAGCCTAAGATGCTAATATGCGTCTAATTGCTAGTTTCACATTTTTTAAAATCACCAAGGCCGGATTTAGAGCTTTTTGACCACCTCATCTAATCAACCTATGTTAGAAAGTGCTTATTTCATATGACAAATCAAAACATACCATTTCATTAAATTAAACCACTCTCTATTTCTCAAAGTCCATTTGATATCTGTTTGATTTTTTCTGTCAAACTATGGTTTATGTTACTTTCAGTATGTAAACAAATTTATTTTGTTTACAATACATTTTTATTTTCATTTAAGATATGTAACAAAACATTAAATATTTAACAAGAATTCAAAATCAGAATTATTTGTACACTATTTTAACTTACTTTCCACTTTTTAACACTCAAAATTTGTATGTTTTTTGCAAAATTTGATATAGACATTTTTTTTACAATTTAAAAAAGGTTGTTGTCCTTTTAAAAGTATAAATTAGTTGTACTATTTTTACCAATTTTGAAAATTTTCAATAACTTTAAGGTTGAATTTATAAGATAAATGTTCAACATTAACTTACATCATTGTCTCTAACTTCTTCGTAAAGTTGTCACTAGCATATTTAATACGGGGTGCTATCAGAAAGTTCCCAGACTATATCTATTTTTTTTTTTTTTTTACCTAGGCCACTAATGGGTCCATCTCCTTCAAATTAGTCTCCCTGCAAATCGATACAAGGAATTCAGCATTTTTTCCATGCCTTGAAACTATCTTAAAAATCCTTTTCCTGAAAACTATCAAGCACCTCCTGTGTTTTTTTTTTTTTCTGAACGTCTTCTACAGTGTCAAAATGGTGATGTTTCATGTGAATTTTCACTTTTGGGAACAGAACAAAGTCACAGGGGTCTAAATCTGGTGAAAATGGATGGTGTGAGATGGTGGCCGTATTGTTTTGGGTCAAAAACTGTCTTGTTTTCATAGAAGCGTGAGCATGTCCATTGTTGTGATGCAACAACCAGTTTTTTGGTCTTTCCACAATTTGGATCTTTTTCATCCCACATTTTCTCTCTCCCACCTCAAAACGTCACAATCAAAATCTGAGTTCACTGTAACACCAGCTGGTACAAACTCACGTTGAACTTTCATTTCGAAAAACACGATGACCATGGTTTATGTTGCACTTTTGACCTGACGTGATTTTTTCGGTCTCGATGATCGTGTTCTTTTCTACTGTGACAACTATTCTTTTGTTTCCTGATCATAGCTATAAAACTAGCTTTCATCAACGGTTATGACCCTGGAGTTGAAGGTAGGGTCATTTTTAGACGTTTCTTTGAGTTCCCTGCACACTTTGGAACAACACTGTTTCTATCCACTAACAAAAGCAGAGGAACAAATTTCGCAGCAACTTGGCGTGTTTAAATTTTTAGTTAAAATTTCTTGGCAGCTTCCATCCTACATACACCTACACATGTACACAAATAACTTGGATTGTTTAATGACGGTCTTAGTAAATGAGTTGTTAAATTTTTTCCAACATTTACATAAGTTTTGCTTGTGGAAGACTGTCTTTAACGATGATCATCTTCAGGAGATGTTCTACCCACCTTGAAACAAGTGTACCACTTAAAAACCTGTGTTCAGTTCAGGGAATGTTCTTCAATAGCTTCTCGAAGCATTGTAAATGTTTCAGTAGGCGATTAACTAAGTTTAAAACAAATCTTGAAGCAAGCTCATTGCCCAAATTTATCGGCCATCATAAAATTCGCAAATGAACATTATCTCATAATTACAAAACACATCTCATACACAGTACACGACCTCACAATGTAACAAAACTCGGCACACTGACTCATTAGGTATTACATAATCAGACGCTGGCATGCCAGCTTGTACAGTCATGTCAAGTCTGTCCAACAGCCGTGTTGAGTAATGTTTGGGAACTTTGTGATAGACCCTTGTACAAGTCTTCACCTCTGCATAAATACTGCCATATAACACTCATTCTTTCATTCAAAATTTCATAATTAAAAATTTTAAGTCGAAAGGGACTGTGTCCGGGTTAAGGCTGCAAATTTTTAGGAGCGTAAAATACACACCGGTCGATAGATATTATCGAAATAAAGTCTATTGTCATTAAGGGTTTGAAAATTGTATTTCTCGATTCTAAACAAATTTACACGTTTTCAAGATAGAATCTATATACAATAATAGGTCTTTGATTTGAAAAGTAACATAGTGCAGAACTCGTCTTACAACACTCGGCCACCTTAACTTAGAGACATTACTAATAAGCCTTTTGATGTTCAGTATTAGTGATTGTAGACTTTTGGAAAATCTGACGAGCCATTCTATCCTTTCGAATGGATTTTTGATAGTTTTGAAGCTGTGTATTGTCCATATGTTGCAACACTTTGTGGGAAAAAAATCTTTTTCCATACTTTTTGCACCACATATTTCTCAAATGTTTGCTATTTGATTTTTTTTCTATACACTTTTAGGACTCACGGAGATGAATCAAATGAAACGTCACACAACTTGCTAAAACGCTTGAGTACAAAGTTACATTAATTTTTAGCTACAAGGCACGGCAATTTTAATATCTCAAGATGGTGGTATTATTACATCAGCTGAGATCTGACACTTGTGCCTAGGTACATTGATTCTTCCTTTTTACAATGAAATATTGAACACATTGCTAGTGTTGACGAGAAATTATTTTGATATTTAAAACTTTCTTGTATTTTTAATGCTCAAAAACTACTAACATCAACAATTACATGTAACAGTACAAATGTAGTATTCCATACCCCCTCCTTTCCAATCAGACTGACATATAATCTGTATATCTATGCTTCTAGGCATGTATAATAATTTAGCTATAAAGCCTAAATATTTATACGATTTACACTATTGACCGAAGGTACTTGGTAGAACTCCATTTTAATGAAAAAACAACACAATATTTAGTAAATTCTACAATTTAATTGAGTTGCATGGTTTCGCCAGCAACGGCATTTACAAGGCAGCTTAACAAAGACTAAAGGCTTTTTTCTTTTTTCGCCTAAATATTTGTTCAGTTTATTAACTTCCAACTCCTTAAATCTTTTAATGTTAACTATATCTCTTCTGGAATTGTTCTACCAAACAGTTTTTCAAATAAATTTGTATGTAAAATTCAATCGAACTTTTATTAATTGTAATAGTAATTTATAAATCAGTTCAGTAATTCTTGTAAAAATTATCAAAACTATTTTGTTTTTGCTCTCAAGATGAATTATCTATGTTAGATTAATTGAATTTCTATGACTAAAACTTTATTCATCTACAATTATTATGTTTTGCACCATTTGTTCAATAGTTTGCTAACTTGCGTACTGTAATATTAATAGCTGGCTACCTTTGACAATGCTGTAGTTGGCGAAACCTAGGTTGGCACAGCTCATTGGATTGTTCACATTGTTTTAATTCATTTAATATTAATCGTTTAAATACATAGATTTTATAAAGTTATTAAACTTACCGTCTAAAACTTGTCGTATAATTAATGCCAATCAATTAAGTAAAATTTATGATTCGTCTTGTTTAATAATTTGACAAGTACTATCGTCAAGAAAATGACTTTCTTTGATATGTACCATGAGATGTCTAGATCAAGTATTTTGGTGATACAACTTTCCATTAATTTTCTTTCCCAACATTTATAAATTAATCTTCCCCACATATTAATATTTCTTTTAGTGGAAGAACGCTGAAGGGCAAGGAAAGCTTGTTTGAATTTTTTATTAGAAATTTTTACTGAGATCAAGTCAACATAGCCTTAAATCCGGCCTTGCAATTCCATTTCATTATTTTATTTACAACATTTACTGTTATTGTTTAGAATCATAAACCAATTTTTATTCTGTACAATAAGCTAGTAATAATTTATACCAGTTTAATAATTTTTTTATTTTAATACAGAATAAATTCCTTTAACAGTGTTCACTGCTTGTTAGAATCTATTCCTATAACTTTAAAATTATGAATTCAAAATGTTATTATTTATTCAGTCTGTTAGTTATATTAAACTTTTAAATTAACTAAACCAATTTTATTAATTCACATGTCACTAATTCTACAAATATTTACTCAAATACATGTCATATATCATAGGATTATAAATGGATAGTTTTTCATTATATGAAATTACCATTATAATTATAATAAAGGTTGTATTATTTCAAATTTGATCTTTGTCATATTTATCACAAAAAACACTTGAAAAATTAGTATAAATTTATTTGTTAATCTTTACAAATATTAAGTTAGTCACCAATAGATAGAAGGTAATCTGGTGTAGTACTAGTAATTGTGCACATAGCTTGGCCTTCTTGAACTGTGTGTTTTGTGCATTTTTCTCTGCGACACAGTGTTGTCACAATAGACAGATAGAAACATGTTTAAAGAAATATATATAATAATAGTTAATTATTTTATTACACATATAATTATTTTGCTTCTTTTTATTTTCACATATATATATATGCAGTATAGAAAGTCAGTGTTTAGTTTTTGACAGATATATCCATTTCAAGGTTCATTGAGTCACACCTGTCTGTCGTATATGTAACGTTCTACTGCCAAAATTAGTGAACAGATTTTAATACAATTTAATATGTTTGCATTGTTTCGCCCTATCTTAGAACGTGTTTATAACACAAACTTTTAATTTTATAAAAAATGGCTCGAAACAATTTTCATCAAGATCACATTCTTACTCAAGCGTTGCTTCTAAACCCCTGAACAAAAGGTATTGGTCGTCATCTCTCAAAAATTCCAGTTCGTGAGTTGTCAGAAAAAACAAAAATCGTCAGTTTCTCAAAATCGGATCTACTGATTTCATTCAAATTTTAGTAAAATATGAAGATTTACCTATGTGCAAAATCACAAATAACAAAATATTTCAACTCCTGACTACTGGCAAAAAAGCAGAATTAACCACGATTTTCATCATTACAAGCTTGATTCGGTAAATAAGATTTATGCACAAGGACGACACATTTATGGCACAAGTGAAGGAAGATTAGGCCATATTTAATATACCGGGTGTCCTACAAAGAGATAGCTGTTTTTGAATTAATATGCTGGACGTATGCAACACTCTACAAACTTGACACTTTACAGTTATGTTACATAGATATGTTAAAAAATAGCTTCAAACTTAATTTTTTTATGGTCAATAAAAACAAAATATGGAATAACCTAAAGAACATTAATTTTCTGGATAGAAGCACTTCCTCCCACAATGGAATGCAATTAAAATGTATCTTAATCAACTCTTGTTTTGTTAACACACAACAATGAAACAATTATATATATGTTCAATCAGTTTATGTGTGATATCTAACTTTGAAACATTGAATTTTTGTTCTTGGACTATTGCTATTGAAAATGAATATGAAGCCATAAGTTTATTCTCACCCTATACCAACAGATGATGAATTAATAAGGCTGATCGAAGAGTAATTACTGTTGATACCTCAGCAATTTTTCAAAAGCACTCGTGACTCTGTTATTTCGTTGCTATCAGTGCTTAGCTACAATGGTTATAAAAATAGAATCATTTTGGTGAAATGTACCATTATTTTGTTTTTCTGCCATTTTGTTTTGATTGACCATAAAAAAAAAATGCAACTCGATGATATTTGTTTTTACATATCTATGTAACATAAATGTAAAGTGTCAAGTTTGTAGTGTTCCATAAGTCCAGCATATTAATTCAAAAATAGCGGCCTCTTAGTGGAAAACTCTTTATACAAATTTGTCAAAGCCCGAAATAAATTATTTCATTAACAATATTTTTATTTAATATTATTGCGTATAAAATTTAGGCATACACTTCAGTCATCTCTTTATTTTTTCTTCATTTAAAGTTATTTGTATTGGGTTAAAATTTATATTATTATACCATTTTTCCACCATATCTCTTTCATTACTTTTCCACCATTACAATTCCATTATTTTTTTTTAAGTTTTCACTCTATAACAAATATTTAATTCAATTCAATTTAAAATTGGACAAAAAGATGTAAGTGTAAGACATATAAGATTATAGTGTTCTATTGAAGTATACAATGTTTCAATACATTTTAATGTTTATACACAGAGCAACTTGATCGCATTGAGGAGGGTATGGACCAGATTAATGCAGATATGAGAGAGGCTGAAAAGAATTTGACAGGCATGGAAAAATGCTGCGGTCTTTGTGTTCTACCTTGCAATAAGTGAGTAATCCAGTTTATGTTTTACATATAATTAGTTTAAAAACATCTTTAATAAATGATTCATTCACTATTTAACAATGAAGTTTATGTACAGAGTGTTCCAAAAATATCAAATAGGTAAATGAAACCAATCAAATTTTGATAGAAATCGACCTTCTCTCTACAGAATGAACCAATAATTTAGGTACCATATTCAATGGATCCCAAAAATTCATAAAATTTTTTGCTCTACTTTATAAAAATACAAAAGTATTTGCATGGTTTAAAGTAAAAAAAAAAAAAAAAAAAAAAGCAGGGGGAGAAAAATCACATTTTTTACATTTTTGGGGGATCTAAAAGTACTTCTGTAAGTAGTACTTAATTTTTTGTTACTCTGTGTAATTAAGTACGATTTTCTCTGGTTTTAGACTAGGTTAAGTTGTATTTTGTTTGATAATTTGTATTTCTCTTGTAATTAGATGAAGTTGTCTTTTATTTTCTTGTTTGTTTTTCTTAGTGAATTATTTTGTTCTTTCACTAAATTGTCATTGTTTTATTGTTCAGAATTTCAATATGTGCAAAATAATTAGTTTGAATTTGCACTTAATCTAGAGACTTTTTTTTAAATGTAGATTATATAATTATTCTTGTATATTTTATTTGCATTTAATAGAGCCAAGATTTTTCACAAATTAACTGTTCAATATAAGTAGTAACGTTAGTGCTATACATGCACATTTCTTGTTTTGTAGTATGTGTGCAGTATTAGTTTAATTTCACCAGCTTTTGCGGGAGGTGTTTTTAATGTCATGAGAATTATCAACAGTTACTGTGGGATCTATTTTCATCATTTTTTTTTGCTGCTTCTGCCATTTTTAGCTTGCATGTGTCAGTTTTTTTTTTTTTGCTTGTAGTGTGTTGTGTCGAAGTGACATAAATTAAAAATTGGGTACTTAAAATGACTGATATTCCGTAAATTAGTGATAATGAGGAAATGTACTCTGAAGACAGTGGGTGAATTGATTGATGGAAGTTCTGAGTGTGAATTAAGCAATGATTCGATCAACCCAATTTGTTCAGCACAAAATACAAGACTTCATTTTCATCCCAATTATGAGATCTCAGATACTTCAGATTCAATCTTAAAAACAAGGGTGTACATAAATGTGCCTTTTTCTAGTTTCACTTAAAAAGTGTTATATTTATATTTCTTGAGCAGGATAGTTTGTTTTGTCCCCAACACGATATATTTATTTTTGTTTTAAATTGGCAATTAACAGTCGTTTAACACCTGATATATGGAGGTGTGTTCAAAAAATTTGGTGAATGTTATCAGAGAACACAAAAAACAAAATAAATAATTAATATTTGTATTATCTACTACCCTTCAAACAATCACTTATTTTCAGATACATCTGACTGCAGTTTCAACATCACACTGTCATTATTGAAGACAAGATTTTTTTTTTACACTACACAATTAAATAACATTTAAACAAAACCAATAACATTTCATTTGTAAAACTGTTTATATCACCATTTCTGGGTCATGAAAATGTATAATCACGTTATCACTCAATACATCCACTGTTGGGTTGACTCAAACGTGAACGACTGAGATACACTGAACAAAATTCCATCTGGTTTGAGTCAATCTGGTTAAAATATCTTTTTTTATCTATTTTTCGTTTAAATGGATATAGAAAAACTTGAATTCGTATTAATATTTTCAAAATATGTTTAGATTTAAAAAATATTTTTATTGTTTAGATATTATATAAGGTGGGGGTTGTGCAACCTTACAAACTAATCATGAGCCGCCACTGATTACAACCAACAAAACTCAGGAATCTGTTAACTTTGTAGCCAACATTAAAATGAAATACAGTCTGGGGATATAAGTATTATTCTGTATGTATATGATATACCAATTTTTTTTCTATGTACATGATGATATAAACATAAATTTTGTGAAAACAAATTATTTTCAGACACTTGTTTTATGTATTGTATTCATAATTGTTTATGATGATTTTTTTTCAGTTAAACCTGTTAAATTGTAAAAGAATACATTAATTTTAATGAAGCAATTGAAAAATTGTCAAGATATTGGTATCCATTTAGAAATTATTTTACATTGAGTGAACTTCAACTGTCTCTTCTATCCCCCAGTCTACGTGGCTAGTTAATGATAGTGTAGGCCAGGCTCCAAAGGTTGGCCAATATCTAAAATAAGACGTTTCATTAGATTAAGTAATTGGTTCTTAGGTATAATACCTAAGAGAAGAAGTCTCACAGCATGCTCTATTGTGAAGCTTCAATGTTTGAGTCAAACAGTTGTAGTTTTGTGGGTTCAGCTGGAGCATGCAATAAGACACACTGTCCTTTAAGTAGCCATTAGATGGCAGCACCCGTCTCTAATTACTGAACTTTAAACTATATATAGATGGCTTATTTATTTTGTATGTAAAAATCTATGTTATACTTTAAAACTGAATCTCAAATTACTCTTGATTTAAATTTTGCTGAATTTGTTTATTTTTTATGGACAAAATTAAATTTATTTGACAGGTCGGCATCGTTCAAGGAGGACGAAGGAACATGGAAGGGGAATGATGATGGCAAAGTCGTAAACAATCAGCCACAGAGAGTAATGGATGATCGCAATGGCTTAGGTCCACAAGGAGGATATATTGCCAGGTATTTAAAACATTTAATAATAAATTTTACACTTATAATTTATTTATTTTGAAATAATGTTTTTATAGAGTATTTTCTAAATATAAAGTTGTTTGATCCACAACAGGTTTGTTGGAATGTGTAAAATAATTAGTAAATTTGTGATATTTCATTTTTTTTTTTTAATGTTAGTTCAGGTTCCACGATTGGCGGAGGGGGGGGGGGTAACAGAATTACAGTAGTATTTAAAAATTGGTTTCCACATAGTCTTGGGTTAGATTCCTTTCATTCATCTTTCCTTGACCAACTCTTGTTCTCTTCAGACTTTGATCCTATTAGAGGGCTAAGAATTTTTATTTTAAATTCTTCTTCTTCTTTTTTTGTAAGGTGATAAAGATCTAGAGGTTCTATCCCTTTAAACATAAAAGGAAAAAAATCTAAAACCATTTTGTAAAGTCTAAAATTTAAATATAGGATAAAAATATTAGATGTTTAACTAAATTGATAGACCATACTTTTCGTTTTGAACTTAACAGTTCCAATTTTTTCAGCTGAGATGTAATTTTGTTTTGTTTTATAGAATTTTTAGTATTTTTATTTTAAATTTTACAGATATCAAAATCAACCAGTTTATTCATAACTAAAAGCAGAATTATGAAACTAGCCAAAATACCACAGCCCCCATGACACAAAAATGTTGAAATAACTAAAGTTTCATGCAAATTGTATAAAAACACTGAAACAACAGATCCTGGTGATACATATCTGGACAGCGATCGAGTTAATAGATAGTTAGAAAACTAGATTACCTTAAGATTCTCATATTTGGATATATAAAACACAAAAATAGTTGGTCCAAAACAAAAACTTAAAATATGTGAAACAATATTTTTCAAAAAGACAAATATTTCTGTAATTATATACTACAGGTACATAGAACTAAAGTTTTTGTACTGGGAATTCAAATTTTTTGTTAAACATGTTCAATTTGTTTTCATTACACTCTCAGCAGTACTCGTACTAGCATTTTAGATTTTCTAACAAGTCTCTGAAGAGAGTACGTCCATTTCCTTTACAGATGGTACAGTTTTCTCACGCAGCTCACCGATAATTGTTTTCTAAAAAATCATTTCTTTCAGAATTTTCCAAACTTAAATATCAGGGGATATGGAATATGTGACTGTGTTCCCAAAGGTGGCATGAATCAGCCGAAGTGATTCCCTTGGCGTATTGCAAGTACCTGCTGGAACCATTGGCTTAGGTAGGTTTTGTGTTTGGTAGAATCTTTTTAGGTCCCTCAAAAGTCATGATGACTTATTCTCTATATCACACTTGATTTACAGTCTCCAAATTCTGTTGGTCATCTCTGAATAAAATAAGGACTCGGAGTGTCATTTGCAAATATCACACATTCAATATGGAGTCATAATGATGTCTGGTCGAGCGAAACATGACACTCGTTAGAAAATCAAACATTTTATAGATATACTGCATTGTGTCATTAACCATTGCTAATATGGAAACATGGTACACTACTCTTGACATTTTATCTACAGTTTTCAAAAGATATCCAGTCTGTATCTTGCAAGGGAACCCACCAATAGTTCACTAATGTTCATTTTCATTTAAATTTAGCATAGTCTTCTTTATGGCGACATTTTCATTTGTTGTTACTGAACGGTCAGTGCAACCTTTATGCTGTGTTGATATGTTTGCAGTTTGACAGAATTTGTCTATGTCTGACATTACCATCTTATTCAGTGCTGGATGTTGAAAACACTCTGGAAATTCACTTACAGCGTAGTGTTTCACAATGAAAACTTTCTCATCATTTTTTAACACCGTTTTAACCTCTACACTGCTTAGTCTTAAGAAAACAATCAATATTATTGCTAAGACAACAGTAGCCGAAGTGATTAGTTGGCAAATACATATAGGCTATCACATGGTCATAAGTTTCAGGATTGTTTGTTTTGAGCCATACTAAACTTCTAATAAATACCTTCTGAAAAAAATAAAATTAGGTTTGTGTTTCTTTTTAATTTGCCTTCAGGTAAAGGATCACCCTTCTATCACATACATGGCCATAAGTAGGTTACTTTGTCAGATATTAATAATTATAACAACAACACGTCTCTTATTTTAGATTTCCGTGTATTCATGTTATTTACACAATCTAAGCAACAGAATATATTTAAACAAACAATAGCAATATTATGTTCTGAATAAATCGTGTTTATTGTGCATACAAAATTAGATTACATTTAAAGTGTAATAAGAAAAAAATATCTAAACAATGTACAAACAAAAGTTATTAAGCATTTTTTAAGGTTACTAAATGAAGTACCGCAGATAAACCTGATTATAATTTGACCACAAATAGTATCCAAGCACAACTAACAAAACCATCTAGGCTCAATAATTGTTTGTGATATATAATTGTAACTTCCTGTTATTAATTAAATAAGAACAAATCTCATTCTAAATATTGAAAATTATGTATAATTGCTATTATGTAAAGTAATTTTATTAATACGACTGCAAATATTAACTTCCCAATATGATGAGATTAGTTTCTTAGATTAAACTGTGAATGTGACAGCCCTTTATTCTGTAACATCTCTATTCTCTAGAATACTGGTTGTGAAAATAACAGAAGTGTGATTACTTTATCCAAAACCTCCTCCGCAGAATCTTTTAAATCTAACGAGCATTGAAAATGCAAGAAAGAGTGTGGACACAATTGTGAATATAGAAGTAGACTGAAATGTACTGGTTTTTATTGCAGCAATCGCTCCTCTGTTATTGAAGATTTAGACAAAGACAATTTTCAGAAATCTATCTTCACAATCAGTTTCCTAAAAAATGGAGACCTTACAGAAGAAAAGGCTATCAAAGTTTAATCGAAGAAACTAATTAGTTTTTTTAAACGAGCTAATGGTTGGTAAAGGAGAAGGGGATGTTTTAAAGGGTGGTGCTCCCTATATACCCCATACTAATTGTGTGCTTGTAGATACACACACAATAATAACAAATGTATATATTTATATAAATTCATAAAATATTAATTACAAAACTAATGCTAGAGGATTTGTACAGAATCACAAACGATGCTCGTGAAGATGAGATGGAAGACAATATGGGTCAAGTGAATACCATGATTGGAAACTTGCGTAACATGGCTATTGATATGGGCTCCGAGTTAGGAAATCAGAATAGTCAGATTGATAGAATTAACCGCAAGGTAAATAATCCTTACATTTTTCACGTATGTCTCATTGTTGAACTTGTAAAGTTTCTTACCTATGATTGTTTTGTTAAGGGTGAATCAAACGAGACCAGGATAGCTGTAGCCAACCAACGTGCACACGATCTTCTCAAGTAAACAATCTGCGTGTTTGCTCCTGTTCCAGAGCTAGCTAATAAGTATTACAATATACTGCATTTTTTGCTTACTTATACATTTATTAGTTAAAAATAAGTTTCAAAAACAAAACATGATTAATTTAAATCTATTTATTTATAGTGTATTTAATTATAATTATATAAAATAAAAATATGTAAAGATTCAGAACCAATTATGAAAAGTAAATTCATAAACACTGAATGGTCAGTTTACTTATTTTTAAATTTTGTTTGCCAGGGGTGTATAATTAGGCATGTATAATAAAATTATAATCAAGGAAAATTAAACTTTTCACGAAAAATCACGAATCATCATTTACAGTTTATATGCTTTGAAGTGATTTGGTTTCAGTAGTTCTGGTTAATTCTGATCAAACATATTAAATTTTAAGATATTTATTTTTTCCAACTGTGATTCTTTAATCGTTCTTATTTTTTTATCCTTGTTATTAAAATTTTTCTTGGATTGTTTTCACTCTTATGAAGTAACATAAAAACCTGTTTATAATATCAATTGATCTAACCTGATCAAATTACCATATGTAAAATTATACGTCAATAACGTAAAGGTAATATTTAAAAGTAAAAACTGATTATAGATTGTTAATACGATTTTAAAGTTATATTCAAATTTGTAATATTATTTACTATTCCATTTTTGATTCTACATAAAATATAAACCATTTTAAAATATATTTAAGTTATCCTTTTACATTTTATATTATTATTATTGCAGCTAAATTATAATATTCTTTGCATTTTATAAAACTGTGTGTTATAATACATCAAAGTGCGTATTTATAGTGCTTAAACTATTTGTAATATGCAAATAATTAATATTTAAACTATTGCTATAAGATTTTTTTTCTCATAATTTTTACTCTTTAACAATAATAACAAAATGTAGAAAATATTTTTGAAATTGTAGAAATATATGAACCTTAAAAATATAAATATGTCAGGAGGTCTGATTGATGACTTAAAACAGTTCAATTTATTATTTATATATTTATTAATAGGCTACTAGGCTATTTACATATAGTGATATTTTCTACTTATAATGGTTAACTGTCTATATTTTAACTATTGTACAAATAAAAAAGTAGGCCATTATATATCCTAGTCAGTTGACTAGTGGCTGTAGAAGTTCTGAACAAATTTTGACTGTAATCCTTAAATTTATTTGAAATATTAGTAATTTATTGAGGATTTTTAACATTGTAAGAAAGACTCCAAAAAAAACCATTTTGTGTTGCTTATTTAAAAGTTGTGGCCTAGTGGTATGACACCTTTGTATATAGCTAATGCATTTTTCTCTTTTTGCTTTGCTTAACTTTCAATGGAGAAATAGAAAAGGATGTATATATGTATAGAAAGCATCGATACGTACGATGGAGAAACGGTTGCAATGTAAATATGCCGCATTTAGAAAACGCAGTTATTACAATCATTTAACGGGTTATTAATGTTTGTTCATGTTAATTTAATTATGTTTGTTAACTTATTAGATGTTATAAATAGTGAGGACGTTTTACCAACTTGTGATTTTGAACTGTTATAAACTATATATATATATATACTAGAATGTAGGCACTGTTTAATTTTTAATTAGAAACTGTTTATTATATTTTAAATCCAGTAGAATTTAAAAGTGTACTAGATTCAATTTAGGTTGCACAAAAAAAAAAAAAATTAAACTAGCCAGTTAGTTGGTCATTCACTCTTTACAGATTATTGGGTCTTCCAAATACAAGGCATTGATTCATCTTTCTGCTTTTTGAATCATTTTGGCTGTTGAAATTTTACTCAAGAGAAGCCTGTTAAAATGTATCAACTATTTAATTTTTTTAATTATCATTAGAATACCCTCAAACTTGAAGTCCTGGAATGTAAATAGTATTTATTGGAGGATTATTTATTATTTATTTTTGTTTTGTTAATAATTCGATTGAAATAAATCTTAATATAATTTTAAGGGTGTTTTATTTAATTTTAAACAATCCACTATTGGTATGAGCATATCTGGTCACCAAGTTTTCTCTCAACTTTTTTTAGTTTTATAAATTATATACAATAAGAAAATGGAAAGAATACATATATTTTCGTTCCATGAAAATAGTAGAACTGCATTGCTATTTAGTAAAAAGTATAAATAACAAACAAATATATAAATGTATGGCATGAAACCTAAAATAAAATATGTTATTAAAAGTGTGAATGTTATTTATTAGAAAACATAAATACATTCAATAAAATTATCTTCAAATAAATATAGCAACACAGAAATGTAGTTGATTGCTAGTGCGGTCATTATCAAATTAAAATTTTCATTTAACTAGTCAAGAACTAGTATGTTCCCCCAAAAAATGGAGAAACTGAGTGTTATTAAAATCTGTCTGAAATAAAAAAGTTAACATTTATGGTTCCAATTTTGAATTTTTAAGAGGGAAATTGTAATTTGTATAATTCTTGGCTATCTACTGAAATTGTACAGTTGTTATGGTATTTAAAATACAGTAGAATCATGACTATCTGTCTTAATGTAGATGTAGGTCATAATAGGTTAGGTTAGGTTAGTAAAAATCAGATAGGCCAAATAGTATGAGTAAGTTGCTTTGTGCGATTAAGGCAATAGTGTGACCGTCTCCACTTCTTTTGACCAGCAGGAAGCTCCGGCTGGCTGGAGACCGCGTACACTTTAGCCGAATCTTGTCAGGATGGGCCAAGGAGTCGGGTTAGGACGCTAATGAACGCACGCAACGCAAGTGAAATTTAATGTTATATTTTATTTTAGTGCCGAATTAAAAGATTACAAAAATGATTATGATTTATTAAAAAGACATAACGGCAAGATAAAGCCTTAATAGTGGCCGAAAAGCATACTGTTTAATTTAACTAGCACGTGGCCGAAAATGGACTGACCTCGTCCCGTAGCGGTCTTTCTTCTAGCGGCTCTCGGAAAAGACTCCCGGTTGGCTCGCTAGTTCAAGCCTTCCACTCCTCATCTCTCCCCCCCTTCTACGTCATATTGCACTGCTCAACAAAATCGCAAGTGCCAATTCATATTTTATTATTTAGAATTCCTTTACATCCTAATTTATAATTATTTTGATTTTGGTTTGGTGGGCTCCTTGGCTGGGTCACAATAGCATATTTAAACTTGTGTTTATTTTCTTTGATCAAAGAAATAATATTGATATGACCTAATTATGAAAGAAGAGTTATAAAAAGACAAAAATCTTTATGTATTTTTTTAAAAACCTAACAAAGATTACATATTTTTTACAGTTGTCACTCATATTTAACGAACATTTGTAAATTTACACAACTGATCAAAATAAGAATGGACAAATAAAAACTGAACATTGCATAAACCTGCTGGGTACTGTAAAAAACAGAGTAATAATTTTTTTTTGTATAAAATTGAAAATTTATACACATCACTCATGCAGCTACAATGATCTCTTGGTCAATAAAATAATTTCTACGGCAAGCATCTACCATTAATTGGAATATAAAAACTATGCAGTAAATGTTTATTGTAGGTATAGTTGTATATTTCATAAGGTGCTTACAATAAAAAAGTCTTATAATATAACTGTTTTATAGACTATTATGTACACTACAGCCTGGGCTGGATAGTCGTCAGTTTACTGTATCTTCCACGATGAAAAGCGAATAACTATCATTTAGACCAATATTTATGGAAAAGGTTAATTTTGTTCATTAAAAAGAACTAAAATTGTGCTGTGTACGGTATAACTAAAGCACATAAGGAAAGAATATTAATACAAAAATATTCCCTTTTGAGGCGTAAATTATAAAATAAGCTTTTAACTAAACCATGATATTAATGCACAGCTATACCATAATAGAAAGAGAATAGTAAAATTTCATGAAATTGTAGGTTATGTAACACAAATGTCCTGACACAATAGATTATTATACATAATTATTTTTGGAAAGATCTGAAATAAAATAATACCAAGTTTGGTTTTAAAATATTAAGTGTGCACCGCAACCTCTCAAACCAAGAACATAAGTTACTCATTTCTTTTTCTTTTCTCGAAAATAAAATGCAAATAAGCCATTTTTTAAAATTTCATTAGATGTTTAAAACATATTTTTGTGACATAAAAATAATTTTCCACGGTTTTTTTAGAACCCTATTTTGAACAGTTGTGTACAGATTTTTTTTAAAAAACTTACACATATTAAAAGTCTATGTATGAAATCTAAAGAAATTGAGCTTTTGGAAAATAAATGTTAACAACTTGTATCCATTGCATTATAATATGACTAACAATACACACAAACTCTTTGAGAACAAATGAATCAATTAAACAACAAATCTAGTTTGTAATTTGGTTTTTTGGTGTTGTTTATTTAGGTTTATTTAATGTACTTTTCTTGTGAATTGGTGTATTTAAAATGCAATTGCTAGATTCTTATTCGGAATTTTATGATAAACCATTTTATTTAATAAGATTTAAGCATATAATGTAAAGATCTGTAGATGTGTCAATAAATGTGTTATGAGCAGCAGTTATTTTCCTGAATACAGGAAGGCTGAAAGGGAAATGGGTTAGATACTCCTCTGCATCTCTCTCACATTACTTTCTTTTCCTACTCGAAATCCAACTTTTCATGATTATATTTATATTAACATGAAATTATGAGTTTTCTTAAAGTTTATGTTCATTTTAAATTTTGTGATGTATACAAATCCAATATAATAAGTAAAAGTTGCCTTATTTTCTGCCATGTTAGGTTATATAACTTGAAGCAATAAAACATACTGTTATTTAGAGAAAAATTGAACTTCATAATCTCCTTAAAATGTAGAACTAGAAGTGAGTAAAGTGATTTCTTAGTCCATGGTTATAAAGTTTATGATAAGCTGGTGTTATTGTATTTGGTAACAAAGAAAGAGATACAAATTTCTTTATATTGTTTATATACAAATTCTAATATAAATGGGTAGCTATGTACATTACATTGGATGATAGTTATAAAATGTAGAATTTTGTTTGATATACAAATATTTTACATTTTCAATGTTGCTATAATATACATCAGAATATTCCAAATATTTATTGTGAACACGATGACATGCCTCAGTGGTTTAAAAGTTATTTACATTAACAATTTCTTTATAATCACCGTATTATTTTCTTGGAAAGTAAATTCATGATTATTAGAGAAAAACATTGTTTGTTTTTCTTTGTACATAAATATTAATGAACTTATTTGCACCTTCATTCACATTTTCCAGAGTTTACCTCTGTTTATTAGAAACCGTATCATTTTAATCTTAGCTTCAAACGGCAATGAAAACATATTATTTAAATAAACAAATTAAAGTTTACTATAAAAACTAGTGAAAACACAGTTTATGTCTACTAATATATGTTTGGCAACAGTATTACCAAATGAAAATTTCAAGAATAATACTCATAATTGGTCTGTTAGGGAAAATGCACAATTTTATAAATGAATTCTAAATGTATGTTGGTGAAATTATTGTTGAATTGTAGAAAGTGGTGATAAACAATTTCCATTAATTCAAAGTTGTGAAATAATTCAGTTTAAAATCACCATAAACAACAAATACAAAATAGGAAGTATTCTTTTGTGTAAAGAAAAGATTCAATTAAAGGAAGGAACAGTTCAACTCATTTTAATTTTTTTTTTCTTCCCTAATCTAATTGTATACTACAATACCTGATGTATATTTTGATGTTGAAATAGGGAAATTTTTTTATAACAATCACATACCTATAATTTAAAGGAGTTTAAATGATTTCCATGTTTTTTATATTCTCTTGTCCTTTCTGCACTATGCAATACAATCTTTGATTTTAACTTTTTTCGTGCAATTTTTACATGGCAACATGACAGCTTCGTACTTTTCTGTCTTTCAAAGTGTATTTTATTTATTTATTTCATTTCACTGCATTACACCTGATGGATAACATTGAGACTGTTGCAGGTAGGCAGCTTGTCCTCAAATAATACATAATTACAATTCTATAATCAATATGGATGAAAATATAGTTTTGAACGAAAAAAAAAATTGATAAAATTTTGTTACAGACAAAGACGAATCTGGGACCAAAATTCATAAATATATCAACAAATTTTCAGATACCCATATGCTGGAACATCTTAGTTTTAGCGCAATTTCTTCAATGGTCAAGTTACACTTCATAGTTTCTTTATTTTTCACCTATAGAAAATTAATGGTAGAAAAACTACAAAATTATATGTTATTGCAATTTATTTTGTCCATTTTTGGAATTTCCATGATTCTTTGAATAAAAATTTGGGTAAACTTTATTAGTATATTTACTACTAATATATCAGCGTAAGCAATTCTTAAATTCCATTTTTTACTTGCATTCAATAAATGAAATTTTATTATTACACTTTTGCAAGAATCAATGTTTAAATAGTTATAGATTTTCATGACATGATGAACAAAGATTAAATGAAACAACATTGTTGGATTATAGGCATTTTGGTAATAATCCAAAACCACACAATTTTTAATTTCTGGAAGTTTTGGATTTGAGGTAGTATATTTTTAGTTTAGAGTAAGTAAAAAAAAAAACTATCATCTAGTAAAAGGAAACCATTTTTGATAGAATCTTTGAGTTCAGTTTTTATTTTGTGAACAAAATCATCGAAATAAATATTTGGAATTTCATGATTTTTAATACTTTACTATTTGTAAACGTTACAATAATTTAACTGATAACTGGAAATTATTCACGTACAAATTATCAAACTTCAACTAAAATCCGTATTCTTTACAATCTCCTTTCTCCATAAACAGGTTACCTGCATAGATTACATAACACTTTATGATGACATATCTTTTGCTTCAAATCAAACGAGCCCTTTTTATGTTCCTGGTTTTCAAAGATTATAAAAAATAATAAAATAGTTTGTTTTTTAATCAATGCAAGAATAAAATCTTCAAAAAAATTGTTGAGAACAATTTTGTGTCAAGTGTTCTTAAAAAAGTAATGTTTATACATTTTTTCTTTAGACATCCTATATTACTGGTGACTGAACCAATTTACTTGTATTTTTTTAAAGTTTGGGGGGGGGAGGGAGGGTTTCTTTGCTCAATGAAATTTGAATTTAAACTTTGGGCGTATACAAAACAAGAAGAAATATGTTTTTCCCAATGTTTAAGATTAGATATTTGTTCTGCCACACATTTTTTTCGTAGTGAAATAACATGAACATTCTGAAAACATACAGATTAAAATTTGTTTTCATTAAAAATTCAAAATAGTGAAGGTAAAATTAAGTGTCATTATAATAAAACTGTTATTATTATTTTTTAGACCACTGAACTTGAATATATCTTCAACTAAGAAAATATGTTTGAAACTAGTTTACCACTATAGATACAAAATTTTCATTGAAGATACTAAGCATAAAATTTTATGTTACACATTGCAGTTTAAAAATATACCGCCATTATGTAGAAATAAGTAATTAAAAAACAGAATAAGTAGTCTAATTTAATCAGCAAGCTAAATAGTCAATCGAGAATAACATAAACACAATGTGGTTTGATGGTGTTAGCGTGTTGAAAATTAGCTGTTTTACAAGATCAGCTGTTGTTATTGGTTGATAGGGTGCCATGTATTGCCTACAAGAAATGTACATAAAGATTATTGAAATAGTATATAATAAAGTAAATAAGTTATAATAAAAAAGGACATATGGTTCAAAAGGAAGCTGCCTGGCTCCACAGTTAATAAACTACTACACAATTTTAAATACAACCAATTTATTAATTATATGACAAAATGATGATATACAAGTTGGAAGTAAAAAGGAAACTGATAAGGTTCTTCCTGGTTCATGGCCATGTTATACAACTTACATGGTATATTTGAGTTGGGCTTCAGTTGTAACTTCTATTTTATAGTGAAAACTCCTATATTTCTTATAATAAATGGCAACTAATTAAATCATTGGATGTATGTTAATTGTATAGTAGGCAAGTGATAGAACTAGAGGTAAAAAGTTATTTGAAAAACAAATTATTTAATGGTTCTATGTGGAAACAGGTTAATGGATTTTTATTTCCATTATCAGATTCATTTATGTCAATTATCATTGGACTAACATTAGTGCCAAATTTCATTAAAATTGTTTCAGTAGAGATAGATTAAATTTTTATTTTTTTAAATTTCATCTTGATCAGGAGGTTCCAGCTAAGATACCGATATTTTGATGTCTCGTAAATGTGTCTCACCATTCTTCAGAGTTATGGATTGTCAACAAAACTTATAATAGAAGCTTTCCTTTACCTCCTCTAATTCTCTACAAGAAATATGTTTTCACACCAACATCACCTCCTAATCGAATGAGAGAGTGTTCTTTAAAGCATTCCTCTTCATTTCATGCGTTAAAAGTAGGGACAAACGGTAAAAGATAAATCGACAAAGATATTTTTCTGCGATGAGTTGCCCTATTTGAATTTTTTCTGGCCTGCTGATGTTTTTATAGATAGTTTGAAAATATCTAGATTTCAAAAGATTGACGTCTAGAGTTTACTAGTTCCCTCACTCCCCTTTTAGTCTACCAATCTCTGAATTGAGCACAATTACCAGAGATTGAAGTTTGAAGGGATTTTTATTAGGCGTAGCCTGGGACCAAGTCTAGATTCATTAACTGCTATCTTCTCCACCACTTCATTGCTCAGAGTTCTGCAATGTCTAAGAATCTACTGAAAGGAAATCTAATTGAAAGTTTTGAAATTTAAAGTAAAAGTTTATTTTGTTATTTCACAGTTTTTTTTCTACCTTTAATCATGAGAAAGGCATGTCCTCTCCTCCAGGCATCTTCCTATGTTTAAACACATTACTTTTGCAATATAAATAGATCTCTTTTATTATAAACTATTTTGTTTATTAAAAATTAAGGGAAAACATTTTAAAATTGTTTTTCTATTCTATTTTTATTATGCCTTAATAGTATTGTACACACTTCGTTATTAATATTTTTAGTACATTCAGATTATTTGTGTAACTTCATTGTTATAAATATTGATCATATTTAAAAAAAAAATTAATTATGTTATATATATATATATAAACATTGGCACACAGAGTTTTTATGGAGTATGGGTACAGACTTGTTTAAATATTGTTATTTTATTTAATTTAATATGGACACTACATTCTAAATATAGGCTTCCTTGATATATAATTGTGAAATGTATTATTAGTTATTATAATTGTTTACTTTTTGACTGATAGATGTATACAGTAATGTTCCCGACAATTATTTCTGTTGATTGTTAGTAATTATTCTATTTACAACATGATATGCTCAGATTTTCTTTGTTAGAATTATTGTTACTGGATTTTTTAATCCTGTTAATAAATAATATTTTGTTTAATAATTTTATTTATTCAATTTAAGCTACAACTTAAATTTTGCATCGAAGTAAAATATATTTTTAGATTTACTTTGTATTGTAGCTATTTCCATGTGTACGAATGTTGTTGAAAGTTTGTGAATTCTATATCTCAATGTTTAGTATTGTGTAGGATCATTGAGAATATTCATAATTATTATTTATTAATTAATTTATAGAGTCTATAACCTGTGTACCATGCTGTATTTCTGTGTAGTGGATTGCATACTTCTTTGTACCTATCTTGAGGTCAATAAACACAGTACAAAATATAAAGATGAACTATTATTTCTACTCCGCCTCCACATGTTGGATTTATTAGCCATAAATATAATGTTAAACTTAAAATGCATTGTCTCATAGAATGAATGCACAAATGTATCATAGTAGGGTTCAAACAGAAACCAAAATAATAGAAAAGGAATTAACATAATTTAATAAATTTAGTAACATTTCAATAAACTCATAAAAAATCTTCACTTGCAATTTTTAGGTGTGAATCATGTGGTGGTCAGAAAGAAGGAGAGACACGAGACTAAGTCTAATGTTAGTTCCCTCCTACTGCCGATACGGGTTGGTCGCTTGGGACAGCCATGATTTTCTTTTCTTTTTTGTAATTGTATAATCTTTAAATTTTTTAAATAAGGGGTCTTTGACAGATTTTCAGTCGACGTGATCACTCAACCTACCAGCTGGGAATTCCTGGATCTATCTCTAGGGGTTTTCAGCTACAAAATAGCAGGAGGTGTCACTCAACATATGTTTTCCATTTTCGGAAACTAACACATATTAAAAATTTTCATACATAGATTTTGTTTCTTTCAGGTGCACTGGGAAGTGGAGTAGTGGCATAATCTTAGCACAGGTGTATAATCTGAGTCAGGCAATGCTAGTTGTTCAGCCTGTTTTCATATCAATAGTGTTATTCAAAATGGCCACTACCATTGAAAATCCAGCCAATTATGAAGTATGTGCTGTTATTCATTTTCTGTGGGCAGAGAACTATACAACAGTAGACATTCGTTGCAAACTTTGTACAGTGTATGGTAAGAACATTATGAGTGATGATGATATTAGAAAATGGTGCTGTTTGTTCCAGAATGGATGGATTAACATCCGTAACAAAGAAAGAAGTGGACAACCATGTGTAAGAATTATGTAAGTATCAGACCTATTCCCTCGGGTATCACAAACAGTTATGTACAAGTGGTAACTGACAAGCTAGGTTACCATAAGTTTTGTGCTCGGTGAATGCTTAAACTTTTCAATGATTACCTCAAAACCAAAACAATGGGTGTGGTGCTAACTTTCCTTTTTCACTGCAATATGGAAAGTGACGATTTCCTTAATCATATTGCAACGGGTGATATTACTTGGGTGTCATATGTCAACTTGGAGACAATAAATCAATGGATGGAGTGGGGCCACACTAGCTCATCACGAAAATCTCTTGTGTGCCAGTAAACATTTTCTGCAAGATAACTCATATCAACTGTCTTTTGGGATTAAAAAGATGGATTTTATGGCATGATATATTACAATAAACTTTGTAGTTTACTGTGATACTTTAAGAAATCTGAGAAAAGCCATTCAGAAGAAACTGCATTGTATGTTGAGTTCTGGTAGTTTTATTGTATGACGATGTTTGTTTGTAAATTGCATACGAGGTCTATTGATCAGTTTCAAATAGGAATGATTGACCATCCTCCATACAGCCCTGATTTCGTTCCTAGTGGTTATCACATTTTTCCTAACATGGAAAAATTACTACAGTTTCAGCGTTTTGAAAACAAGGACAGTTTCAACACAACGTTTAACTCACAGGCATTGGAGTTGTACAACAATGATATTAAAACTTGTTTACTGATATGATAACCTAATTAATGTTAGCAGGTAATTGTGTGGAAAAATAGGTAAGAGTTGTAACTCTAATTTGTGCATAATAATAACTGAAATAATTTGTTCTAATTTGTATCCGAATTGCCCAATTTTATTTGGTTCTTGCAGAAAATAAACAAACTTTCGTAAATAAAGTGTAAAATTTGTGAATATTATATTTGTAACTGAATAACAATAATGAAGCTTTATTGACTTTCTTCAAAGGACAAAACTCTCTCCTTTCAGAGGAATTGAGTTTCTAAAACAAAGTTACACTTCAATTAAAACAAAATTTCAATAAATGCAATGTTATACAATTACACAATCTCTACAGTTACATTTTTAAAACTCATTAAAGTCTACAGTCTTCTCAAAACACCCAGCAGTAATACTTTTTTCATGCCTGTGAACACCATTGATTACCCACTATTTCATTCTACCACCTTCCTTTTAAGATATTTTTCAGAACCCATTCCATATATATTTTAGTCCAACAGTAGTCCTCCATTCCATCACATGGCCATCCCACTTCCACTTTAAAAAGTATGCTCCTTTCACAGCGTTCTTGAGCCTCAGTATTCTAGAAATAATTTAATAAATAAATGATGCTAAAACATTGCACAAACTCGCCCATCCCCAAAACCAAATATAAAGGAACCAATACTATTCGTCACCAAAAATGTCCTTTCCGTAGTTGTCAGTCAAAAACTGATACCATAAATACCTTTTGTCTTTCAAAAATGGAGGATAAACCTGCTTTGCTTGTGCGATAAACATGCCATTAGTCAAAGTCATATTTAATTAGCATAGAGTTTTTAAAAAGAATGGTCAAGGTGTATTTTGTATTTTGCCAAATATTTCTTAATATTAGTTTCTTATTTTAAATTTTCCACACGGATTTTGAGTTTTTAATCTTCACATTTCACTAAAGTTTGAACGAATTCAGTAGAGCCAATTTTAAGAAATTGAAGTTTTTAAAACAGCTCTATTGCTGATTTTTTAGTTTTATACCAATAACTTATGAAGTGGCATTGTTGGAGTGATGGTGATCAATACGTTTTGTTTATATCCTTAGAGGCTACACTTGAGTATAAATTTAATTAAAATCGTTAGAGCTGATTTTAAGAAAATTATGTTTGTGTTTTTTTCTTGTCAGCTATCCCCAAAATTTGAGTTAACAAAAAAATGAAATAAGCTTCAGGAGATATGGCCAAAACATGTCCACATATAATATTTTATTAAATTCAGCCCACACATTTAGGCTATAGAACAATGGACAAATGACATACAAGACATAATTTCAGAAACTACTTTTCTTGAACTCGGAGGGGAACCTTGAAACGAATATAGATCCAGAAAACTTACATCGATTTTTTTACCCATTACATAACTTAATAGATATGTGAGGAAGTAAAAAAGGATTTCTTATTTATTATTGGAATTATTGTTTTAATGTCTTACTAAAAAAAAGGGCAAGCAGAAGGTTTTGAACTAAGCACATGCATGAAATTAAGCTTTACTTAAGGAATTTGTTGATGACAACTCATGTATTTAATATGAGTAACACAACAGTATGTCACATTCTTAGTTAACAATTGAAAATTTACCTGTACAAAATTGCTATTTCCAACCAATTACGTATATATAAGACAGCAAAACTTAAGCTGTTACCAAATTATTATTTATTTGCAATCTTTCTACATAATATTAATATTTAGTTTACAGATTTTTTTTTTCATAATGAAGATGTCAACACAAAAATAAAAACAAGGCCATAATTTTTACCAACTTTACATCTTACACCAAATGAACTTTAGAGTCTATATTGAGAAGTCGTATATGTTTTTTCATTGACAGTAAAAGTTCTTCTCCTTGCTCTGTATATTCTGGTTGAAACATCCTGCCAGAAGGATTTGTCTTAAATAGATATTCAGCCTAAGAAAACAAAAACAAATTTTATTACTGGTACTTTTTCTAACCAAACTTATCTTCTTTAGTATGAAAGCTATCACTTTACATCCTCTAACCTGTTACAAGTTATATAATATAAAGGCGGGGTATTTTTAAAGGGTTTTAAAATTGTGTACAAATTTATTTAGAATATTGTAGTTGAATTGTTATGCATGTTTATTATTTTTTGTAAAAGTGGGTTATATAAATAATCAGTTGATGTGTCATTTTAAAACAAAACAGTTCAAGTTTTTCATTAAACAATCATTTTGGTTTGATGTGACTAACATTTGTGACATGGCATACATCCCATCTGAAGTGAATTTGTTGCCAAACTCGAGCTAATACATCAGATGTCACTTCTACTGCTTTGGTGTAAGTTTGATTTCTTAACTCAGGGAGATCGACAAGTAAAGGTGAAATACACTCAATTAATTAAACTCAAACAGAAAAAAAAATGGAGAGGAATCAAATCTGCTGAAGCCTTGTGCAAAAGTACGGTGGAACCCCATCTTGCCGGTAGTGGCTAAGTCCACCTTGGTCATTTTCCTCCAACCGTGGAATGAGAATATTTTCAAGCATATCCAGATATATAATATCATTTATAGTTTTTTTTTATTTAAAAGAATTGACCAGTCACTTTAAATTTACTGAGGGCACAAAAAACATTCACTTTCAGATTATCATAGATATGCTCCAAAAAGATGTATGTGAAGTTTGCTACCCTAGATTCTGCAGTTGTTGAAATTCTCTTCATTTCCTATTGACTCCTACATACAATTTCTACTTCGTGAGTTTATCTGCACAGTAATTTGTTACATCATGATAAGATTTATGGCTTCAATTTCAAATGTTGGTGTAGTATGCACCAGACAAACAGATATACATGGTAGGTTACAAAACACACGACACATTGATTTCTAAGAACTATGTGTAAAGCTCTACCTGACTTGTTCCACAGCAGTATCAGAAAGTCACATTTAATCTGGTGATTTGTCATATCTAATATAGAACCCATTTCAACAAAAATTTCGTTCCAAGAGTAAACAGTAGGCATCTGTACCTTACTGGGTATGAAAATTGAGTTGAACTGTAGTCACAGAGTTCGTTTCGTGAAATCAAAACACAAGCTTATTTGCCACCAGTGAAACTAGCTATTTTTAACCAAATCTGTATTAGTCCTTCTGATGACTATATTTGGTACTATGACACTATATGGCTCAAACTGTTTGTGTTTTGTTTTAATATGACTCCTCAATCAATTTTGTTAGCTAAATAAATGTCTAAAAGCAACTACTCTCCCTAAGCCTAGCCAGACTGATAGATTCCTATATCTTTGGCTATATTATTGCCTATTTGTTTGAGAATGCTGTTGCCTATAATAATAATATTTTTATCCCCCGTCTGGAAGAGTCTCTTTCTCCTGTACCGTAGTGACTTGCAGTCCATGACTTTGCAAATTCGTTTGCCGTCTTTAAATGTTCCGTTAAATGGCCATGCCCAGTTATGGAAGCAACTACCTATTTGAGATGTTCTTATTTAAACATATCAGGGACTCTGTTAGAGCTAAGCTTGGTCCCTTGATAAGGTGTTTGCATATTTTGCTGTCATCTTCAATGTTGCTCTTTCCTGGTCCATTGGTAGACTCTGTGTGCAGCTTCTGAATGGCTGATACCACACATTGGTTAAGGTCTCACAAAGGGGTCATAGCTTCTTGTTTGGCAAGAAGCCTTTGATATAGGTTATTGATAAAATTGTGAAACAAGTTAAGATTTATGCATAAAATATAAAATAAGTCTCTTACCTTCATAGATTCTTTTAAATGACATTAATTACAACAAATTATCAATAATTGCCTACATTTTTATATCATAATTAATAATTCTACTCAAATACAAAAAATAACTAAAACTTACAAGGTAATCAACTGGGTCTTCAGGTTTGACATTTGATAGTTCAATTAGACCAGACGTCAATGTTGGAAATATTTCTCTTATTAGATAATTACGAACAGTCACACTTTTAACAGCTAACATTTTTTCTTCTTCTACTTTTAATAAGTCAACCATTGAGGCCTGTAAACATTAAAATAATGTTACTCTCATTTTATTATGACATATTTATAAAGAGATAACTTTTTATTTTCCATGTAAATGTATATACCATATATACATATAAAAATAACTTTGTACATACTACATAATATACTAAATTTTGTAAAATAAAAATAAAATTGCTTCCATATAAGATGTTTGAAGTTGGTCTACTTACATATTATAACTGTTCTTTAATTAATTGTAACTATGAACAATTTGGTAATTCTTAGGGCAAACCTATTTCAGATTTACAATTTAAAAATTTTGTCTGCCTTGTTGAGGTAAAAAAGGAGAAGCAAAAAATCTGTCCAAGATGCCACACTATAATTGAAGGAAAACATAATTTTTAGGGGCGAAAAATAATAATAAAAATTAAGAATATTGTTTCTTGTGAAATTATATAATATACAAATAGGTAAGGGGGTTACATTGAGCTAGTTCTAATTACCTGATTGTTAATTAAACACTCAATCCAACTATATATGTAGGTATACATATAATAAATAACTGCAGGATACACTGAATAACTGAAATCACCTTCTCGTCTCCAAGGGATTACACTGTATGTTGGAGGACTTATCAAGGTTCTACAAGGATGCCAGAGGACGAATGGAATGAGCCAAGGATCAGCTATTAGAAAACAACAATTATTCTGTATATTTATAAAATATTATAGTCATTACACTTTGTGTGAATATTTTGTTATTGAATACAAACAAATGTGATTGGACCCTCAGAGGTTCACCAGAGTGAATAAGGGCTTGGCAATTCCGAGGGCCTCTAGCTTGATCTACACCTTTTTTAAGTAGTCTTGTATTAAACTACTGGTCTCTCTTGACCAACTTTTGTTCTCTTCCAACCCTGATATTATTAGAGTATTCAAGCGCTGGGGGGTCTTCTTTTCTTGTATAAGGCATTGATAAGTAAGAGGTTATCATCTTAAAACAACGGGGGAGGGGGACAATTTTGAATGGTATGTTTAAACTAACACTTTTAAAATTAAAAAATTTTCCTTCCAACATATACTAACCCACTTTTCCATTTGCTCTCTTCTTGATGTATTTAACAGGTTCTTCTCTTCTTCACATTTTCTTTGATGTTGTAACATTTGTTCTTGTTCAGTTTTCTCTCTAAGTATCTTTTCTTCCAAAGATTCAATTTTGAACTGATCTGTCAGGTGAATATCACATACATTTTTAGAATATTATTTTTAAAACTTTTATCAAATTAAAATGTGTGAAATAACTAATGTTTATGTAATTTGTTTTATTTATGAAAATAGCTCCTCAATTAAAATTAAGTTGGCTAAATATATCTCTAAAATGTTTCATGATAAAAAAGAGATTCTGTTTTATATTTCCTTTACAAATATTAATTTATGAATTATGACAGTTTTCATTAATATTCACATAAAAAAAAACCCCACTTCTAAATTTAACTAAAATTTAATAATAGCAAAATTTCAAAACAATATATTTTCATTTATAATGAAATAAAAAATTTATGCAATAGTCAATACTTTACTTTCTATAATACTTGTACCTTACCATAATTTTTTGGTGATCCTATACTTTCAATAATCTTTCCAAATATTTCATCCATCATTGGCGTCACATCAGATTCTATATTAATTTGTACTGGAAGGATTTCAAGTTCATAGAAGTAATTCAGAACATTTTCCTCACTATCACTTAACTTTCTGAAAAAAATAATGTTTTTAAATATTTTATGTAAGCAAAAAAAAAAATGTGGAAAACATGAAAAAATAAAGTTGTAATAAATAGTACAAGAATATTGCACACCACTTTCTTACTCACCCATCCCCCAAACCAAATAAAATAAACCAAAATGTTTAGTAATTGCATCATGGATGCCAACTTGGAACAAAATATTTATATATTTAAATAAGGGCCTTGACTTGCTAAGCTTTTGCTATGAACACATCCTTAGTGACAATCATATTTCATTAATATCAAGCTTTCTGTGATGGCAGTTAAGGTTCAATTTTTTTGACAGTTATTCCTAAACCATAATATCTTTTATTTATGATTTTGCACACAGATCTGGGTCATAAATATTCACATTTCACTGAAATTTGAACGAACTCAGTAGAGCTGATTTTCAGAAATTATATATTTTATAACAACGCCACATGGTCTTTTTTTTTTTTTTGTTTTTGTTTGTTTGTTTTTACTGATTACCCAATAAACTAAATGGTGAACGATATATTTAATACGACTCTTAGAGGCTATGTTTGAGCAAAATTTTATCGAAATTGTTAGAGCAGATTTAAGGAAATTGTAATGTTGTGTTTTTTCTTATAAGCTAATCCCAAAATTTGAGTTATTAAAAAAAAAAATTACTGTCTAGAGATATGGCCAAAATATGTTCTCATCTCAAATTTGGGGTATAAACCACTACAACAAACATACATCATTCTAAAAACCAGTTTTTTGGACTTTATAATGGATAATATCTACCATAAAACTAGACATTAATTTTTTAACCATCACATGACTTTCTCAATACTATATATATTTGAGGAAGTAAAAACATTGAAAAAAAAGTTATAAAAATAAGCAACAGTACCTGAAAAGACTAATGTGTTGAATTACTTCATTTTCTTTATACTGTTTGGCATCATCTTCCTCTCTGCCAAAACTTAAAGCAGTTTCAAATAAAATCTTGTCTGTAGTGTCCAAACTGAAGATATAATCTGTAAGATAAAGGAACCTCTATAGTCCATATTATTAACATTGATTATGTTGTCACAGTTGCAGCCATTCAGGACTATATAAAAGTGAAATGATCTTATCATTTAAAACACTTTGGTAAGGTTTTGGTTATATTGTTATAAATGGTTTATGAAACACAGAAGAATTGTTGTACAGTAATTTATTTTTACTTTACAAATATTGCAAATGATGCAGGGAACAAAGAAAGTGAATTTTGAAGCAGTATTAGAAAATTGAATATTCTGAGTAAAAAAGTTTAATACTCCTCCAACAACACGCCTGACAATTTATAACACCAGAAACAAATTTGAAGGAATAGGTTTAGTGGCTGATACAGTGGATATCCTAGAATATGAATGATAGTGGAGAATCAGATTAAAGTCAAAAATATCATTGCAACACTTAATTTACAAACACAATTTGAAGCTATATATCCCAAAAATGTCATTTTTTTGGGAGTTGTCAATCAAAAAGTAAAAATGAACACTGTCCCTGAAAAAATATTTATATATTTAAATAAGAGCTTAAACTTATTTCACTTATGCCAAAAACACATCCTTGATGTTTGAAGGCAAAACCCTTTCAGTCATAAAATACCTTATAAAGAAAAAATAGAAGAAAAGAACATATAATAACTGCTAGCTCTCAAATACTCTAATAGCATCTGGGTCAGAAAACAACAAGGGTTGTCCAAGGCTATATGCAAATAGATGTAGTTCCGCTAGGTCCCCATGGGTTTACTAAGTCTGTATTCACTATATTTTTTAAATATAGTGAAAATTTTTTTTTTCAAAACTAATTTTTTATGACAGTAATCATATTTGTCATTAATTGAAGTAAAATTGAGTCATTAACCTTCACATTTCATTAAAATTTGAACATAACATCACCATAGCAGATTTTTGGTAATTAACAAACTGGCTTATTTTGAGGAATGGTGACCAATACGTTTTGATTAGGTCCTTAGAGGCTACATATGAGCAAAATTTGATCAAAATCGTTTAAGCCAATTTTGATAAAATCATAATTTTTGTGTTTTTTCCTTATAGCAGCTTTCCTCAAATTTTGAGTTGTAAAAAAAGTCCCAAGATGTGGACAAAATACGTCTACATACCAAATTTTATTAAAATCAATCCATGCACATATGGATAGACATTATTCTAAAAACTACTTTGTCGGCCTTGGAAAGACCTCAAAACGGTTATATCCACAAGAAAGTCGACATCGATTTTTTTACCCATAACTTTCCCTGCCAGTTTCATATGTGGTAATATAAAAAGAAGAAAATAGCATACATTAGAGACCCCTAGCCCTTGAATGCTCTAATAGCGTCAGGATCAGACGAGAACAAGAGTTGGTCAAGAAATATGAAAGAAATGAATCACATTAGGTCCTCTTCAACTTCCTGCAGCCACCATTATCTAGGTTAACCTCTACTCTTAATACCAATCCAGCCTAGGTACTCTGTAGCATTCTATTGTTTTTGATGTGGATTACATGTCCTATCCACCCTAACTTCCTTGATTTTATAATAAAGCATACTATGTTTTCACCATCCATTAGTTCTTCAAGTTCATTATTATTTAATATGCTCCATCCTTCTACTACACAAACAGAGCCAAAGATTGTTCTTTCAAATATTTGTAACCCATTTACATTGCTCTTTTTCAGAGTCCATGCCTCTGCACCGTAAGTGACTATCGACCTGATCAATATCTAAACAGCCTTACTTTAGACCTTCTGTTGAGTAGTTTGGATTTTAATAAGTTTTAGTAAGCATAATATTTTCACTTATGCGGCTCCGTATTTCATTAATAATTTTATTTTCATTATTTAATAAAGTTCCTTGATAGCTGATCTTGAAATTTGTTCTCGTCTTCTTTCTTCATATACTTTCTTTTTTTTCTGATTTATGTGTAGTTGTATCTTTCCTGCTTTCACTTCTAATTCCTGATATATTTCTCAATACTCTGTCATTCCTGGCCATAATGACCATCATATATAACAATAATATTACCTGGCATTAAAGCTTTGTTATATGGTTGTTCTTCACCCTCCTGTTCTTCTTCCATTCCTTCTTCGTCCAATTCTATTTCAAACAAAGCTTGTGCTTGGGATTTAGTCTGAGGATAGCCATCAAGTACAAATCCTTGATTTTGGCATGGTTTACTTAACAAGTGTTCTTTAAATATCCTAAAAATTATAATTTTTTATTAATTATTACTGTATATGTAAAATTTGTTAAAATATTATTACTTTTAGTCAATAGGATCAATTTACTTTGATAAACTAGCAACAATTAAATAAATATAACCTTGAAACTGAGATGGACAATACATTCAACTTTTTAGATAGAACTATTTTAAAAATCACAGACGAATGTAAATACAAAATATACAGAAAACTGACCACAACAGATTATACACACAAACTCCCAACACCCCAACTCTAAAAAAACAACATACAATAATAATCATCTATACCACTTGATGCTAATGATTTTATGGAAGATACAGATCATGAACTAAAAAAGACAATGATTAAAAATAAAATTCACAAGATTACACAATACTTTTTCTAGCATGCCTATGAAGCTGTCATTTGTGGGTGCTATCAATGGATAATGGTAGATGGTTTCAAATTTGAATTGTGATCATTGTTTCTACCTTGATGTTTTATTGTTGATTATTACTAACTTAAAAGTGAATAAAATTAGTCAATTTTTTTATGTAATAACAATGTATTAATAAAAGTAATATAATCTAATTGCCCAAAATCTACATCACCATTTTGTTTGAATGCAAAATATTTATAGAACATTCTGTGGTATTCTTTTATATGTATCTACAATACTCATACAAAATTTTAGCCGGTGCAAAATTACTGTTCCATGACAGGTCAAAGATTGGAATATGTCAGGATTTAAGATTTAAGGTTAAGTTAGATTCAAAGTATGGAATAGAAAATATTCCAAATCCCTTTACTAGGCACCAGAACATAACAAACCATTAAAACAGATTGCGAAAAATTAGGTAATTGCTTGCCTTGCACCTTCTATTGCATCACAAATAACTAAAGAGTATATAAGATCCTGGTAGAGAGGTAACCAGGTCAATAGATCGACAAAAGTATTGGACCGATTGCCAGAGTACTGAGGTGAATCAAGATGATTAATGAAAATGACCTATTATAGAGGATTACAGCACAGAAGGATGATAATATTTAGAAGGTGGTCAAGCCTCATGTGTAAAAAATTTTAGTAAATATTTGGAAGTCATTTTAAATTCATAAATTTGTCATAATAATTGGGATAGTTCTGGATTATTGGGCTTAAAATATTTGATTGGTAGATTAGCTTACAATTAAATCTACATCTGATTATCAACATATTAAGGGGAAATGTTAAAAAAAAACAATATTAATATGAGATTATACATTAGAATCAATGTTATGCTTGTATTAGAAAACAAAAATAATAAGATTGTAAAAATTGATAACATCATGATCCTAGATTTTTTTAATACAGTCTACACTTTTACCACTGAACCATTGTTATGTTAGTTTATTTATTTTACTTGAACCCAACAACTGGAATTTTATTTCTAACAAATACCTTCATGAGACACTCTGTACTGCACACATCGTGTAAGTAAAATTGTAATAAAGTATTAAAGAGAAAAACTAAAAAAATATTTGCTTTTACTTTCCTAGTTAAATGTTCATCATCTAGCTTATCAAAATTTACATTCATATTTTCTTTAATGTCCTTTAATTTTTCTTCCAGCTCTTCTAGTGTTTCCTCTTCTTGTTCTTCCTCCTCTACTTCTTCTTCTTCATCAACCTCTTCACCTTCTGCATCCAATTCAGGTTTGATGGGTTTTTCTTCAGTTCCTTCTTCATTTGTACTTGTTAGTTCTTCTTTATCTTTAATTTTTTGAATTTTATCTTTCTATAAAAAATAAATATGGTTTTAAAATATAGTCACTAAATTACACTACTTTTTGTAGTATTTATTAGTGATTTAAGGAAATAGGAAATTTAAAAAATATACAGTATTGTTATAAAAAAGAGTATTTTAAACTCTTTATTGTTGGTTATTAAACTGGCCAAAAAATTACATAATTAATAACTCTCAAAACAATCTAAAGAAGCCTAGGAAATAAGTCATAATAATAGTAAGGTTCCAACATGGATCAATGATTATGATATTGAAAATATTGTTGATGATTCTTTACTTTCTAACCCTGCTGTTGTGTGGCACATGAGTTTAATAATTTTTTGTTAATGTTCATGAAGGTATAAGAGTTGGGTTTCCTTCTCCTAATTCGGATCTTACTGATTTGATTAGGGAAGTGTGGGGGAGAGTTTTTCTCCAAGTTCTCTCTTTCTGACTCCTGTGAAACAAAATGAGGTTCTTGCAATCGTGTACTCCATGAAAGATAAAGAGTACCGGACATGAAATCTCTTCATAAAAGTTTGTCTTCAACCGCCTAAACTAAAACCGAGTTAGTCTGTTTATATCTATCAAAGCGGGAGCACGCCCTTTTGATAGGTATGTTCGTCCTAACAAAATGGAAGTATAGAAAGAAAGTGTTTTCTTAAGAAACTAAGAGTTGTTTAATATGTAATGTTATAAAATATTGTCAGTTGAGTAAAAATGAACTTTCAGAAGTGAAAAATATTTGATTTGGTAATATTGTGCAATGGACAATGTGCATTACACAACTCAGAAAACGTGTATAAAAAAAACTAAGTTTTTGTGTTTTTAATGAAAAACAAAACAATTTGAGTATAATCTTTTGAACTAATAATGAAGTGAACCATTAATATGTTCTTATAAGTGAAATTAAGACCTAAAAAAGTTAATTTTAAAAACAATAGATGTGATTTCAGTGGAACAACGCCATGTGACTGCAACCAGAAAAAGATGTGCTTTTAATTAATTGAAAGTTTATCTAAAATAATAACGCATATCTGGTATAACATGCATAAACTGTTCTTCGTATAAACTATAGCATATAATTGATTTGTAATTTGTGACTTTGTTGAAATTTTAACATTATGTTTGTAGATTTGTCTGACATTTTCTGTAAGAAGACATGATATGTTTTTCAAGTGTAATTTTCAAAATCTTTAATAAGTAAAAGATTTTCTTTGTTTAAAATTATGATTTTGATATTTTGAATTTGAATTTATAAAAGAAATAAAGTTTTTATAAAATTAATAAAATAAAGTAAAAAGAAAATTAACTTTTCAATACATAAAAAAAATTCAACTTAAATATGTAGGTTGCAACCATAAATAAAATTAATAAATTAAATTTTAATGAATATAATCTTTGATTAATTAAATATGTAGGATGTTTTATATGTAATTTCATTTTTTTTACAGGTATTATTTGATTTATATGTATTCTTGTGTTATATTCTGTTGTTTTAATAATAAAATGTGCATTTCAGAAAAAAAATTCTGTACTTTATTCAGTATTCTACTAAGTACACTTTTTTTTTCAAAAGAACTTACACTCTCTTCTAGAGTGAAAAATTTCATAATTATTTTATTTATTTATTTATTTTTTTGTAATAAAACATTACAAAATGGCGCCCAACTTTATCGAATAAGTGTTTCAAAAAAACTCTTGTCCCTCTTTTTATTTAAATAATTGTTTCAAAGTCTACAGCGGTAACTCTCACAGAAGCTATGGACTTCGTCCTTAACTCTTTGGTTAGTAGATACTCAACTACCTTTTGTTTGTTTTTTGTGGTTAAAAAAATAATAAAAAAATTTTGATTGGGTTGATCACAATATCCTTCTGAATAAAATGTAATGATTGGTTATTCATGGTATGGTTCTTAATTAGGTTAAAACCTATCTATTACATAGAAAAAAATTTATAGAAATAATTCACAAATATGGTAATGATGTATCCATGAAAATTAAATCAGGCACAAATACAATACAGGCAGGATGCACCTTAGGGTTCTGTATTGGGACCTTTGATCATACTTTACTTTACGTGTAAAACTGTTTGTGTTTTTACTTTACATAAATGATTTCTGCCTTCTTTTGTGAAAGATAAACTTGTGCTATTTGCTGATAATACTATAGCTCTTATTAAGTCCAATAATCAACATGATTTCAATATAAAAGTTTTTAATGTTATGAGTAACATGGTATATTTTTGGAAATGTTATACACCTGTAAAAGATTTTTCATCTGTAACTACATTAAATTAAGTTTTTGTAGGTGATTGTTTCACTTGGAAATTTCATATTGATTATGTCTGTTCCAAGGTTGGTTCAGCTTGTTTTGTGCTAAGGAGAATTTGTGATCTGGTTGGAGTTTAATGTGGTCGCATTCTATACTTTACTCTTTTTCAGTCAGTAGCATTTTATACTATTCTCACATGGAGTTGTTCGTCTCAAATGAGAAGAGTATTTTTAATTAAAAAACTTATTGTTATAATTTAACAATGTCAAAAAAATTTACAATTTTGCTAACATCTTTTTCAAAAAATAAAAAAAATTTAACCCTCTCCCATCTTTATATATGTTTTTCCCTAGAATGTCGATTACTCTACCAGAAAAGTTGAAGATTTGTAACGATTTAAAACTTTTTTTTAATAAGAGATGGAAACTGTTTTTTTTTTTTTTGTAGTTAGCTTATTACTCTGCTGAAGAGTTCCTTGATGATTGATTGTATAATGTGGAACAGTATACAATCGACGTTCCACATTTTAATTACAATGTGTATTATTTGATGTTTTTTTTTTATTACCTTGTTGTTTTTTGAGCTTATTTATGTAAGTTAATCTATATTTGTTTGTGTTGTATTTTATTGTTATTTGGTAAAGGTCTTATGTAACCTGTTCACAATTCCAACACCTATTATAAATAGGTCTATGGGATAATAATTAATAAATAAATTTCATGAAGATGACATATTGGAAGTAAGATCCATTTCTGTGCAAACATTCCTGCAGTCTTTTAGTGAAATTGAGCATGTTTAAAAGTAACTTTTCAACACAAATTTTGTTTCTTAATTTTTTGTGTTCTATATCACCACACTATAGTCCCCTATACCGAATATGATGTTCCTATCTTAAATTTTGTGGCAGATATCATGCTTACATACAAATAACAATGATGACGGATGAACAATATATCGTTAATCACTTTTCAGTTCCGAAGCCATGAAAAGTGAATATAAGTCAAAATATTAAGGTCCAAATTTTTAACAATCATCAAACTTACCCTATACTTTAAATACTGAGTAAGTTATATTGTCTCTGAAAACTGTGATTGTATATTAAACTGTAACGAGTTTAACTTGTCATTTAGTTGTGCTAGTTCCACTTAGAAAGTTATTCACACCATGGAATAATGGGCTAACATGCAGTTACAAGATTTCTAATTTAACATTAAAATATTTTTGAGCACTAAAACAAGTGTATTTTAGTGGTAGGGGACTACATAGAAAAATAGTGTGTAATTAATAAATAATTGTAATAATAAATATTATTGTATTCAATATATAAAGCTTAACTAATAAATTCCTGTTTATGCTTGAACACTCCTCGCATTAAACGATTATTATTGCAAACATTTTAGAATTTAATAGGGCACATAACCTATTATGTTTAGATTTGTATCGATAGGAGACAGACTTACTTGGGAAAGTGGTCCTTGGTATTACCTAGTAGTAATCCTATTCATACAAAATCTAAATATATTATTGAAAAAAATCATAGTACAAAAAAACAATGTTAAAAATATAACATAACTTACCAATGATGTAACATAATCTTTAATAACATTGTTTATTGTTAAATGTTGAAGTTTGTAATATTCACATAATCGTTTTGCTAGCATACTTCTTCTAGATCCAATTGGGCCATGCAGGAATATACGAAGTGGCTGAACATATAATAAATATTACTGTACAATTTTGGACAAAACAGGTAAACAAATAAGAAATTAACAAGTTATTTATGAAGACCTTCTGATAGTGATGTAACCAAATAAGCCTTTTCTGGTATATTATATAGTTTTTTTTTATTAATTAGTGTGTCAATAGTATATGAAATAATTACTATTTTATTTTTTAAAAGAAGCGATGTTATAAATGAAATTATATTTTCTTTAATTACAACTTAAAAAATGATATATGTATGATACATGCACCTACCAAAACATCTTTCATTCAAAATTATCATTTACACATATCAAGCATATAAATATAAAACCAATTTTTAACTCTTTGGATGTTATAATAAATTGATGAAATTTGAGATTACTTTACTACATTTAAAACTTTTTTCTTTTTTTTCTAAAAGGTAAGTTCTTCTTAACCTCTATACAATTGAAAGACAAGGGTACCCACAAAAACAAATAAAACTAATTTTAGATGATTATTTTTATTTTTACAAAATGTTATAAACATGAGTAAGTGAATCAAGAAAGAGCTCAATGATTATTATAACATGCAATCTTGAGTCCAATCCAACGCTCCAAACTACTAATTTTGTTTTGTATGGTAATCTTCAAAACAATCTTCAGGGTCCAGTGAAGGTTCATTTGTGCACGTCGTCTTGCATATATAGGATATCTCACTGCGGAGCCCTCTCTTGATGCAAACAATTCAGAGTCTTCATTTCAAATTAACTTTCACTTATGTTATGCTAAATAATATTCTCTCCCTCAATACTCATACCTTCATCATTATATGCACTTACAGGATATACTAAGACGTCATGAAACACAGTTAGCAGTCAAGTATGGTACTGTGAACAACTGCATAGTCGACTGACATCCACAGTCAGTGGGAGTTCCATTGAGGTTAAGGTTAACTGCCATTCCAAGAGACAACCACCGCCACTACTCCCAAAACATATTGGAGGGATACACAAACAACGAAAATCATACACTCTGTCAATTTTTCATAAATTAATTCGACACAAAGTAACATTTACTGATTTTGCATGAAATCATGTCAATAGTGTTCAAAGGCTTACCATATGCAAACAAGTACCATGTCACTTCTTCATCTGATTTATACATTTTAAAGCTTACATGTATTGTCTGTAATAAATTATACAAAAATGTTTGTTATAATAGTTTTTATAAAACCCTCATAAAGTGCAAGGTTACAATGTTTAATTTCACTTACTACTTTGTTTCACAGGATGTACCATGGGTGATCTGATGTGGTACACTGATGGATAACTCATTAATTAGGGCCCTGGGTATGGTATCCACAGTGCCTCACCTGATATCAATATCACTTCGGACCTTGGGAGGCATTTTACTGGCTATTCTATATTGGGCTAACATGGGGCTGGAAATAAGCTATCAGAGTAGGTGAATTCTGATCCTATCAGACAATCCTATCAGCTTCCTTTATAGTGTTTGACTCAGTTGAAGTTTATTCCAGACAGTTATGGGATTGCCTCGTATCCCTAACAACCCTGCCATGTCTTAAGACAGTATAGGTAAGATGGGTGCCAGGACATCAAGGGGAATGAGAAGGCCAACTGCCTTATCAAATCAGGAGCATTAATTTTCTTTGTGAAACCCAAACCAATGTGTGATATCAGCCATTCAGTAGCTGTGAACACAGTTAATCAATGGCCCAAGAAAAAGCAACATCAAAGATAGTAGCAAAAATATTAACTTAGCCTTAACCAGAGTCCCTGGTCAGGTTTAAAAAAGAACACCCCGAAAAGATAGTTGTTTTGATAATGGATATTTTAAGTTATTTGATCATGCATGGGTATTTTAGGTAACAACTAACAAAAGTGGATCTCCTCCATGGAGATCAAAACTCTCGATTGTTCTAGGAGGTAATTGAGTTTGCAAACCATGTTCTCATGGACTGCCAGTCACTCGAGTACAGGAGAGAAGGGAACTCATTAGACTCTTACAGCAAGGGGATGAGAAAGACACTAATTAAAAAGATACACTTTTATCAATATCAATACCAACTTAAACATTTTGCTCGTGAATATTAATGGCAGAATTTTAGACATTCTTGAAAATCTAAAAATATACAAAGCGGAACAAACAATTAATAATATTACATCATTAAATGAAACGCCTTGGAAAAAACTGAGTGTAAAGTTAAAGTGGATGGAGAACTAACAGAAAAAAGTTTATGGTCAATAGAGGATTTTTTAAAAGCAGGGCGACAACCTGTTAAGATTTCTTTTTAACATGGTATTGGAGAAGGTCATTCAGCAATTCCTATAAATGCAAATGGAACAATCAAGAATAGGTTGGGACAAATCCATGGCATATGCCGATGACATAGTCATTGTGGCAAGAAATAGGAGAGCT
Organism: Aphrophora alni; assembly: GCA_963513935.1. Taxonomy (NCBI): domain Eukaryota; kingdom Metazoa; phylum Arthropoda; class Insecta; order Hemiptera; family Aphrophoridae; genus Aphrophora; species Aphrophora alni. Next base: position 146,283,450 of record OY740768.1, read on the forward strand.
TAAAAGGAAACATTTCCTGATGAGTAATTACTATACATCCAATATTATATTGTGCTTATATTCCTTATGTTTTATATATTGTTTGTGTGTGTTGTATATTCTCTACCCTGTGTGACAAATAGAGAAGTGTTGTTATAAACAAACATTGTAAAAATATCAAAAGAGTGTTAAATTACTTATTATATTTCTTACAGTTAAATTACGAGCTTCCTTGTATTCCTTGATAAACTTTTGGATGCTTTCAACAAATCCAAGATCATCTTTCCAGTTTATATTCGCATCATCTACAAAAGATGTTTCCATGTTCAGGTTCGTCATCATGATATCATATACATCTTGCTGTAAATTTTAAAACACGTTAGTTGTTAAATAAAATAAACATATCCAAATTGCTCCTCATATCAGAAAATATATAATTCATAAAATAACTTAAATTGTACTATGACCGATTACTATAGTATAAAGTAACTCAATCGACTGCTTGTTAACATGGAGATGTAAAGAAAAGTGTTAGCTAGACCAGTGGTTATCAAACTGTTTCGGTTGACGTACTAATCATCTTGACAGTAAATCCTCTTGGTGTAATAGGTTTATCTACTGCTCCTGTGACCGTCTCCACTTCTTTTGACCAGCAGGAAGCTCCGGCTGGCTGGACCGCGTACACTTTAGCCGAATCTTGTCAGGATGGGCCAAGGAGTCGGGTTAGGACGCTAATGAACGCACGCAACGCAAGTGAAATTAAATGTTATATTTTATTTGCTGCCGAATTAAAAGATTACAAAAATAATTATGATTTATAAAAAAGACATAACGGCAAGATAAAGCCTTAATAGTGGCCAAAAAGCATACCGTTTAATTTAGCTAGCACGTGGCCAAAAATGGACTGATCTGACCTCGTCCAATAGCGGTCTTCCTTCTCGCGGCTCTCGGAACAGACTCCCTGTCGGCTCGCTAGTTCAAGCCCTCCACTCCTCGTCTCTCCCCTCCCCTTCTTCTACGTCATATTGCACTGCTCATCAAAATCGCAAGTGCCAATTCATATTTTATTATTTAGAATTCCTTTATAGCCTATCCTAATTTATAATTATTATGATTTTGGTTTGGTGGGCTCCTTGGCTGGGCCACACTCCCATGTCGTAAAACCTAGGGCTACCTAATAGTTGCAGTTGCATAGTTGGATGCAACTTTTCTAAGTGAATTAGGCCTGTTTGGAGATTTTAGTAAAGTAGCACATGGAAGCTCTTCATTTTCTGTATTAGAAAACATATGTTATTTCTTTGAAACTGATCCAGTTTCTAGTAGCATAGTTTTCCATTTTTATGAATTAATTTTCTTGATGGAGGAACCACGTTTTGGTAGGTTATTTGAAAACACCTTATTGTGTCATATTCATTTTCAAAACCAATAGCCCAAGAACAACATTTCATTTTCTGTTCGATTAAAAAAATTATTGTTTTTACGTTAGATATCACACATAATCTGACTGAATTGTTTTATTATTGTGTGTTTCCAAATAACAGGTGTTCAAGATTCAACAGATGGCAATGCATATTTTATTTATATTGTATTGTGAGAGGAAGTGATTCTATCCAGAAGAATAATGTTCTTTTAATTATTCTGCCATTTTGTTTTGATTGAGCATATAAAAATAAAACTCAAGGGTATGGACCAAAATGGCATTAACAAGTATTTTTCATAATGGAACAAGAAAATACTTATGCTAAAAAAAAAAATTATAATATTGAAACATTTAAAAAGAAAATTAAGACATATTTTGGATAAATTGTTTTATTCTATTGATGAGTTTTTCTAATTGAACATTTTAATGAATTTAAATTGTGTACTATAACTAAAATGTTATATAAAAAATGTATTTTTGCAAATTATAATTAAATGTTATTGTAACTATGTATTAAATAACCATTGTAATAATTAATAATGTTATGATATATAGATGGTGCCACGTTTTGTAAAAAAAAAAAAGAAAAAAAAAAGGAAAACCTATGGTAATAAACAATGCTGATTCTAATTGGAACTTAGAATAAAACTGAACTGAACACTTCCATTTCCTGTTTAACTTTTATTTTCATACAATACTTGCTTTTTATTACAGCAACCACTGAAAATGCAGCTTTGCACAAATATAAGGTACCATATACATGAAATTAAGATTTACTAACTTTAACAGTAGATAATCGTCTTTTATTGATATTAAAAATTCAATAAGTTTCATGTTGCCAAAATTCGTCTTCAGTGTATTGTTGCCAAGATAGCTCAAGAGGAGTTACTTCTTCCACAAAAGTAAATTCAGATGTAACTTTAGCTATGAATGGGTCTTGAATCCATGCAAACTTGTCAATTTCATCTTCTTGAAAGAATTTTTCAAACGTGTTTAAAGATATCTAAGTGATAAGATAGCTATTGCCCTACAGGATATGAATTTTCTCTAACATACAAACAAACTAAAGAGACTAAAGATCAATCTCAACTGGACTTAAAAACCATACTGTCAAATTACAACTCTCAAACCAACTAGAATCTAACATTCTACATTGTGTTAGTATTATTATTGTTGTTGTTTTTAAACATTAATATAATGAATGATGGTAAATAATACAAATTACAACTCACAGATATTTCATCATCCAATAAAAACGCATCTTCTTTGGAAATTTTAAAAGTTTTCCCTGTACTTAATCCTGCACTAACTGCCTAGAGAAAAAAAAAAGAAGCATTATTAAATCATATTGAAATGACAATGACTGCTAGTGATTGATGCATTTGTCTTAATAAATACACAAATTGTTATTGTGGCAATTATCATAAACTATCAACCGTACTTATTTCTAGTCCATTATGATTATAACCAAATTGCAAAGGTAAAATTTCATAAACTTGACAAATTCAGAAAACAAAAATTAATACTTGCATGGGTTTATATAAAAATCCATCCACACATAGTAAACAAATTTTCTACGGTCACAAATATAAAACATTGATATCTCTAAAATAATATTCTTGGAAATTATATATATTGATTTGTTAAGGAAATTTTATTAGATTTACCCATTATGTATAACCCAGCTTATAACAAATAATATCAAATAAAACATCTAATAATGTTGCAGTAAAGTACAGTAACAGAATTGTGTTACTTTTTAGACACAATTTCTTATGTGAAATATGGAGAAAATCATACAAAATGGCTTCCTATGTGTTAATAATGTACTACCTAAAACGAGAAACAACATAATGGCTGCTGTGTTAACAGTAATTTGTTATAAACAAATAAACTGAACACAACTACCAAATCCACTTTAAAATTAATATGATTTTGTTTTCTGATATTTGAACAATTATCATGTAGGAATGAAAATAATAGGTCACTCAACTTAATAATGTGGATCTCGATACATTTAATTGTTCCCTTAAAATTTTGAGACAACTGGAATACTGTATTTCTTTAGAAATTAGAACAGCAACAAAAATATTCTATAAGAATTACATTGAACAGCTTTACTGCTTTTACTGTTAACTCAATTTTTTGTAAAAATTAAAATGACAAGACGCTATTAATGTACTTTCAGTTAGTAAAATCAAAATTTTAAAGGTAATCAAAATATAATTTTAAACAGTATTTTAAAGATTTTAACTTATTCCTATTATAAAATTTATCAACATAATTTGCAGCGAGGAAACCCATATCAAAATGATTGTGTGACATGAATTTTAACCAAATGTATTAATATAGACAATTGACTCAGTTTTGAAAATACCCTTACCTTAACAATTTCTTTAAGAGTAGAAGTTGTAGTTTCTTTTGCAAAAATGTATCGATTCTTTAAAGGTGGGAAGTTGGAAATTATTTCATAAATAACTCTGCAAATCAAAGGAACACCTGACAGTTTTAAGTGTATAAGAAATTGAATGGTTATCATACAGTTACAAATTATTCTGAACTACTGACTAGATAAATCTATGTGCTAAGTCTGGACTAAATTTGTTGAACAGTTAGTTAGAAAAATAAGTTTATTATTACTTCAGGGAACAAAAGTAATAGCAAAATCAAGTTCTGATAACTTGAAGAAACTGAGTTAATTAAAATCTATTTTGACACCATTTTGAATATTTAGATAACAATGAAATAAAATTTGTACATCTTAATACTTTTTCCAGAAACTAAATTTTAGTATCTAGGCTATAACTTTTCTAAATATTTGTTACAATGCTCTGACCATTTTGTTTTGAAACAATAATCTCTTATTTGTGTGGGACTTTAATCAATGGAATAATTTTTTCCTGTTTACAAACTCATTCAAGCCAGTCAAATTCAAGATGTGTGTGTTAAGTTTCTGAGACAAATTAACCAAGCATATTCAGACAGGTTTTTTCTAAAATATTTTATCTACAATATATTTAATATTTTGGGTTTTAAATTATTGATCTTTGACTCTAAAACAAAAGTAGGTTGTGACTCTTTTTTTCTTAACCTTCAAAACAGATTCATAGAAAACATAAGTAAACCATAGTGATGCCTCATAATTAAAAAAGTTATAAATATAACAAAATAATTTATCAATATGACATTGAATTTTATAATAATTTATTATCCATTCCAAAAAATCAAATCAGTAATTTAAAATTACAACTTTTATATTTCTAAATTGATTTAATGAAACTCTTAACTACTTTAATAACTTAACAAACTAAAAACTAAAACTTATAATCTTGGTTATAAAAATGTGTTGCTTATTTTATAAAATATCACATAGCATAACTTATCCACTATCATTGAAAGTTACATAATCACTCACGCAGCTAAATCTTCAATGTGGATTAGAGGAATTAGATTCCTTCCACGGTCAAATATCGGAAGTTTTTCTGCATTTTGCCATCCCATTTTAAAAAGATAATGTAAAATGTCTTCTTCCCAGCCATAAGGAACACCACTAGCTATTACTGCAGTTTTAAATTGATTTTTGTACTAGAAACAAAAATTGATTTTATAGTAAAATGTTGCCCTGATATCTTTATAAAAAACTAACTAAAAATATTCTCTTTTTTCCCATCCAAGTAACTGTAATTCGTAAATTTGTACTTTCCCACATTTCCATAGTATAGTGAAAATCGATGTAGATTTTTTTGCGGATATAACTATTCATTTTGAGATCCTCTGAGTGCCAAAAAGTTATTTTTGGAATGGTTGTATGTTGTATATCACATATGTAGACAAAATATGTGAACCAATTTTAATCAAATTTAGCATGTGGGCATCTTTTGGTCATATCTAGTGTCTTTTTTTAGATAAATAAATATTTGGGAGTTATTTGCCATAAAAAAAAATAATAAAAAAATACAAAATTACAATTTTAAAATCGGCTCTAACGATTTTGATTAAATTTTTCGTAAATGTATCCTCTAAGCGCTAAAAAAAAATTAGTCTTCATCTCTAAAAAAATTAAGTTTCATGAGTTATCGGTAATAAAATATTAATGTTTAGTTCTTATCTTTATAGAGTAACAAACTTCCATAAAAAAAAACTAGCTTCATCTGGCTCTGGATGATAGTTATAAGTAAGAGCTCCTTGACAAAGTTATGTTAAAGACTTCAACAATAGTGTGTTTGAGCCAGAAATTCTTTGGTTCAGTAAAGATGGCGGAGAAGCAATCCAAGTTGCTTGAGAAGGTGCTCTCGTAGAGGTATGAGAGGAATCTTCAAAGTGTGAATCCTTTCAGCAAAATCTTGTGCTCCAAATTGGATAGAAGGCAACCCTTTTACTGGTTTAGGATGCTGTGGGCTAATAACTTGTATACCCAAAACTATGTTTATTACTAAAACCAAACAAAATAAATCACAACGATGCAGGATCAAACACAATGGTTACAATCTTTCTTATGAAATTTTAGGAAAGAGGCAAAAATCCTAGATGATGCTGGCATGATTTATCATAACCTACTGTCATTGGCCACTTGATTCATGATCCTAATGCATTTCGTTACAACATTATATCTATTATTAACAATGGTTTTTTACTTTATGAACAGACTGTGTATTTATTTAAAACCAGTATACTAACTTCTTTCTCTCCATTAATTCTCTAAGGCTATGATTATCACTAGTCTACAAAATAATACCAAATGAAATGGATCTCAGATATTACAGAGGTTACATAATATTTACTTGTTAATTAAATTGTGCATATTTTGTAGGAATATTATCTAAATATATCAAGTTTCATTGTATTGTACCTTTTTTCCTGCTGCTAACACATCTCTCTCTAAAGCAATGTGCAACTTATAGTTTGGATGTGCTTTCCTCCTTCGGTAATCTTCTTCCATGAAAGGCACATCTGGATCATCCTGAAAATGATTAGATATGAAACACGTTTTAGCAAATATGAGGAGGCATTATTATTTCAAACAAAATTAATCCCAAAACTGTTTAAACACTATGGAATTGCATTTTTAATTACAAACATAATTATTTCCAAAATTATTTAAACACTTCTAAAATACATTATTAATCTCAAACAAAATTGTTCACAAAATTCTTTAAACACTATGGAATGAATATTAATTTCAAACCATTTAAATACTTCAGAATGACTTCAGTATTAATTTTTAAACAAAATTGATCCCTAAACTGTTTAGTTACTTAATAATGGCATTATAAAATTGTTCCCAAAACTATTTAAACATTATGGGAATGGCATATTAGTATTAATTTGAAACTAAATTCTCACAAAATTACTAGCTTTAAAAAATGAAAAGTACCGGTAGTAAAGTTTTTTGTTAGACGGTTTTCCAAAAAAACTCTTTGATTTATATCAACCTAGTTCAGACAAATTAATAATTAATTTCAATTCAGTATTACAAGGACAATAATATTTTGATACCAATTTACATTAACATTGGTTGAGAATTAATTCCAAAAATTGTTAATAGCTGCAGCATATATGTTGATGGATGTATTTCCAAGTTTAGTTTTGTTAGTTGCGAAATGTTTTTGACAATTTCTTCACAATTATTACGAAAATCCATAATAAACAAGAGTGGTCAAGTTCATTGTTCATAGAAATTTTTTTTATAATTTCAAGACAGCACCAAATGACTTTTAACAAAAATAAAATAGTTTTGTAATGAAATTTTGTGTGTACAAGTAGGATAAAAAGACTGATATTAAAAAACTATAGTTGGAAAATCAGAAGTATGTTTTTAACTGTTTCTTTTTCCCACAATTTAATTTTTACTTAAACTGTCTTGATTGTCAACAAATTTTACTGAATCGTAAATTCTACAAGGAGAGTAGAAATGTTTTGATATCAAATAATCCAAGTTTTGAATACACAACACATATTTTTATCAAGTTTTATTTTTTTCAAATTTGTAAAAACTGTCTCATTTTAGAAACCATTTGTGATTAAATTTTTTTTCTGCACAGTGAGTAAGAGATTAGACTTTTGGGTACAAAACAATAGTGTAATATAAAAATTACTGATGCTTATATGTTTCGGTAAACATGGAAGGGAAAAAAAAAAAGGAAAAAAAAACAAGAAAACTAATGTTAAATAATTGTTCAGTTGTCAATAGACAAAATGTATATGTATTACAGGATCCATTGGTTTTGTGAGTGCCCAAGACATAAGAGAAGAAATCAAAATAAAGAATCTGGTATCAGTTGATTGTGTAAATTCAGCAGGATTTTCCATTTCTTTTTCTGATAAGCTGGAGAGAATTGCTGCAAACAGAATCAATATATTGGTAGATTAGAGAAGGGAAACTTTTGCTAGAGGTAAGAAACCAAAACACAGAATATAATGCAATGTACTATAATGGATAGATGTGTATTTACAAAAAATTGCTTGGGTTTAGAAGAAATTTAATATTTGTATAATAAATGTATTAAAACATTTATGTCCAGATGAGTGTCTGACATGATAAAGTTATATATTTTTACCACCATACATCATGTAATACTACTTTTTTAAACACTGGATTATAAATTTCAGTAATTAACTTTCAGAATGTGAAATTACAATTTTGACAAATCTTCTCTACTTATATAAAATGCAACGTCTTTCTATATGCCTGTTGATCTATTTGTTTACAACTCAAGAACCACTCTTTCAATTTCCATGTGATTTTATCCTTATGCCTCAGGTATGTTGTCTGGTAAAGTTTTAGTATATATTTATTTAAAATTGATTCAATGTATCACAAGTTATAATGATATTAGTTTTGCAAAGGTAATATGTAAACCAAAATTTTCGATAAATTTTACACATTTTCTTAAAGATGTTCAGTGATAAAATATATGGTATATGATTGCTAATTGGAACTGAAAACTTTTTTGAAATTGGTGAAATAGTTTTTGAGTGAGGAATATTTTTTTTCCTGCAGAAAAGTAGAAAATCCATATTTTTTTACACATTTTACTCATTTTGTAAAAATTTTCAATGACAACATGTTTGTCAGTAGAGAAATTAGTATATGATTCCTAGCAATTACGAGGAAATCAACCTACATATATTTGTAACTTTTCAGCAACGAAATTCATTTGCCTACTTCTCACTTTTGTTGTTCATGTAAATGGCAACAGATGATATAAATCTGTAATATTTATAAAACTGAAGGTTTTATAAATTTAATGACTTTATTATTAAAATAAAAAATGAAGTTTAAGAAAGTTATTTATAATTAATTTTAAAATTTGCTCGGTCATTAGGGCGCCAGATGTGTTAACATCAATTTTGAAAACAAACATGAATTTACTTTTTATCAAAAATATCTCGAGGTCACAAGTTCTTTTAAAAACGTACTTGGCATAGGTGATGAAAGAAAGATCCAAATCTTTTTCTGCTGAAATTGTACATATTTATTTGTTAAACATCCTACAATTATTAATATTTTTTATAAAGCACATATTATATATCTTATAATAACGATTTATTATACTTTTCCTTTTTTTTATTCAAAAATGTTGCAACAGGAATTTACTTTTTATTTAAATTTGAATCACTATGTAAATCTCTGATGGAGATTTACTTTAAATATTAAAATTTCATTATTTTATCAATTTATTTCTCTTAAAATATTTTTTAAGGAGATTAAAAAGTTCAAACATGTAGGCTATAGCAAAATATATCAAAACATAATATAAGTTCTTAATCCTAAATTAACATAAGGTGTTTATACCAGAACACCCATTTTCACAAAAAATGTCCGAAGGTATTAGTTCAAGATGTCCTAAGTCTTGTAGATTACTGCAAGCGTTGTTTTCCGAAAAGTTCATGTTTCGAATGTTCACACAGCACTCTAGAAATGTTTTTTTTACGATAGTCATAACATTTATCGTTAATAAAAGGATATTCAGTTCAGTACACGATTTTCACCACGTGGTAAACGATCAGTTTAAGACTCACGTATATAGTACACAGTCTCTTAGTATTTGAAATCTTACGAACTCGAGTGTTCATTAGGTTTTTTATATTCACTGTCCAGTTACTCACTTTATACTAATTGTCTCATAAATATTGTTTGTCCATTAGTATGCACTAAGTCTATTACATTCAACCATGTTTACATTGTCATTAAAAACACTCGTTATCACTTCTCTAACCATTTTCTATTTTGTTAGTCTCTATTTGAGACAAAAAATCAAATCTATTACATTTTTAAATAAAACAAGCTTTCAATTAAGACTTCACTAAGACTCTTTAACACAACCATCATTTTTTTATTAAAACACCTCTGTACCAACTTTTACAGGTCTGACCTCATCAGGTCCCAAACTAAGACTGACTAAACCACAAGATTTTCTCTCTCCCGCTTCCGCCAAAAATCCTTTGACACATCAATTTATATTTCATTATTCATCTTACACATCTACAACGTTTTACTATAACACATTTATTATAAAATCATTTTAAAACTATTTATAACACAAAATTGTTTTCTTGGACGCTTTTTATTAATAGTTTACGGCTTTCTTTAATTAAATTTACAACACTCGCATGAGCTAGGAACCAATCAGCTTCTTTGACCTATATTCTATAGAGCCAATCACGTCGTGTCTTTCAACCCTATTATTTACTATGTTACAAATCTCACACCATCTCTCATATACAAGGGCAGCTAGCTTCTAAAAGTTCTGAAGGGTGTATTCTGGTTGAAGTTTTATCTTCAATTATCTCTAATAGTATTGTGTTTTGGACATTGAAGAAGAATGTGTTGGAGAGTTTTTTTTCTTGTTTTGGGGAAACCAGGCATCTGCAGCAATTGCAAATTGGGAGATTCAGCAATTTCAAAGCAGAACAGATATGGCTGTGCGACTATGTATTCGGTTGATCTAGATGCATAAGTGGAGAATGAACAAGGAATGTCTTTATAAATTATTAAGTCATTTGGTGTTTTTAAGATTGAGTGCAGATGGCGAACATTCTTCTCATTATTCCATTGTTCGTAGTGCTTTGTTATAAAGTAGCATTCAACAACAGACTTTTCGGATGGATGGGCCTAAGTCAATCCAGCTGTTCTATCTGCTTCCTCATTCCCTTATAATCCATAATTTTTGGTGAAACCAAATTTCTTTATTTTTTAGCTTTTAGTTGATCTAAAATGGGATATATTAAGCTGAAACAATTGTTCCAAAAGGATTTGGATAGTGTATCTGTATTATATTACTGAATTATAGATTAGCTTGTTAAAAGTAGAATTCTATTAGAGAATTACCATTTAGTGCCCATGTTGCCTCTTTGATTTGCTCTCTGCTTCTAGTTATATCATATATAACAACTCCACACTTCGTAAGCTCATTCAGGAACACCAGTTTGTCTTCGGGATTTCGAATAATAGTAATTTTTTCTGGTATGACACTCTTTTTCATCATCATCGAGACAGAAAAAAAGAAATGAAATCATAATTAGAAATAAGAAAAAATTATAAATTAATTTCTAACATTAACATTAAAATTGTTTAGAGTTAATTATTTTCAGCACAGGTATGGATGAATACTAAATAAATCATCAAGATAACAAAAACCATAAATTATCTTACACCCTCACAAAAATCAGAGCTTATTCAAATTTTGTATTTTAAAGGTTAACAAAATTATGTAGTTTTGAGATTATGATTTAAACTAATAAATTAAAATTAAATCATAATTAAAACTACCACTGAAATATGTTATTTCACTGAATTAGTTTTAGTTAAGCCTTTCAACTACTTATAAATATATTACATACAAGAGTAGTTTTGTTTCAATCAAATTATTTGACAATATATTTCACTGTTATGGGCAGCAATATTACTCTTTGGACATAATACACATACATACCAAAATTGGTCAACATGGAACCACAGAGCTCTGGCATTGTATTATTTTATTATAGTAACTTGACATGCGTATTATATGTATAAAATAATATGTTTTTTGTATGTGTATGATGTCAAATGAATAATATAGATAAGCGTTAGCTGGCCTGATCCTGTCTGTGAACATGTAACCAAATAATTTGAATAAAACAGAACTATTCTTGACTATTTTATAGAGCTATATAATACAATAACTTTTTTAAATAAACAATAAATACAAAAGGTATTGGATTGAAATTTATATGTATATTCTATGACGATAGACATATACTTTCCATGGAGAGTGTCCCAAGAATCTGTATAACACCTTTATTTTTGAAGTTTTCCAACGTGGTAGACATATACTTTCCATGGAGAGCTTGCCAAGAATCTGTATGTTTAATAACACCTTTATTTGTGAAGTTTTCCAACATGGTAGATCAAAAACTGAAAAAATTGATCTCGCAATGTTGGGAGGTTATAAAAAATTGTATTTCCTAAAATTTTCTCAGGAATAATTTGTCAACTAAATGGGATCGTAACAAGCTATTCCATAAAAACCTATATACCAGCACTATTTTGCAACAGTTGAACATTTTTGAACAAGTATACATGCTCTTAATCACACGGCTATGAATATATTATTTGAGTCATTATGCACTTATTGCAAAAATTTTGTAATATTTTTTTTCTGAAACTTTTTCCTAAAGTAACTAAATTAAGTAAAAAGTGTAATACTGTGGTTTAAAGATTTTTATTTAAACTAATTTATTAAGAAGTATAATTAAATATAAAGGCAACATGATTAATAAAGAAATGGATTAATTTCTTTTAATCCATATTATTGGTTTGAAGTACAACTTATTTAAGTTCCATGTATGTTAGGCACAATTTAAATTATTTTTGTTGCCTATTAATAAAAGTCTGCTATGTTTGGAAGCTGTATATCTTTGAGGTTTATTTACTGCAAACGATAACATCATTATGTAAACAGTTAAGAATGTAAATATAGAAAGAAAAAAATATATTAATGGTGAAACATTAAATAAAACAAAATTTTAATGTAATTTTCTTATAGTACCCCTCGCTACGAGAAAATTTAATTTTGATATTATATACATTAACTAATCCTTTTTTTAGGTATCTCTTACCTTACACTTACTTGTAGGAACGGGTGATTGCCTATAAAAAACACAATTTAACATACATTCAAAAAACATACAAACACATAATACCCTGTACCATTTATTATAGTTCAAACATAAATGGATATAGGTACGAGACGTGTTTTTAACTACGTATATGTCTGACCAGCTAGTCGATGCTAAGGTAAGTTCTGTCGTTGTGTTTCTTTTCTCCAATTGATGTGGGTGGACTTTGTAATACAATGAAGTAGTCAAACATTATATTTGAGAGCAAAGGGATGCTACGTAAATGCTATAAAGAATATGAGATTTATACAGTAATAAAGTGCAATTCAGCATATTTATTAAAACTCTTCTTCCAGTCAAATATGACACCTTTTTTTAAAACACAAAGTCCACCCATATCAACTGGAGATAAGAAACAGGATGACAGAAGTAACCTGAGAAATAACTTGCTGTTCACAATAGTGCACATTGTTGAAAACATGTCATGTACCTATATCAGTTTACGTTTGAACTATTTACAACTTCTGCAATGAGTGATATGTGTTTTGAAAATGTATGAGTAATTGTGTTTTTGCTTACTCTGATGATAGGATGATCACCCGAAACTGGATTAGGTAAAAAAAAAGACACTTACAAAATAATTACTTGATATATTATAACAACATTAATTTTAATAAATAAGTAAAACTCAAAATAGAATTTTTTTTCTCACAACTTGTATAAATATGTTTAAAAAATTAAAATCGGACTTAAAATTTCAAACAATAAAGTAGAAAGTTGGAATTTTTTGTGATACACACATCTTGAAGTATTCAATGTTTCTGGCTAATGATTTTTTAAAGCATTTGTAAAAACAACGTTCTCAAATTTTAAAAAATATACAAAAATTTGTATAACCATTAAAAATGTGATTTGAGCATCAAAATTGGTGCTTATTTCATTTCCTTGAGTGTTGGTTTTATCAAATAATACTGGTTCATGAGTTATATTTTCTAATATGCAGGATAATATACACCTCAATATTTATCATGTTAAAAGGAAATAATAAATACATATTTGTTAATACAAAAGTAAATGAAAATTATTCTCTGTGATAAAAATAGTACTAACCTCATTATTAAGACAAGTTCCAATAACTTCAAAATTAACTGCTGGCTCTTTCACTTTTTCTTTTGATTTTTTGTTTTGATTTAACTGTTCCTCTTCATTATAAGACACTTGTTTAAGAAGTTCAGGTGTTTGTTCCTTTTTAAACTTTTGTTTCAAGTAAACTTTTTGTTCAGATTCAGAATCTATTTCAGCTAGTTCATAATAATCCTGAACAGTTAGTTGACTAAAATCAAATTGCTCATAAAAAATGTTATCCTTGTATTGTAAGGCAAATTCTTCCAAGATATTTATCTCAAGACCAAGATCATCGCCTACATTTTCTACTGCCTGATCTTCGATTTGTAGCTTTCCTTCCTCATCTATTATTTCTTCTACAATATTTTCATTAATTCTTTGTGCACTACTTAATGAAGACTCTATCCCCTCAGTTTTAATACTAGACAGTCTACCTTCTTCAATTTTTGGTTCAGGTGGATTCTTTCCAATTTCTTCCTGATTTTCTTCTTCTTCCCCCTCCTCGCCTTCTTCTTCTTCCTCCGATTTGGAACCATAAGTTTGTTGTAATAAAAACTAAAACAAAAATTCATTATTAATACTTTAATAAATTTGTGTACTCATGGTATTTAGTTGATCCATTTAGTTGATCATACAACTTGAGTTGTGTATTATTGTAGGCCTATTTGTTTTATTTATGAAAATGTCAATATAGAAGCCAAGATGCAGTAAATAATAGTCTATTGAAGATATAGAGTTTTTAACAAGAAGTGAGAATTGCTGTATTATTGTTGTACCTTAATTTTTTTTGAGTAATATTATCAATATAAAAAAAGTAAAAACGTATGAATATCTACAAGGACATCTTTGCCTAGAAAAGCTTTAAATTTTCTAAGTAAATGCTCAAAAAAATGTGTTTCATAGATTTCTGTGTAGTACAAATTCTGATACCGTGAAGGCAAGTTACGATACATCTTATCAATGATTGTAGATATAATTCTAAGCCTTTCACTGATAGCTTGTTTAAAAAAAAGTGTTCAGTTAAAGCAACAAAATGTATTTCTCCTACTAATACAAATACATTTAAAGAAATTAGTTTGTTGCCCAATACAATTGCCAGTAGAATCAAAGAAATGTCTCCAAGTATTGACTCGGAAGTCATCAGGATTTTTGTATTTTTCTCTTACAATTAATTAATGAGAGTACAGTACTGATATAACTGATAATGCCCAGTTAGATGTGTTTATCTGTGGTACCGTATAGATAGGAACAAAAAAAACTAAGGTACTCTTAGAATTAATACCTATGCGTGAGACAACATTGCCAATATTTAAAAAAAATTAAAGTTGTCTTCGATGAGCAGAAATAATATTAGTTAAAAGTAGCATGCTTAGTTACATATGGTGCAGCTGTAATGGATAATCCTAAAAATGGTGTTGTCGAAAAAGTAAAACAAAAGTTGATCAAAGAAGAATCAGTTATTCCATTTCTACACTTTCATTGTATGATACATCAAGGTGTTTAATGTGGCTGTGTTTTAAAAGTTGAAAATATTTTGAAGCCTTTGGTAAAAATTATCAACTATACCGTATTCACTCATAAAGTTAAATTACAGACAATTTACTCCTTGTCTCAAAGATATTTTGCGTGAGAATAGTGATATTTTATACTATTCTCAAATCAAGTGACTTAGCTGTGATCGGGCATTAAAACAATTTTGAGACTTGGGAGATGAAATAAAAATAAAAATCGAGACTTTTCACTCTTTAAGGACTGAAAATTGCTACAAATTCAGCACAGATTTAATGGGTTACTCAATGATTTAAATATAAATCTACATGGCCAAAATAAACAAATCAGTGATATGACTGATAATGTCAAAGCACTTCTGAAGAAACTTCGACTTTGGGAAATACAGCTTTAAGTCAGGCAATCTGGTTCAGTTTCCCATTTTGAAAACAACAATTGAAACCGATAAGCAAATTAACTTTGCAGACTTTTCTTCGAAAATTACAATGCTAAAAGACGTCTTTGACAAAAATTTGAATGTCTCAAGGATAAAACATATTTTAACACGTTCGCTACCAGCTGACGCATATATGCGGCGGCCGGGTCACTCCCACAGCCCACGAAAAAATTCATGAACTTCCCTGTAGACTGGTCCTAATGGTTGTGACCTTCGCCACAGACTGAGGTAATGCTGTATGTCAGTGTTGCCAAATGTCCAGTGACATCAGCAATAGTCCTAGCTACAGACCAAGCGCCGCATATATGTGGCGGACTATCCTGTAGACCGTGCCTAAGCAATCTAACCTTTAAAATAGACCGTTGCGAAGAAATTTCTCATTTACTATGAAGAAACCAATGCCGCAGATCTGCGGCGGCAGTCTATTTTAATGAGCCCAGTCTCCGCAGATCTGCGGCGTTGGGCTAGGAGTAGGACACGCCCGCCGCAAAATTGCGGCGGCAGTCTGTGGTTACGATTTTTTTTTAACATTGTGGTAGCGAAAGTGTTAAGTATATATATATATATATATATATATATATATATATATAAGTCACTGTTTTGTTGTTGTTTTTTGCAGTGTTAATAATGAATCTGAAAACTGGAATCAATAGACTTTCATCGTAATTTTTTCTTGAAAGAAAAATTCAACGACCTTAAATTAGAAGAGTTCTATAAATTTGTATCCAAGGAGAAATATAAAATCATGTATAATCTGACTACACATAAGTTCTTTAATTGTTTGGAACAACTTACTGATTCAAACAGTTATTTTCCAAAATGAACCAAGTGAAGTCTTTTGAAAGAAACAAGCTAAGTGACATCGATTTATCTATAGTTTTGCATAGAGCATGTTCTAATGACATTTTACTAAATAATATAGATAAACTAGTTTCTCAAAAGCGTGTCCAAGCTTCAGAAAAAACAATATTATTGTAAATACAGTACCATATTTGAATGATAGATAATTATAATATTTTTTGAATGTAGACCTCTTTATTTTTTTTATCAATACCATCTCATTGGATAATTATTTGGTTTAAGGTTTTTACCATAACACAAATAGTTACTTTTGCTGTGTTGTAATTTAAGATAATGATAATTTGGCCCCCCAGAACTTGCAAAATTTTCAAGTGCCCCCTTAAAGGACCTGAGTTAGAGACAACTAATCTAGGTGTTTCTGCATTTCTTCAGTATGATATTTTTGTAAATCTAGCCACCTTTGATGTGCCTGTCAATATATGATTTTAAATAATATGATAATATAAAATATAGACTTAAATTTCTTAACCATTAGTCAATTGAAAATAAGAAACAGTTTTTGTACTTAAATTGTATTTAAACTCTAATTCATTTTGATCTCTTTTATATAAAATATTTCAAAATAAGCTCTTATGTACTTATATAAATAAATAGTTCAAAATTTACAATAAACCTGTCTTAAAAGTTTCTAGATTTGTTAACTAAAAATTTATTGTAGCCTACTGTTATTTACAAAATTTGAATTAGTAGATCACTCCAAACTTGTATAAATGTAAAATTTTAAAAAATATATAATTTATTTCAATTTGATTTTTAATCAAAATACTATGAAAAATGAGGTAGTAGATAGCAGATGGAAAATGCAATACAATCAACCAAGCTAGAACCAGTGTAACTTTTGATGGTTTGGTAGTCCAAACTATGGCAAGATAAGTGAATGCCTAAAGCAATTAATTGACCTATGCCAACACTTATCTCATTTGCTTAGAAGTGTTTCAAGAGGGGATAATTTTATTATGCAAAATTTGAATTTTGTTATAATAATCATAATAAAGCTAAACACTAAAATTCTTAAACAGACAAGTAGCTGACTTTAGCCTTGCTTAAGAATAAAAAAGTCCTTAATTATAATTACATAAAGTGAATACATAGTACATGTTACAGTCAATATATACTGAAAAATATACTTAAACATTCTTTCTACAACTGACCTTGAGGGAGTCAATTTCAAAAATATGATATTTATATTTTAGTTCATTAAGAGAATGAATTTTCCTAAATGTGTTTTAACAATATTGTAGTTAAATGAACAAAATTATTCATTGCTTTTATTACTGTAAACTTTAACAAAATATCAATCAATTTTGTATTTATATAATTTATTATAATGTAAACATAATAAAATTTTGAATATTATGTGTGCTTAACTCAAATAATCTCTAATTCCTTACCTGTGATATATATTTCCCATTAAAAGTATCTACTTGATTTATAAAAATCCTGTATGGCAAATAAAGAGCATCGGCAGTTTTGTCCACACTAACAGATTGCCAAATATCATTGAATCCAAATAAATCATCTAAGTCAATAGACTTCCTAGGATCAAGATCCTTGGTTGGGTAGGAACTAATAATTTGAGATGCCCTGGAAATGTTTGAGATAGCATCCATTTTTTAAATCTATTTTTTTTCAACATAGATTACACAAACTTAAAAACTCAATAATTCTCAACCATAGTTATAGATGTAGATATTATGGTTTAAATTTCAAAGATATTCAAATTTTCCACTTTTTATTCCACAAATTTCTCAGCTGCCATTGCCTGCAAAATTATTTCTATGATATAAAAATATCTTTTAAGATATCATTGGTCTAGATCCTACTAAGCACAGAAACAATAATGTTCAGAATTGATATATGATTATAAATAAATTTACTAAAATAATTCTGTATTTTTTCAAGGATTAGCAGGAAAGCCAAGCCCATGTCTGCTATGAACTTTAACAAATTGTTAAAACTGCTCTGTAAAATTCTGTAATTCTGTCAGACATACAATATGCTATATTTGTCTCTTAGTACGAAGTTCAAGTGGTTGGGAGCTTTAGTCAGTTACATTGGTTAAAGTAATACATGAATACAGAACTTCCAGCAATAGCAAAGAACAAATTTGAGAAACACCAGTATAAGATGATAAATTACATGTCTTGGGAAAATATTTACTACCAAATAGGATAGATAAAAAAACTGTGCACAACAGGTAGTGAAGTAGAAAAATAGACAGTGTAGTCAAACTTGATGGTGAAAACTATCTTTACAGAGAATCTGTTTACTGTGCACATAGCTAAGACTGAGGTGTTATCATAACCATATTATTATACAGATTGTCGTGGATATCCTGGACAATGGAGGATTTTCGTTCCTTTTAGGTAAAGTATTACTAATTTTACAACTCATCTTTTACTTTGAATTTACTTTAAAGTTTGAATATAAAGTTTAATTTTATTGTATTTACATAATGTCAACTGTTGGGTAGATTTTACGATAAGACGATTGATGTACAGAAATTTTTGGAAATATCTTTTTGTGAAAGCAGTTGTTTAGAAAATATTTTCAATAATAATTTTGCGATTGGAGGATTTAGAACTCATATTTGTAGCTCATTGTTGGTAAATTGTGGTGATAGAGATGATTGGCTCTGTACAAAGATCCCATTCATACATATACACAAGTCGGAAGATATTTCATCGTGTCGAGTGTTGATGTTTCTGAGGGAAATCGTAATTTAGTAACTATGTTAGAAATTCCGTAAATATCAAATTGGCTCTAATGATTTTCATCTAATTTAGCTGGAATGTAATTCCTGATAATATTGATATATGTAATTCAGTTTTTTTTTTTTAACGCATTCCATTTTGTCTTTGTATTTATCAATTGATACAGGATCCCTTTGGATCTACTTTGTAAATTCTATTGTATTTTGAAAACAATTCTATTAGTAAAAATCGAAATTTTAGAAACTATTATTTGTGTGGGAAGCCATTTGACAGATCATTACAAATAAATAATTATACAAAAAATCATAGATATATCAACAAAGTCGGGATATTAAAATATTACCCTGATAAGAATTCACCACTCCAATCTATGCCATGCATGTTAACCTAGTATGTAAAACAAGAAGATAATCTCTGGTCATAAGTGGTCACGCCTGTTTTAGTCTTTGTTGAAAATCATTATTGTTATGGCTGTGATAATGGAGTGAATAGAGATGGAATGAAGAACATGGCTGACGGTATGATGTTTGTGAAATGGGTGCTTTTGGATTTGGTTTGTTGAAAATAAAGCTGCAATGCCGCAATTGTCGCGTAATACAGAATGGGAGGATGTATTGGAATAAACAGAAGTAGGAGTGGTGGAATTGACGGTTCCTCAGAAAACGTGTCGCGGCCAAGTTCAGGTAGATACAAAGGTAGGATAGGCCTATTTAAGTTAAAGACCACTTCCGTGAATATTTTGATTTAATATCAAAATACAGATTTCAAGAAGTTATTTATAATTAGAATACCTTGTGTGATTTTAATGTGTAATTTTATCTATAGCCTTGTCAGTCTATTTTCTACACAGCCTGCGATGGTGAGAATAACTGCAAATGCCCATATTTTAGAAAGGCTAGCTTGGTGCTTGTTCATGACTATTTTACTTTGCCAATTTAATTAATTTTGTTTTATTTAATGTTGATAATAAAGTAGCCTATTTATAGATTTTTGTTATAAACAGGCCTATTGCTTAGCTAAATTTTGCTAGTTTGTCATTTAAAAGAGGTTCTGCATGGGTGATCTTTGATAATAAAATAGACAAGTCCTAGATATTTTTAATTAGTTCTTGAAACTATGCAAGTTTAATAAATAAGATACTGTCTACTATATATTAGGCCTAAGATAAGTAGGTAGCTGAACTTTGTCTCGAGATGTATACATTACGTATCCTCAGGGGCTCACAAGTCTTGTACTAAATAGGTGTGGCAATGGCAATCCAGAGGGACCTTAGGTATACTTTAGGTCCCATTCTTGTTTTTCTATTAGGTTTTATTTGACCATATATTGTTCTTTTTTGACTCTGACATAATGGAGTATTCGAGGACTATTGTTTCTATTGGTAATGGTTTATTTACAGGTAGCTCCTAATTTTCGGGATGTTTTTTATGGTATACTTACTACATACCTTTCTTCATAAGAATAAATAATGTTAATAATGTTTTCCTTACGGAGGTCACTTTTTCCACTGAAAAATGACAATCTAAAAACTATTAAATCCGATGTGTTTATAGGTTAGACATAATGGCAAATGTTCACATTAACGTCTTACACGTTACTAAAGATATTTCGGTACTTACGTATTAACGCCACCGCAGCAACTTTGCGCATTTATATATATGCACCAATATTTGCTTACTGTGCGATATAATTATATATCATGACAGGTTTGGCCAGATAGCTATATATATATAAACACCTGGCCAAACCTTATATAATGCGCAAAGTTGCTGCGGTGGCGTTAATACGTAAGTA
Organism: Aphrophora alni; assembly: GCA_963513935.1. NCBI lineage: Eukaryota > Metazoa > Arthropoda > Insecta > Hemiptera > Aphrophoridae > Aphrophora > Aphrophora alni. The sequence continues at coordinate 146,304,391 of OY740768.1, forward strand.
TCGATATTTCAATATATATATATACATATATATAATTTCAAATTATTAACTTCAATAAACTTACGAAAGGTTTGTCCAGGTGGTTTTATATATGTATATATAAGGTTTTGTCAGGTCTATATATACAGCTACCTGGCCAAACCTGTCAAGATATATAATTATTATCACATAGTAATCAAATTATTAGCTTCAATAAACGTACGAAAGGCATGTGGACAAACCTGTTGTGATATGAAATAGGGATCTAGCATAGTCATTTTGTAATGTGCATGCATCAAACCATACACTATTAACATTATCATTATTTTAATCTATAAATACGTCTGATTTGGTAGTTTTTAGGTTGTGATTTTTCAGTGAAAAAAGTGACTTCCGTAAGGAAAACATTATTTATTCTTAAGAAGTAAGGTATGTAGTAGATGATAAATTAAAAAAATCCTAAAAATTAGAAGCCACAATTACCATTTCTAGTTTGTTTTTTCTTAATTTTGCTTATAATAAAGCAATGAAAGACCAAATATATAGGCCTACTGTATGTTAATTATATATGTACAACACATTTAATTAAAGTCTACTAGGCCTATACTAAAATAAATGTTGTAATTATTGTTTTGTAGTATCTTTCTATAACATTCGAAAAAATATTTTTTTGGTATCTATGATGTCTAATCTTGAAAGTTTTTATTATTTTTCAGATATTGACTAAAACTTATCTTCTTTCTTATCCAAAAACTAAAAAATTTTGTTATTGTACATTTTTGAAACTTGATTTTGTTTTTTTCTAACGAGAAAAATATTGAAATTGTTTTTGTTATTCAAATTATTTTACAACAAATATTTGTTAAAACAATACAGTAGGTAACATTGAAAAAAAAAATCTTTAAAGGTGAGAGAACACTGTCATTATCTTTTTAAAACCATTTTTAAAAGTCAGGAAAAACTGATATTTGACAGACATAGTTGAGTAGGCCTAATTGTTTGAAAAACAGAGAATAATTAATAGGCTACAATCATTTTGTGAAGGTAAAAATAAACATTAGTGATAGATAATCCCTCGACCAGTTCCAAAACAAATAAAATTATCAATTGATTGGTGAGAAAAAGAAAGGGAGAGGCATCTTGCACCTGCCATATTATGATTTCGAGACCTTTCTTTTTCTTTTTCTACAAAAATGCTAGTTTTACTATATATAGTAAATGTTTTTTATATACAGAATTAGGGAAACTTATAATTCATCTCGTACACCATAAACAAAGAAAAAATATTGATTTATTTGTAGTTTATAATTATAAAATTATGAAACTAGTACCTATAGACAAAAATATTAGCCTATTAAAATATAGCCTTGGTTAAAAAATATTTTAAATTCAATTTACATGTTAAACGAAATTACCTAAATCAGTTTTATGTTTGGGATCCAAGTTTGTAGTTTTACAGAATGTTGAAACTCAACCGGTGTACTAAACTCAACACATCCAAAGAAAGGTAAAAAGTTCATTGAGGAGTTATGACCAGAAATGAAAATCTTTCAACAATTGATCAATAATAAGCATTAAATATAACCAGGCCTACTCTTTTTTTATAGGGTTGCAATTTAAAAAATTAATTTGGGTGGGTATTTACTTAGTCAGTTGATAATGAATGTCTACACAAGATCTAAGTACAGTAGGTCGATTTAAAATTGCATTTACACAAATAGTATGGAAAATTCGAATGGTAAATATTTCTGAATTGTTTGCAGCAACTGGTGGGTAGGTACAGTAATGTAGTAATGAGTATAAATATATAGTTTTTACAATGTTTTTGTGTGTATCAATTCTTCTCTAAATATTGACTGCTTTCAGCTATTATGATATAATTGATTTACTCAAATACAATAAACATGGTAATATGTGTTTCCTAGGATTGGTCAGGGGAAAAGTCAATTAGTCAGGGAATTTTATAAGGTCATACTATCCTGAGTCATTTTTAAGTTTTTAATGAATTTCTCCACACAAATTAATTTTCCACCATGAAAGTAGTCTATGAAAAAAAAAAAAATAATAAAATAAAAATTAGGGTAGGCCTGTATTATGACTGTAATTATTATGCATTGAAGCTTCCCTCATATTTTAGTTATAAAAATCATACAAACTTAAACTATTTTTTCCCCCCATTAATTAGATATTTTTTAACAATGCGTAACAATTTTCAAGTTGAGTTATGACGAATGTGTACAATGACAACGTGAGTCAAGTTTGTGACTGCATTACCAGTCTATGTTTACAAAGGTAATTTTAACTTCCCAGACCTGTGTCATTTGATGCACACACCATGATTTACAATAATGAAACGGACAGCGTATAACATAAATATAGATTGGTAATATAGTCACAAAATTGACTCACGTTTTCATTGTACACATTCGTCAAACCCAAATAAGCCTAAATTCCTTGTGTCTAAAATTTTAAGTATCTTAAACATTAATGGATTTTGAGACTTGAAAATTGTGTGATAAAAATATCTAATGATAAACACGTTCAATAGTTAAATTTGCATGATTTTTAGCAACTAAAATCTGGGAGAAGCTTGATTGCATAGTTAATAACTGTTATGACATTGCAACAGGAATCAAAGACTTACTTTTCTTTCAACCACTTATTTTCTAATCCTCTTTTTTATAAACTATTTTTCTGAAAAAACTAATTATGCAATTTGAAAATGAAAAATATGTAGCAGAATGTTAAGTTATTGTGGCCTAATAATTACTAATAACTTGTACCTTGTAATCTTAACGAATTATTCCTTCAGGTGCAGCAATTCTCTAGACTTTTCAAAACCTCATTATATTATGTGAATTTGGTATTTTTTAATTTTTATTGATAAAAAGTAGCCTAATGTAATTGTAATTTTACTGAATTTACAAATAAACTAAACTACAGTAATTTTATCAGGAAAATTTATCCATGAGAAGAATAGGGCCTATCTCATTTATAAATTTCCCTGATAAATATTAGTTTTTGTGAATTTTTTTTTTTTTTTCTTGAACAATAGGTTGGTTAAAACTAAGGCTCATATACAAAAGGTTTGCCAATTATGACTTTCATGTGCGCAAACACTGAATTTGTGATAGAGATTGGTTACCCACAGGCTGGAATAGTGTCCCAAATGTTTTATTTCAGCTCGAGGACATCACAATTATTGTAAAGTGTGAAATTGACCGAGAAACTTGACTGAAATATTTATGTTTAGAATCATATGCACTTACTAAAAATTATAACAAGTATACAAAAAAAATTGTTTTATTATTTATTTTAAGGTAAATATGAAAAGAAAAACAGGTAATTCTGCGCAATTACTTGGTCAACCCCAAATTTTTTCATATTTTACTACGGTCATAAGGATGTTCTCAGAAAGCAAGAAACATATAATTTAAGGCCAGTTGTGACAGTACCGTTATATAATTATATATAATGACAGGTTTGGCCAAGTAGCTATATAAACCTGTCATTATAGGCCTTCCGCGCGTCTCCCCATCGTACAGAGCGATAAGAAGGTTCACAGTCTACGCGATAACAGTGGCTTGCGGGAGACGCGCGGAAGGCCAGTTGTGACAGTACCGTTATATAATTATATATAATGACAGGTTTGGCCAGGTAGCTATATATATAGGCCTATATATATATAGCTACCTGGCCAAACCTGTCATTATAGGCCTTCCTTGCGTCTCCCGCAAGCCACTGTTATCGCGTGGACTTTGAACCTTCTTATCGCTCGGCAACCTGTACGATGGCCTTGCGGGCCTTGAATTATATGTTTCTTGCTTTCTGAGAACATCCTTATGACCGTACTAAAATATGAAAAAGTTTGTGGTTGACCAAGTAATTGCGCAGAATTACCGAAAAACAATTAAGAAACATTAAATTTATTGAATGCTATGACTGCATTTTATTTGGTCAGGCAAATTTTTTTCAGCGACAAAATTTTAGCTTAGAATTTATATAAATCTTTTAAATTTTTCCTCTTAGGAGTCTTAGTTTAGCGTTGATGGCAGGTTGAAGCGAAATTAAGAGTCCGGCTGGACAGACGTTTGGGCAGCGCAGGAGCTCCAAGCCTCTGTTGGGCTCTGGTTTCCCACACATAACACTATGGTTGTTATTTAGAGATATTTTCCATTCTGCTTCCAAAAATATTTGTAAAGGAGTGAGCATCAAAATAGTATAATAAAGTGCATTGTTCTGTATCTTATGTTAAAGTTTTGAAGTTTGTGATATCAGAAAGGTTGGTTTTTGTAGTAATCTTAAAGTTAGCTATATCTATAAAATAAGAAGTCCTGACTGATTGACTGATTCATAATCAACGTAGAGCAAAACTACTGAAGATAATGATCTGCAAATTTGAAGGTATATTATATTCTTGTGTGGTCTTAGATGCTTAGAAAGGATTTTGCAAAATTTGATTAGGAAGAAGTACAGTAGTTATAAAATATTTTTCTTAATTGTTCTTTAAGGAAATATTTATGAAAATGTACAATAATTTTGTAAGTTATTACTTTTATATACCTTGTCAGATGTTTAAATGAGTTAAGTTGAATTTGGGTTAAACACTTTTGGAAGTTTTACAAACTGCCAACATATTATTTTGTCAAGGTCATAAATAAAATTCTACATTAAGGTTGATTATAACACACTATGGATGGATGTTACTAGTAGCGTATGTCTATTATGTTTAAACCTTGTAATAATTAGAAAATAATTCAAGAAAGCAATATAATATATTATAATATTAATTATATAATAATAAAATACTTTATATTAAAATATAATACAATATAAGCTATTAGTAAATGATGTATATTTGTAAGCTAATTATGTTGTTTTTATTAGTTTCAGTAAATACTAACATTAATGAAGCAACCATGTACAAAAAACTGGTTGTAACAAAACTAGTTTTGTTTGAACAGGTTTAAGTATATTATTTTTATCAGTTTGTACAAAGTGTTTTGAATTGGTGTGTACATTTTATTCTACAACAATAGAAAGGCATAAACTAAACATATTTCCTACACATTATTCTTTAATACTATTATATATTATGTTATACAATTACTTTATCGATCATGAAATGAAATAAATGGATATACCAAATTTGTTTATTTAATAGATAGGCGACCTTATATTAAAAAGATAGTTTTTTTTTTTTTGCAGAATTCACTTTCTCACTGTAAAGAATGAAAATTACCATATTCATATATACATAGGTTATATACAAATCACAATGGTAATTTTTAAAGCACATTTTAAAAGAAATGAATTTTTAACCACGAAATTTTGACTTATATAATATGTAAGAATCTAATGCTTAACCGTTAAATTCTAACGTCAAATTACAAGACTTGTTAATCAATGAGACTTTGAAGATTGAAGTAAACAACATCCATAGATAAAATATCTAAATGACAACTAATATCAACATTATTTATTTCATATGAAACAAACATCCCTTCCCCATCATTATACCCCTATTTCAGCATTATATTATGCATGCACAATTAATCTGATTGATAATCGATACTTAGTTTATTGTGTATTATATAGTAGTTCCTCATCTGTAATTACTTCAGTAACAGCAATTCCCTAGACTTTACATAACCTATTTTTATTTTCAATTTTTACAGGGAAAAAGTAAATACTGCGGAAATATGATATTTTTGCTTTGCAGAGTATGGTTTGTACTATATACTATTATCAAATTGGGGATGCAGTTGAACGAAGGGTTGCTTCATTTACACAAGGCAGAGGATTAGGCTGTCCGGTGACCTACCCCTAAGCCACCCGTATGAGTCACCTACTGGGCTTCACTTTATAAAACTTTAATTTATTTAATTTGATATTTGAAAATAAATTCTATAATATATTTTTATTCTGCACATAATTACAAGAAAAATGAAACCAAACAACGTATTGAGTGAGAAACATTTGCTACAAAATGTGATCACTAAGTCTTTTCCAATTTTATACAAACAATGACTTTTTCAGTAATTTTTTTTCTTCTTCGAAGTGAAATCTTCCTTTGGCACGTTTTTGCTAAAGAGTGAACGTGAGTGAACCGTCATGCTCGAGTCGGTTATGCTGAATCGGGTTTACTCGGCTCCACTCAACATCTTGCTCGCTCGGGTCGGAGATGCACTGAATTGTCTATACTCGGCTCTAGTCGTCATCTGATGATTTCGTTCAAATTTTGGTGAATTGTGAAGAATATTGACCAAGACCTGTATCCAATATATCAAGGTTCAGAATAATTGACAAGAAACAAAAAAAGAACTTTGACCACCGTCATTAAAAACTTTAATTAATCGAATACGATTTATGCTGAGGGTGTGTTTATAATACAAGCTTAGGTTCTAATTTAAATATTTTTTTGAAGACTGTCTATGGTTCATTTTTACTTTTTGATTGAGAACTACCAAACTGAAATTTTTTTTGTGACTGTTAGTTTTGGTTCAGTTTTATTCGGTTTTTAGGGATAGGTGGGTGAGAAAATGCAATTTTTTGCACTGTTTATTTGTATTATCTTGCTGTTTAAAACAAGTTGAAAGGTTTTTTTTTGTATGTTTTGTATAATATTTGGCTCATGGTTTCAAAGAGCAATTTACCAGGTGAAACTATATGAGGAGCACAGTTTATATTATAATAATGATTTGAAATTTCATCTAACCCTTGTGATGTTTTATTTTTGTCTAGTTTTTTGATGATCTTTGCAATTTTAGTTATACTTTTAGATAAAAAAAAAAAATGGAGAGAGATAGGTAATAACAGTTCATTAGCTTATGCTAAATTTTGGGGTTTTATTTCAGTTTATATTGATCATTAAATATAATCTAATAAAAACATTGCACCAAGTTTTTCAAATAAGTATACACAAAACCAAAGTCTACGCAAACAAAAACGATTTGTCACTAACACCTCAAACATTCCAGGTCAGGAGTTATCAGTAAGTAAATGAGATAAAAAGTAAAAATCTCAAAAACATCCCAAGCTTTTTCCGTGAAATTTTGATGAAATGTCAAGATTAATGATCAGTGGGAAAACTGCACTTAAAATACAATGATTGTATTGAAGGGATTTTATTAATCTTGACTATTTGGGGCTCAAAGTTGTCTGAATTAATGAAAGTCCAAACTTAAAAGAAATATATAAAATAAGCCAAGGTATGATTAAAATACTTTGTGGAAAAGAAACAGATATTAAATGCCTAATTGTTTAGATAATCTCTGCTACAGCATGAATTTCAATCCTTCGCAAGGCTAATCTGGAAAACGAAGTTGGGAGAATCATTTATAAACCGATTCATCTAGGATGTTGAGCTACAGGGATTGGGAATCTTTTCACAGCACTTTTTTCTACATTTAATATCAGGACAATTTTCATAATTTTTATTTATTTTTTTTTTTGTATGACTATGACTGAAATAATTTGTTTGGCTCTCCCATGTTCTATCCCAGTGCTATAACATATTGTAGGATAATGAAAATGAGTTGCGTAAGTATAAATGAAAAAACCTATCATCATTAATATTTTTAAAGGCTGTCCGTATTAGTGAGATTTTACTGTACTTTGTAAAAACCATTACGAACCCATTATTATTTATGGTCGATGTTCAAATTGTTTTGGATAATTTTCAAACCAGCATTTTTAGCTACCAAGATATTTTGTTTAGGTATTAGAGATTAAATCTTAGCAAAATTAATCAAAGTTGTTTAAATGAGTTGTTAAAGTGAGTCCAAATTGAAAAATCAACAGTTTCGGTTTATGTCTTGTCAGTTGCTTCCAAATATGAAAATAATTGGAGTAATAAAGTATGTCCATTTATTAAAAGACAGTCACAGCGTTTAGGCTTCAGCTCTCAGTATAGAGATAGACAACGTACATCATTGTAAAAACCCTTAAGACGATTATGACCGAGAGGTTTTTTGCCTTTAAATATGTACTGTAAAAAACTTCTTTTTTTAAAATTTAGAAGGAACCACTCTCGTGTTTAGTAAATTTTAAAAAAGTTACCTATTTGAAGTAATAAAATTGAAAGTTTTTTTGGTTGGAAGGTAGAATAGTTTTTTTTTATGATCACCTTAATTTATATATTTTTGAATGTATATTCTATCGCATGTATTTATATAATATATCTTTTCTTAATGTTTCTGTACAAAAGATACAATATTATTATACCATTTTTTAAAAAAACATTTATTCATTTTAGTTTTTAAGTAGTATTAATAATTTAAATAAATAAATTGATTTTTATTTTATTATTCTGTTTCAGGGAGTACGAGAAAAAATCATCCTTTGTGCCATGATAATATTCGTTGGAAGTCAGATGTGCCATTGACCGAAGGACAACTTCGAAGTAAAAGAGATGAATTTTGGGATACTGCTCCTGCATTTGAAGGGAGAAAAGAGATATGGGATGCTTTACGGGCTGCTGCGGTAGCAGCAGAGTCTCTTGATTTTCAGCTTGCTCAAGCAATTCTTGATGGAGCAAACATATCAGTTCCTAATGGTAATTTGATTTTTTTTTAATGTTTAATTTATTAATCTAGCAGTCCAACTATCAGGGACTCACTATAATAATTACGGGCATGGCAATCTTGAAATTGTAGCTGGATCTACACCTTTTTTTATGTAATCTTTGTTTAGATCCTTCTTTCCTATTAGGTCTCTTTTGGCAAACTCTTGTTCTCTTCCAACCCTGACGCTATTGAAGTATTTGAGGGTTATGAGTCTTAAGTTCTTATCTTTTTATAAGGCAATGATGACCGAGAAGTTTTTGATTTTTAAATGTTAAAGAGGAATATATATATATATATATAACAGTTCCATATGTGCTCGGCATTTTCTATATATTCCGACTCGTGAAATATCTTGCTCTCTTGCTCTCAAATTGGTTAAATAAATTCATTGGTTTTGTTTCTCAAGGAGAGGGAATATACATAAAATTTACATTTCTTGGACAATAACAATTACTTTAGATATAGAATGAGGGAGTTCGTGGGACCCTTATGAGCATCAGTGAGTGAAACATCTCATCCAAAGCTGCAACCAAAGAGAATCAATATTTCCTTTGTGTATTGATTAAAGGTGTTTCTTTCAACACAAACCTGATACATTGTATCTCTAACAGAAAACCAAATTTACTAAAAAAGTGATTGAGAAATTGTAACAATTATGAAAACCGGGAATTTAAAAAAGATTGAGTTTTATTGTTAAACATTAAGAAATTTTATTGGGCACCATTCTGTGATTTTAAGCATAGACACTAAAAAAAAAATCTGTATCTTGGACTCTAGGAAAGTGTACTTAATAGTCACCAACAATTCAGAAATATTTTTTTGTATGACCATAACCAAAATGTATTTGAGATTTTAAAATTATAAAATTGCTTGATTTGTGAAATCAGATCACTTTTTTTTTCTAAATGTTCACTAGACTAATCTGATAGAAGCATTTGACGTTTAACTGTCTCCCTAATTAAAAGTGCGGTACAATTGATTTGTCGTGATTAATTAAAATAAGTCAACAAACGAAATGTAACTCTCATACTAACTGTAAAAATACTATAAATTTTTTGAATTTTTAATAAAGTTAAAAGTGAAATTTGGTAAAGTACCACATTTTTGTGGGGCAGGTAAAATTCAGTTCAATGTTGAATGCTTCTCTCAGATTACTCTTGTGAACATTAAAAAAATTGTTTCGTTTTCTTATTTCATATATTTAGTTGGGTGGCTCTATTTAGGTTCATACAAATGTTGGTAAGGGGAGCGACTTTCCTAACACACTGTATACACGACTATCATGTGTGTATACTTTGAAGGATACTCCTGATGCTAAAAAAATACGGCCAGTATCAGTATTTTAAATAAAACATTTTGGTTGTCATCAAATATAAAATTTAGAATAGGCTATAGGAAGAGTTTTAAAATTAATCAAGTTGTCAAAATGAACCTCCAAATGAAGTATGGAAGATTTTATATACTTGTATAGCACCAAAAACCTCTTTTGGTGATTGAAATTTCACAACAAGGTTTATTTTAACTATCAAATCTTGAACATAAAATTACTAACTTTTCATATTATATATGAAACAGTATAAAACTATATTGCTTTTAAATTTTTTTTACCCAATTGTAGTGAAAAGAGTTAATGATTTGAAACTGTGTCTAAATGATAGATCCCTAATATGTGAAACTTTCACTCACCGAAAATACTCCCACTCTTCAGCAGGCCTCATTCTACCCTGGAACCGCCAATCAACATATCTTCAAGATGGCTCATTGTATTTGTATTGTTGGGTTCAGTCTTCTATTTTAGAGAATAAGAGATGATATTTCTCTCTTCTTATTTAGGAGAGTTTGCTCCACTAAGGCAGCCACCAAGTTCCAGTGAGTTTTGTGTTCAAACAGCTATCCAACAATGTTGTCTGGAGTGATCTCGCCTATTTCCACCTGCTGCCTTTTTCTTTGCACTGACCATCTTCTACACTGGAAGAAAGTATAGTCATCTTCCTCAGCATCCCCAAGCTGACATGTCTAGCTTCTTATTTTATCTGTCCTCTTCATAGCGAAAAGATCATGACCAGTGAACACCTGCATATGAAGTCATTTACTTCACTGTGTCTTCTTCCGATCCATTCGCTTAGTTCACTCTCTAATCTTTTAATCCATCTACCTGGTTTTGTTGTTCCATCAGTGTGTAGTGTTCATTCTACCTTCTTTCAGCGCTACTGCTACACACTTCTGCCGAAACACCTATTGTCATTCTAGAGTAGCCCTATGAGGTTCACTTTAGTGAGCAATCTTGAGGGAACCTAGCCGGGCCTACACCTGTTTTCATATAGTCTGATTATATCTCTTTTGAACAACACTTGTTTTTTTCTGACTCTCGACCCTTAAGTATTTTAGAACTCAGGGTCTTTATTTTATATTTCTTCATTTTTTATAAGGTGGTGATGAGAGTGGCTTATCATCTATTTAAAAAAAAAAAAAAAAAAATGGAACCAGTAGATCTGTTGGGGTGACTTTTGCAGTCATCAAGATGGCAGATTTCTAAACAGTTCTATAATTTGCAATGCTCTGTTTTTCTTTGTACTGATACTATCGTTTTGTATACTTTGCCTGCTTCGAGGCTTCCCCCCCCACACACACTTATCACATCCATCCTGAAGTTTTAAGTATAGGTTTTACCACCATTGAATCTTGTGGTATTCAAACATTTTACTTGTTTTATTATCATAAGTTTTGTTTGTATGAAAATATTTTAATAGAATGAATTTTTAAGATATACTTTTATTGATTTTTGATTTTTTTTGTAAAACATTTGATTATTTCTATACCTTAATTTTAAACTAACTATACAGATGTCTAGGTTCAATTTAAAGGTTATAAATATTAATACATTTAAATCTGTTCCTAGGTTTCTTGACAGAATGTTATGATGAATTAGGGACTCGCTACCAAGTACCTGTTTATTGTTTATCTTACCCAATAAACATTGTAAAAGAAGATAATGGTAGAGAATCACCTGCAGAAAGCACAGGTAAATTTTTATATTTTACATTTTGTATTATTTATTACAATTTTTAAAATTTGTACCAAGTAGGCCTATGCTTGAATAAAATATACAACAAAAATGATTTCATCACAACTTCTATTGGTTGTCAACAAATGAGCATTTTTTTGGCATAAACTATTATTTTCACAATATACAGCATATTTTTGTTTGTTATCTAGTTGAGGCTTAATTTTCTTTTTAATGTGGAATACAGTAAATATATCCTCATATTTCTCTCAAAAGGAAAAATTAAAGCGTCAAATAAAATTCAGAAGTTGGTTTAAAATACTTCTTTTTTAAGAAATTGTTTAGTTTCGAGTTCTCTGAAGAGTCACTGGGGGGGGGGGGGTTAAGAGTTTTACAGTTATCATAATAATTGAATTTTATGGAAAAAAATGTTTGCAAACCATTTTGAAAGTTCATAAAATTCCTTACAATTTAGTCATTTAACAAATACGGAAAAAGCTCCATTTTGTTAAAGAATAAGAAAAATTTATGATTTTTAAAGACCTATTTATACATGTTCAGTGTAAAAAATACTTGGTAGGAGGTTAGTTTTATATAGTAAACTCTTACTCAGATGACATTATCAGCAATTTGAAAAATATTAAATACAAATTAGAAAAACATTACACCATGGAAACAAAGGCCGATAAGGGTAATTACCTTAGTAGTAATGAAAACCGACGAATACAACCACAAGGCGTATGAATTCTTCCGTGACAACGATATTGAACAGATTAAAAAAGACCCAACTAAGAACTATGTAAAAGAATTAAATAGTGTTATTAATAAATGTACCACGCTCTTCAATGATGTTGCACGTCGTTTTCTGAAACCTATAAATGCTTCTGCACCTCAGTTCAATGGACTACCAAAAATTCATAAACATAACTGTCCCATTCGACCGCTAATAAATTATAGTAATGCCCCAAGTTACAAAGTGGCTAAGAAATTGGAAAGAATTATTAAGAGTAACATCGTGATTAAGAACAACTACAGCATTAAAAATACCATAGATTTTGTAAACAAAACTTTTACCACATTATAAAATGATATCCTTAGATATTGTAAATTTATATACCAACGTACCAATACAGGAGACATTATCTATTTTAAAAGACTGTCTTACTGAATCTAACAAACTAGGACATAAGGAAATACAGGAATTGCTTCTATTAATCAATGTGGTTTTGAAACAAAATTATTTTACTTTTTGCAATAGTTTTTACACGCATAATGAAGGCCTAGCTATGGGTTCGCCATTGTCTAGTTTGTTGGCTGATATTTATCTCAACAAATTTTTACTATCTAAAATTAACAAATATAATAAGGAAATAATTTTTTACGCAAGATATGTTGATGACACGTTCATTATGTTTAAAGGCACCTTAAGACAAGCAGATAACCTCAAGAAATATTTGAACTCCATCAACCACAAGATACAATTTACAATGGAAACAGAAGCAGATAACAAAATTAATTTCCTAGACGTTACTGTAACAAAAATCACCGATACATGTAAATACAAAATATTCAGGAAAATAACTACACCAGATGTAACTATCCATGCACAGTCATACCACCCATTTACACAAAAAATGGCGGCATATAACAGTTTTGTACACCGTTTCTTATCCATACCACTCGATGAAACGGATTTCAAAGAAGAGTTAAACGCCATTAAATATATCGCCCAAGCAAATGGATATAGAAGCCAAATGGTCGACATATTATTAAAAAGGCATAGGAAGGCAAAATTAGCGAAAAAATGTATCACTATACAGACTAGAGTAGACAAAAAGAAATTTGTCGCTGCTGATTACACTGAAATAATGCCCTCAAATAATTAACTTCTCAAAAATAACCAATACACAACAGTTCATAACAATATATGGTTATCAACTAATAGTTACTTAATAAAACACTTTTTCTTTATCTTTCCACTTTATTCGAGCGAACTTATTTACCAGAGCTGCGTGAGCTCGCCTTGAAGATTCAATATCAACTGACTAATTTCTCCATTCCGCGGTTAGAGTCACGCTTCTGTTCTTTGTCTACAAAATGTTTATACTTCACTTTTTTAATTACAAAATTTATAATAATTCTAGTTATAACAATAAATAGAATAAGTTTCTCTATTCATTTACTATTACTCACTTTATTTTCAAATTTTGTCTCTTAAGTTATTCAAAGAAAAACAAAACATATTACGCGATTACTTTTCCAAGACACACTCCCTTTCCATCTAAAATCTGCCATTCTTCCGTCGAGTCCCCCACTTTGTACAAGTTCAAAAATGTATACTATTACAATATGCTCACATAAACTGTTTTGCAATCATTGTTGAAGTGGAATGAGACGTGTCCAAAAAGTAAGTACAGTATCACCGTTCTGCACGTACATGCTACTCTTCCTGGTTCATTTGGTTTTCATTACCACCATTACAGCTAGACAAGTGTATTTTCAGTTTAACTCTATTCAAGATTCTGCCGATTTGTGAAATATGATGTTATTAATTTTTAATGCTACTGAAAATTTAATCAAGTGATTACTACTTTAGAATGTGGAATAAAAAATGTCACTGAATAGTTTTAGATGTTTTAATTTCTTTCTAAAATTATATTTTTCTAGAAGCAGGTGAAGGAGGTACTGAAATTATTCTGAAATTAAGACTGTCATCGAATTGCCAAGATGTCAAATTGCCATTACTTACAACTGACACTATTGGAATGGCAAAAAAGAAATTACAGGTAAATGAAATAAAAAATTATTAATAATTTCCAATTATATAGAATTTATTTTTTGCATATAATGTTGTTATGTTTTCACTTTTACAATTATAGAGAAAATTTATGTGATGGGTTTTTCTTAGAAATAATCCTTTTTGAAGTCCCCCTGAGTCCAAAAAGTTCCCCCCTTCCAGTAGATAGGAAGTGTGGTAATCACGGTTCATCTGGATTACCTATTAAAACTTAACCTCCTGAAACCTAGTTTGAATATTGGTATTGCCTTTAAGAATGATAGTAGTACGGGTCTCACTTTCTATCTTGCTCTTTCTTTGTTAGTATTTGGCATATAAAAACTTTCAATTATTGTCTATTTTTATAAGAACTGAAGCATCTCTAGTATCATACCGTCAGGTGAGATTGCTACGCTTAATTTGTGATCTTTCTCTATTCCAAGTCGGTGTGTGTTCAGGATTTTCAACTACACTATAAAAAAATGATATTTGCAATATCTGTATCTACTTTACAGCTCAAATAAATGAATTGATATTGACCAAATTTGTTATGTATGCCTAGTTTGGCCATATCTCAAGACTTTTCCCTTTCATATTTCCAAATTTGGGTGTAGCTGACAAGATCAAAATTGGTTTTGCTAAAAAAATTGACATCTACTTTTTCTAAAATGTAACTAAGAACCTCCTTCCCCTAATTATTATTTGCCAACTCTAGTTAAATCAGTTAAAAGGGGGAAACGAACCATAGTCACTATAAAAGTTCTAATATGTCTCAATAATTGACTCTAAAGATTTTATTCAAATTTTGATGCAATGAAAGCTTTATAACCCAAATCATTGTAATAAATCACAAGTAAAATTATGTTGTGTGAGTAATTAGGAATATAAGGTGACAGGTTGATTTTGGTTTTTCCAAATTACTCGAACCCAAATTTCTTTAACTTGTAGTAAGACATGTTGGCTTAAGTTATGTATTCACATTACACCCTAAATTTTGAGTTTATTTGTATTTTAGTTTTGCATATAGGTATGTGGAAAATTTTGTGGACTGTTTCTTTAATATTAAATTTAACATTTGTTACAATTTAACCCTCCAACTGTTAAAGGCCCAAAACCGTACCCATTCTCCGGACAAGTTGGCTATAAAACACATATTTTGCAATTCAACATTTCGCCCACTTAGAATCGTCCTATTGCAATAAAAAAAATAGTGTTGGAAAGCTAATTATCCGTAGATACATAATCATGCAAAAAAAATACCACAAAAGTTATAAATAATATTCCAAAAATTGCTGAATTTCACGTATTTTTGATGTGTAACGTCAAATATTTGCGGTAACAATTTGTAAACAAAACTAACGTCATGTTTGTCTAATATTCTTAATTTGACATTTCTGTCAAATTGATCAAACATAACACTGTTCCATAGATCGTTTCTTTCTCATCCAATCTGTGGTTTTCATTTGTTTCTAGGTGAAATAGTTTTTATTATATAAAAATTAAACAAAATCAAGAATTTTAACTCCTTTTTACACGCTAAAAATTACATTTTTTGCAATTCAACTTTTATCCTAGTAGATATTATATTATCGAAATGTATTCTATACCATTGAAAATGTAATTTTTTAATCTTTCATAACCAAGTTTAGAAAATTTTATATAGCGTGTAGTAGAGAAATAAGACTAGACTGAAGTTTACCTTGTTAGCGCTAGATTGCGACAGTTTCTCGCGGCGAGTTTTATATAGAAAATATCACCTATATGTTCATATATTTTTTCGAAATGGTAAAACTTGTCCAAATGTTACAAGTTGACAATATTATATAGTATTTTTCTTCCTCTTTCGAACTATGAAGACGAAATCATCCTAATTTATATAGTTTACGAGTTATATCCATTCTAGGAAATGATCCTCTGAACTTTCAGACCGGTTTGCGATATTCAGTGTCTAGACAGTCTTGAAGAATCCGATCTTTATTTTTATACAATCTTGTCGTTTTTGATATAACTGTAAAGAGGAGGTTTCAATGTTTAACCTTGTATTTGAAACACATCTGTACAAGGAAAAATACAAAGGCTGTAGTACTTTATAAAACGTAGAATAACCTCAAATTTGTTACTTCGATCTCGCAAGATTTTTGCCGATGTGGAAATTTCAATGTGCAATAGCTTTGTGTTTTTATAGTGAATATAAGTTTCACTAAGTGATTTTTTATTATAATTTGTTTATACAACTTAAAATAAATGTGTCAATGTTTGTAGAGTGTAGTTATGAGTGATAATTCATATTTTCGGCCTAGTCTAGCCAAATCTTGTACTAGTCAGACCTAGTTCTAGATTTGCTATTGGAACTTTTAGTTTCAAGAAACCATTTATTTATTATAATATGTATATACATAATATATAAATGTATATACAACTTATAATAAATGTGTCAATGTTTGTAGAGTGTATTTATTAGTGATATTTCATATTTTTGGTTTTTTTTTTCACAGCCCTAACCTCAACGTCTAGGCTATTGTGAAGGTAGATTTTTATCATAAATGACCCATGTCTCATGAAAATTTTCAAAATTGATTTTTCTTTTTAGCAACTTTTATCCACAAATATGTAGTAACTGTTGAAAGTATTAAAAAAAATATTTTGTAGGATTTACATTACCATTTCTGTGAAATTCTTGCCTGCGTTACTCTCGGATTTTTTGGTATTTCACATATAAACTCCAAATGTTTTACATCTAACTTTTTTTCCACTATACAGCTAAATTATATGCACCTTTCTAAATATAATAATATATAGAATTTGTGTTTTCCATACATATTACTATTTTTGGTAAATTTTTGAAAAGAAAAGAATAAAGTTACCTTTTTTTAAAAAAATGATAATTTTTTTTGAAAATGTAACAAATGTTTTTTTTCCCTTCTAAATATGTTCACAAATATATTACAAACCTGTTTTTATAGTTGAAAAAATTCCAAAATTTTTTTTATTATGGTGTACATTACCATTTCTGTGAAATTCTTGCCTACGCTACTTTCCGATTTTTGGTTATTTTACATAAAAACTACAAATGTTTTACATCTAACTTTTTTTTTCACTACACACCTAAAATCTATGCACCTTTCTGAATATAATGACTTATAGAAGTTCTGTATAAAATATATTTTACTATTTTTAATGTTTTTTTGAAAAAATAAAGAGAAAATTCAGTTTTTACGTAAAATATTTTTTTAAATTTTAAAAATATAACAATTTTTTTTCCCTAAATATATTCACAAATAGTACACAAAACTTTTGTATATCTTAGAAAAAGGTGGTAAGCTTTTGATTTTGGATGAATCAGCTTTTTCTTGAAAAATGATAACGTCGTTTTTGACATGTAACATACTTACTCCATTTATGTATTTTTTCAATTTCAGATAAAGTTTTTTTTTTTTTTTTTTTTTTAATTGAGGAAGTTTTTATAATCTGAGTTTTTTGTCTCCAATGTGTGGAATTTCTGCTTTTTCGGCTTGTATTATATTGTCGTCGTCATTATTCCTTATGGTATATTCTGACAAATAATATTTGTGGTAACGTAATTTGAAGTTTTAGGTTGTTGTAAGATGTAGGATTTACTGGTATTTTGTCTCTTGATAATGTAGCAGAGAGAGAGAGAGAGAGAGAGAGAGAGAGAGAGAGAGAGAGAGAGAGAGAGAGAGAGAGAGAGAGAGAGAGAGAGAGAGAGAGAGAGAGAGAGAGAGAGAGAGAGAGAGAGAGAGAGAGAGAGAGAGAGAGAGAGAGAGAGAGAGAGAGAGAGAGAGAGAGAGAGAGAGAGAGAGAGAGAGAGAGAGAGAGAGAGAGAGAGAGAGAGAGAGAGAGAGAGAGAGAGAGAGAGAGAGAGAGAGAGAGAGAGAGAGAGAGGGGGGGGAGGGAGGGAGGGAGAGAGAGAGAGAGAGAATTGAACTAAACTTAATAATGTATTAATGTTTGAAAGATCAATTCATATACATTCAATGTATATGTTTAGGGCCTAATTGATTTCTTTAATAGGGTAAATTTGAAATTGTGACTATTTGAAACTTAAAATTTCCCCAATAAACAAACACAAATATGAAATTATCAAAATACCCATTCCGTATACCAAATTTAATTATTTTGAACTCTCAGAAGCTCACTATAGTTAGTATGGCATGACAAACCCGTAACCTAGGTGGATGGATATACACCATTTTTCATATAGTCTTGGATTATATCCCTCTCTTTTGTTTTTTCTATCAGGTCTCTCTTGACCAACTATTGTTTTTTCACGACCCTGATGCTACTTGAATATTCAATGGCTAGAGGTCTTTATTTTATATTCTTTTCATCCTTTTTTTTTTTATAAGATGATGACATGTTTTTCGCCTTTAAGCGACTAAGAAGAAATGTGATTTTGATAGGATTATATTTAGTGTTGGGTATGCTATTACAGTTTGAAATTGATTTAGCGTTATATTCAAGATTAATTTTAAATTACACAACACATCATAAATTTGTTTGTATTGTTGAGAATTTATTGTTCTCATTACATTGTTGAAATTTGAAAAGTTCTTGTAACCTATCATATTATAAGATTGAACTTAAAATTATCATGAAATTTATGAATGTAATAATCACTTTTCTTTGAATAATAGTTGAATATTAATAAATTTGTTGTTTTTTTTAAATATTTTTTTTGTTCCAAATTGATTAAAAATTTCAAAATCACATGTTAAGAATTACACATTTGTGCCATATAATTTCTACAATCTTGGCCCGGTTCTATAATGTCCTCATAAGATTTCCATTAGTTATCTTGCGAATAACTTTAACCTACTGACAATTCCAGCCAACAAAAATATTCTGATGTACTATGCTTTTTTATCCTGCCTCTAATTAACAGCAACTTACCTGGCAGATTGATACTTTAAATGTAGATTGGTTGGTACTACTGTACTTTCAAAGTTTTGATTGGTCAAAAACCAATTATTGGGAATGACTCTTAATTAAAGTAACTATATTGAAAAATGCTATTTTTTTTTTTATGGTTGTACTAATTGAAGGTGGTATTGAGCTTGTATGACAAAAGTATCACTTGTGTAAAGAAAAGAAATGATAGAAAATAAAAAAGAGAGAAAAAAACGACAAGATGTTATGAATAAAAAAAGCTGTGAAGTGGGAGGCATTTGCTCGATAATTCAATAGCCAGAATATCAATTCAAACCAAACTGCCTCTAACATCTAATTTAAATATATTTTAATCATTATATTTTTGTTTATGCTTGTCTGTTTTAGAGCCAAGAAGGACTGGAACCATCTCGGCAAAGATGGTTCTTTGGAGGAAAATTGTTAGGAGACAAGATTGAAGAAGCCAGGATATTGCCGGGCTATGTTGTTCAAGTAATAGTAAACTCAGAGCAAATGTCAAGAGTAGAGAGTTGAATATTTATTTTTGTTATTTTAATTAATTTCCTTTCAGAATAATTAGGTTTGATAATGATGTTTTGAATAATTCAAAGCAGGTTTAACTTTTTTCAATAATTTCTAATAATTGTTTTTATACTACATAATAAACTGAGGGATCAAGTGCCTCAGTTAGTGATTTTATTTGCTTGTGTAACTGTGCGATAACAGTGGAACTCAGTGTTATAGAATCTGAAAGCACGTGTACCTAGGCCATATTTTATGTATTATAGTTTTATATGTATAAATATTTGTTCTTGGATGACTACATTTGCTAAAAAGAAACTAACAACGATTTTATAAAAATTAGATAGACATGAAATGAATTGAAGTAATGCATATTCGGTTGTGAAGGGTAAGACTGACACAGACATTTATGTATATATGGAGAGGAGGGCTACAGATGTCAGTAAATAACAATCTTAATTATATTATTCTTTATCATAGTAAAGTAATTCTAGTTTTAAGATAATCAATTTTTACGCTTTGTTTGTAAGTATAGATTACATTTATGGGTTGAGTACTTTATTTTTAAAAAACTCTTTTGTTAATACGTTTTCTGTCAAAATTTTAAAATTGTACATATTCTTAAATGTACATAACGCTATGTTATAGTATATGCGAAATATATCTATACTAACTTATCTTTGTACTGAAATGATACTAGATGCTGCATATAGAAGTTTTTTACATGATACATTTTGTGTTATTTATCAATCTTGTTAAATAATAATTGATATAGTGAAGTAAGAGTATGTCATGTGTGGATCTGTAGATTGTTTTTATTTAAATTGATTAACGTTTTATATTTAGTAAAAAAGTTTTGTGTTCTCTGAGTCCATAAAAGAGTTTTTATAAAAGTCTGTAAGCCTTAATTTTTACTGTTTCATCAACTTTGTTCAAAATTGGTTTTTGTGAGATTTTTATGAGAAGCTCATACATATGTAAAGTTAGGGGTATTTGACATGACTCCAAATCCTAAAATTTCAGTTTTCTCAAAATGGACCAACAATTTTAGTGAAACCTATACACTCCTAAATACTCATAACTAAATTATGTTATTCACCACATCTCCAAAATCCAGTTCTAAAACAACCTGCCAATGATGCTTTTAAAAAAGCTCTTGACAGAGTTAGTAAAATATATTTTAAACCAGTATGTCTAATTGCATGAAAAGTAAATTTAAGTTCAGGAATAATTGGAACCTTGATTACCATCACTAACTCAATAATTTTAATGAATTACAAGCAAAACAAATGAAGTTCTATTTAAATATTTCAAGTTCTCTGCTACCATTGTCAACACTGGCAAAGAAGGTGGATACTAAATATAGAGTTCTGGGTAACCAAATATCAATGTATCTAGGTTAGATTTAAATACTAAACTTAGTTCACCAACACGAGCAAAGCAAGCGGAGTTTCATTCTATATAGAGAAGAAGTCTATATATCAATTTCTGTGATTTTCTATGCATAAATAAAGAGTTTTTACACCATTATTTTAAGCCTATAATATACTTTTAAAATTTATTTATAATCTTCCAAATATTAACTAGCTATGTTATGAATTATTTTTATTAGTACTTAAGTTTAAAGCAATATTTAGCCTGTGCTTAAATGATGTTACAGTTTGTTAAATGTTATTTAGACCACGTGTACATTGTAAATTATTAGGTAATATATAGAAACAGAAACTAAAATTACACATGTGACACATAACACTTGGACATGTACAATATCAAATCTCTTCTAAAAATTCCAAATATTTTTGGTTTCATGTTTTTGAAGTTCTGTAATTTTAAATTTTATTGATAAAATAAATAACATTTAAATAAACCAAATGATATAAAATAAGATATTGTTTAATTGCTTTTATCCTGTAAAAGGCTTCTGATATGGTATAGGTTTCCTTACAAACCTATAGAACTTGGTATAATATTTTACAGCAAATCAAATAGAATATGGACTATGTATTTGCATGAATTATCTGCATAAATTACATGTTATTATAAAAAGTGCGATATATTATGAAATAAAATTCTGTCTTTCATCTTTAAATACTCTACAGTTACTTGCTTTGATCCTGGCACACCTTCATTCGCTTCAATATGTATTTCAGCCGTGGCGTGCCTTGCAATTGTTAATCTTTAAAATATGACTTAGAGCGCTTTCCTTCTGTCATTTGTTTGACCTTGTAATTTATAGTGTTTATCCACTTGCTAAAACTCATTTAGTTCTAGCTTAAAACATTTATCCAAACCTCCTTCTTATCTTTGCATGCACTCATAAAAGTATGCATCCAATTAAAAATTATTATAGTGCGGGATATTTTACAAACATAATTAATTTACAAATAAATAATTTACATTTAGATAAAGTAGCCTGTATTAAAAGAAATATTGTATGACGATTCAAAATTAACTCTACATATTGACTTATTGTTGTTTAACTATAATTGGAATGAAAATGATGCACTGTTACTTCTGAGACACTCTATGCATATGTCACACTTACACAAAATATTTACCTGGTTGTTGTAGATAAATACTTTTAGGAGAATAACGTTTTTCTGGGCTACACAGAAGATAAACATTTATCAATAAAAATATTTTTCACATTAAACTTCAAAATTGAAACAAATAATCTGTGTAGTGGGCAGAATTTTAGTCAGCTCTGTCAAATTGATCACATATACTTTTACTATTTGAAATAAGTTTGTTGCTTCCAGATAAAATAAGGAGAATTTTAATACCGTTTTCTGGAAGTTATTTATTACCTGTAAATAATATATCCGCTTAATAATAATTCATTTTGTGCTGCTTAGTGATCTGCATATATTCTGGTCTAGATTAACAATATAAAGAAATTGCATACTATTAAATCAGCATTAAATACATGCAAGTCATATAGGTTTCATTTCCCTTCTTGTGGACAGGTTTTTAACGATGTTGACACTAACACTTTTGTAGGATGAAATAAGTAGTTTGAATTATAGAGTAGATAATCTGGTATCATGTTGCACAATTTGTATATTTATCAAATTACCAGAATTTTCTGTTTTGCTTTTAGGTTTTTCCCTGTATCTAAATTTTGAAATTAAATATTTAACAAAACTTGGCCCATAACAAGTCCAAAATAGTTTATTTTAATTTAATATACTGTATAATATAAAGTTATAACTTTAGTAGCTATGTTTTAATGTTTACAGTTTTATTTTTACTATTGATTATGAAACTAAAAAAATTGTATAATATCTTAATTATGTTTATTACTTTTAAAATTGTGTTTAGTAAGTGTATTTGTAAATTAAATATGCACATCGTATGTATTTCTTCAAGCATGTTTTCATTTTGTATTGAGGTCTGATTTAAATTTCTGGTATAACTATAATGAACACTTAGTAGATATATATTACTAAAACGCATGTCTCCTGTAAATACGAAAGTTTATGTACAGGCTTTTGATACTGGTAAACCATATTGATAATTAGATTTAGTTATTTGTATAGAACAGTGTATCATTGATGAACTACCTCAAATTTGTGTTTAAAATTTTAACTTTTTATAAATATATAAATTAATTTTAAATTTAAGCATATCTGTACAAATTCAAATAGAGTAAACTGGTTCAACACACATCGCTCAGTATGAGCTCCCTCCTCTCCTGCCATAATTAATTTTCAATAAAAACAATATTTTAAATCAGATAAATTATGTAAAATATCAAATTAAATTGTATATAAATATTATTTTAGCTGGTTTAATGTCATAGAGGTAATAAGGTTAAAAACTGAAAATATTGTATTGTATTAAATAAAATCTGACATTTTATATTCAGAAATTTACATATTACCATTTAAATCCATCGCTATGTTGTCTGTGTTGATGTTATAGTACATATTTTATGATTTATAAGTTAAAGAAACGGTAAACAAACTTTGTGATCCACATGCATGCATTCATGTAAAGATTTGTTTACCAAATTTAAATATAATCGAGAATAAATACATCTCCACATTTCCTATTATAAACTAATTCTCCTTGTTGGTTCAACTCAACATATTGTCCTAAATTTTGTTTCCAATTCTGATGAAATTCTGTATGTATAACACAAGTTGTTTAGGAAAAACAAAACAAAAACTTTAAAAGCATTTACAAATTTATTCAAATAACTTTCAGAATCGGTTGATATGTCATTTTAACAAAATTCAAAAGTTTGACTCACATAATACCAAATGCTATCACCAGATGTGCACCACTGTTTGTATGTTTTAGTTTCATAAAACGAACTCCGGTTTACAGTTTAACGCAATTTTCATACTTAGTATGGCAAATTGCTAAATTAGTATGGCAAATTTCTATTTTGTCCAGACTAGTATAACCTGACAAAAATCACCAGATTACTTTCGATTTCCTGATGGTATTGTAGGAATATGTCAAGGTGAGCTTTGCCTGTAATTCTAAGAAATCAACGTGTGTCTTTTGAGATTAGCATACCATATACGTCAACTTTTTCACTTGAAGCCATACAAACTTAACAGGGTACGACAAATTACCAATGCAGATAAAGTTGCTTGTTAGGAATTCTGTGCAGAAATATTGGGTCGAATAGAAAACGAAGAGACCTCTCCGGGCAATGTAGATTTTAGTGAGAGTCAACATTTCACATCAGTTTCAAGGTGAATTGGTACAACTACAGAATCTGTGGTAGCGAAAACCCATATGCATCTTTGGAGCATGTTCGTGATATTCCAAAAGTGTATAGCCAGTTCTGATTGACAGGCTCCACTGAAGTATGAGAATTTCTAAATAGGTGATTCTCAGATTAGTAGATTGATCCTGCAAGACCAATTGTGCATGGGTTCATTCCACCAGATTTGACTCCTTATTTTTTCTTATAGTGTGTTCTCCCTTCACCTAGTGATCGTCCTGAGCGAAGAAATCAATTTTACGCCACAGCTTCAGATGTCACGCCTGATTTACTGGCTTTTAGTTTAGCAAGAAATTGACTTCTGGTGAGATGTGTGCTATATGATAAATTGAACCAATTGACTGTTTAATGAAAAACTTTGTTGTGCTTTAAAATGATACATAGCAATTAAACTGCCTTAACTGACAGTTATCTAAATAAGTTTCTATACGGTTTTAAAGTAATGTAGCTCTTTTTTGAAATTCTAGTAAAACATACAATTTTTTCTTCTCTACAAAACATAATGTAATTCCGAAAAGTTATGATGCAAGAAATAATTTAAATTAATAGTGAACATATAGTAGTCTTACAACCAACTCTCCTCATGTGCTGGTCTCCCAAGAAGAATTAAGAAGGGAAGGTTGGAAAATAATGGAAATAGTTATCTAAAGGATGTAACAAAGGTTTTATATATATATTATATCGGACAACATATTTCTTACATTTTTAATTCATATTTAACAGTTATACAATTACACAACTGATCATTTTAGATGTCTTCTACTTGGTACACTAAATAATATGAGTAAGGCTAGTGATTGTAATTATTTGTAATATAAAAACTATGGTGGAAAAACCTGTACTTTGGAATATAGGCGTATATTTTATAAGACCTTACAATTGTAAATTAACTGTTGTGGATCCAAATTATTAATTACATCTCAGCTCGAGCCAGATAGTCGCATGTCTACTTTATATTCTTCACACCATTTGCACACTGCTTTTGAGCATGGCTTAATATTACAATATACTGTACCAAATAAAGAGCACAGTATTATAATAATTCAGTTTTAGTATGTTTAACAGGACAATTAACCAATAATTACTTGGTTTTGAGCAGACGGGTGATAAACATTGGTATTTTTGTTATAGATTTTGCTGTTAGTGAAAGGAAAATAAAGAACATTTTGTGTGAACTGCACCAATGTCAAACACAAGAGAGAATATTTTAAACTTATGAAATGTTACCTTATTATTTTTTGTCTAATCCAATTTCTTCCACTAGTGTTACTAACTTGCTAATGTTACAATCCTGACATTATAGTACAACCACAAGGAGAACTGAGGCAACGTATGAGGAGTGCGGGGAGGTGATTCCTAGAAAGGTTATATCTGACTCTCTATTCCCATTATATTTCCACCGTATTACTCAGTTTACAAATATTTGGCTGTTATTATTTATTTTTATAAATATTTTGTTTGCATATTTCACTTTTAACATTTACAAAACAATATCTTTATTACAGACAATTTATTTATTATTAAAAACTAGATTATTTGTACAGATTCTTAATTACATACTACGACAGTGTACAACAGTATTGCATTTACTATCTAAATGCAATTGTTCATCATTAATTAATTATATGTTAAAGTGAAAATATGTGGTTTGTACTTTTTGTAAACCCATGCAAAAACGTTTCCTGTATGTATTATATTTTAATGTATTTATATTTCAAATCGGAACTCAAATTGAAATTTAAAATAAAGTTTTTTTATTATTTCCATTTATTGTTTTACATAATTTGTGCTAAATATGAATGTGTGGTAAGGCAATGTTTTTACAATTAAGCTAAAAGGGTAGTACACATGGGCGGATTGAGAAAATCAACCTTACAGACTGTTCCATTGCATTCCTTTCACCTCCGTTCTCCTGACGGTCAGACCACATGTCATTCCTCCTGATGCCCACTTTTAGTATAGTTCAAATTTTCTAAGTCTAAAATGGTGACAGTTTACTGTAATTACTTTCTGCTGGTATGAAACAACTTTGAATTACATTACTTTCAGCTTGGCAAAATCTCAACAGGCTTTTTTCCTAAATATTACTATTTCCTCTGCATAATACTCCTGAATTTAATAAAACTGGTATAATCATAATATAAATTTTACTTCCCATACCTACAGCAATTTTTGTTTTTTCATCTTAGACAAACTGGTAACTCCGCTGATCTCCAGTTCCAATAACAGTGGTTTATTTCTCCAAGAAATCTGATTAGTTGACAAGAATTTTAAATCTGGCTTCTACCGAACAGCACAATAGTTATTTGTGCAACTAGTGAGCAAAGTGGCACTTTTTTAAACGAGAGAAAAATGTTGACGCACAAGGCTTGCTGAGTGCGTCAAATTTATCGAGTTTAAAATGGACACTTTGCTCACGAATTGCAGATTATACTTTGTCTACAGTTGTTAATTTGTGATAAATAAAAAACATACTTCAACAGTAACACAATTTAATACAATATAGAGTTCAACCTCACGTCAAAACAGGTTATTTATGAATATTACAAATAACTTAGGTGTATTGTTGAGGAAACGGGATTGCCAATTTCAAAACTCGGCAAACGAAAAATACTCTCCGTGTACATACACTGTCAATCATCTTTATGAATAATTACTTCCTTTTTCAACTTTATAACGTTGTTTTGTTGTTTATTTATTTTATTTTACATGTAAGAATTAAACTAACATACATACGGGACATTTCCTGTATATTATAAATCAATTCAAATAATCTTAACTTAAATTTTGTTTTGTTCAGTTGCTATTCGGAGTGAGCAAAGTAGTCAAGTGGGCAAAGTGAAACTGTTGAGAAATCAGCTGTTTTGCAAACTAATTTAAATGAACAAAATGCCACTTTGTCAACAACTGTAGACAAATAACATTTTATCCTTAGTACAAATTAGAGAATGGGGTTATTTACAAACAAAAATTAGAAATATTAATCTTAACTATGAGGAATTTTGAGAAGCAAAGATAATATTTCACAACATTATCATGCCTGCTGGGTGATATTTATAAGTAAAATAGTTGTTATGGCCAGCAGATAACTGATTACTAAACAATCAACTAGTTTCAGTTAAAAACTTTGTAAAATTCAAATTTTTGTCTAAAATTTATAATTTTATTTTGGGTAATTTTACATTGGTCATCACTTAAATATCCAATGATATATGTTTCAAGAGTAAGAATTAATTTCTGTATCAAGTAACCAATACAGAAGGACTCCGGATTTCGCTTAATCCAGACTGCAGAGTTTTTTTTGCCATCTATCATGAAAAAAAAGTTTAATTAATATAAATTCTATAATCAATAACAAAAATTGATACTTCTGGATTGGAAACAGTGGATTTTTGCAACATTCTCCACCAAGGTGGTGAAAATTTAGTAACAATGGAAGACATTTAGTTGTGGCTAGAAGGAGACGAAAATGATCAAGGTTATCACATTTTAACAATTGTGGAACGTATGATCAATGCAGAAAGCTTTGAAATTGATGAATATGAAGCAGTTGATATTAACTCTAAGCCAAAACTTAGTGGAATTAAATATCTTGAAGATAACAACGATGAAAACATACCTGCATGTTACGAACATTTGAGGCATCTGAGTGAGTTAATTATTAAAGAAATAATGTCAAAGGAAGACAACAAAATATTACCAGTAAAGTGTGGTCAATGAAGGTTTACCTTGATTGTCATGTTCTAATTCTGTACTGCACTAATTATTTTGTATTTGTACTGTATTGCATTATACCTTATGTAATAATCTTTGTATTTCTTAAAACTAAAATACAGGTCATTTTTACTGAACAAAGTGTTTAAAAATGTATGTTGGCTCATTTCATAGGTTATTTTGATTAATCCAGATTTTCATTAATTTGGACAACCTAGAGCCCCAATTAGTCCGTATTAATGAGGTTCTACTGTACCATAGGAACTATCAGGATACTGGTACCTTTTCCAGCAATTCTGATTAGTTAAATTAAGGGTAAAATAAAAACTATTAAAGAGTCACAACAGTTAACTACAAATATTTATACTTAAACAAATGAACCGTGTGTAAGATATTTAAAAAGAGCCTAAGCATGCTGTACCATAAACATGTCCTTAAGATTAAAATGAAGCTCTTCAGCAGTCACAGTTCATTTTTGTTTATTTCTGAACCATAATATTTGTTTTAATGGTTTTCCATCATTAATCTTCACATAAACAGCCTCATGG
Source organism: Aphrophora alni (assembly GCA_963513935.1). NCBI lineage: Eukaryota > Metazoa > Arthropoda > Insecta > Hemiptera > Aphrophoridae > Aphrophora > Aphrophora alni. The sequence goes on from OY740768.1 coordinate 146,333,150, forward strand.
CAAATTTGTTTTTATACTGATAACTCATGAACCGGAATTATTGAAGAGAAGACAACAAATATAGTTTGTGGGGTCCTTAACCCGGGATCACTCGCGCTACCGAAACTTCCGTGAGCACTCGCGCTGTTAGAGCAAATCTAACATTTGATATAAGGGTTTAATTTGAAGTTATTGTTGTAAATTTCAATAGTACGGTATGAAAATAAATTTTCGACTAGTTTGATTATGTAAAAACATTTTATTGATTACATTTTTTAATATTTTAACTTATTAAATACACGCATCAAAAAATTAAAAAATCTGAGAAAATTAAAAGATATAAGAATACGCTTTTTAACATGAAATTACTAACATACAAATTAAAAACATTGGAAAACCTAAAATATTATTACAAATTTACACTCTATTACTTTTAAGGCTATGCTTGATTATATTTTTTTTTCTTTTGGCAGCTATCCCCAAATTTCAAATGTCCTGAGAAATCAAAATATGCCACATACCAAATTTTGGAGATTCAGGGACCTCAAAACTGATATATCCACAAAAAAACTCTCAATCAATTTTTTGACCAATCGCATAACATTCCTTATAATTATACTACAGTATATACAGGGGGAAAAAACTAACAATATAAGTAGTGAACAAAATATATGGACTTTGTAAAATGACGAATGAATAATCCAAATTTAATAAACTTTAGTTTTATTCCCATACTACTTCTGAAGGAATTTAAGGCATCTAGTCTGTAGCGGTTTTTATTTCAATTTTTCGAATGATTAATTAGAGAGGGGGGTTTTTCAACTTGAATCAATAGGCTAATTCAACTGCCAGTGAATATTATAAATAATATTTTACATTGTTTCCAATATTGTGTCTTCTCCAGTTGTGATAATTAGAGGAGGTGGCATCCCCAGGAGTTCACCATAGGTAGGAGGCAGTCCCAATGGATCTTAGCAGGATATAGACCTTTTTAATGTAGTCAAGTTTTGATATTTTCTGATCATGACGCTATTAGAGTATTCGAAGACTTATAAGGAGTTTATAACCAAGAGGTTTTTTGCCTTTAAACAATGAGAGAGAAAACTAATTTCCGCACCTACACAAATGTGTTGACTTTTTAAGAAATTTTTTTTTTCTCATAATCCCCAAGTCCATTGTAACACTTTTGGTAATGAAATGGAAAACAATACTGATAAAATTCCAACAAGACTTCAGACAAAACCTGATCCAATACAATCCTTTCAAAATTGCATATCTAATAACTATGCTAGTTATAGAGAAATAGGAGTAGGGGAAAAAAAAATGGTCTGACATTTTTGAAATACAAAAATCACCAAATGATCTACACATCAACCAATTTGAGCAAATGTTTGGAACAAGGGCTAGAATTAGTTATCTAGTAACACAAAAGTACCTTCAAAAATTTCATCTCTCTGACTTTGTTGTCTGTAGAGTAAGGAGGGGAGAATTCCATTGTGCATTCTTTTCTTTGGGATATTGTGAGACAATTTGTTGCAAAGTATTGCAAATTTTAGAATAAGGATGTGCTGAAATAACAGTTTTATTGATAAACTCATCTTTTTGAAAAACATTTACTAGGCTTTGCTTGGCACATTTATGAGAGACAGCGGGATATAGACAAACGCTGTAAATAATGGAAACCCGTAAATAAGAACAAGATAATCCCTAAGTCTTGTTCACCAGAGGATGACAATTCAATTATTTTATTGCAACCTTTGTTTTTCTGCACACATTATTTTACATGTAAATAAAGCATTTTTACTTTTTCACATATACCTATTATAAGAGGGAGTTATGTGATGTGTCAAAAAATCGATGTAGATACTTTTGCAAGGTGTCCTGAGTCCAAAAAGTGGTTTCTTAAATGGTCTTGTTTCCTTGGATAACTTTGAATTAGATTTTTTTTCTAGTTTGTATTTCGTTAGTTATTAACATTAAATCATTTTGTTTCATTTGTATTTAAGGCCATCGTTTGTTATAGGTTTAATGTTAACTATAAATTATTTTCAATTGACTTTTTTTAAACAAAATTTTTGACAAAACGTAATTGAAAGTTTGAATTTTTATGAAAATACATGAGTAATTAATGAGTGATTAATTGTCTTTTTAATCTCTCAAAGGATTGGTAATCTTGAGAGATCCTAGCATACACCTTTTTTTTGTGTAGTTTTGGGTTAGATCTCTGTCATCTTTTCCATCAAATCTCAAGCCTTTATCTATTCTTGTTTTCTTCATGTTCTTTTCTTCCTTTTTTATCAGGTGATGAAGACCGAGAGGTTTATAATAAAACAAGGGGAAAATTGTCTTTTAAATTATATAAAATATATACAAATGAAGTTGGTACAGCTGAAGAAGTTTGAAAAATTATATTTTTCATTTTTAATTACATATTACAGTTAAATACACTGGAAACGCACACACAACAGATCAGACAATACATGTATCCTTACATTATCTCCCTGAGCAGAAGTTAGCAGCACACAATAGTTTTATACACTGACTTTTAACCATCTCCACTACAGTTGAAGACTTCAACCAGGAATACAAACAATTAAATATTATTGCATTGACACATACAAAACTTTAATAATAAAAAAAAAAAACTTTGTAAATCTAAAAACAAACTGTCCTAAGACAGTGTCATACAAATTCGGGAACAAGCTAAACTGTACATTGAAAAATGTAATAGCACAAAATTAAACAATCCTCCTGTTTATTTTAAAACCTGGAGTTAAAAATAATGTGGAGCACATTTTCAAACCAGCCTTTATAAACTTATATACAGTAATTATCATAGTTTTTAGATAGACCAAATAGTACGTCTCTTCCACATATGATTTTAGGAACACCTACCAAACTTTACACCAGCAGTTCTAGTTTCGTAGAACACCTTATAAACCCATAATTCAAATTGTAACACCAATTTGTAAGTATGAACTTATGCAAAAAGGGACAGTATTATTAACACTATTGAAGACTGTGATATATATATATATATATATATATATATATATATATATATATATATAGTGCGATTCTGCTAGTTTATTAAATAACAGACTCTCCTCCCAGTCAAATATAATGTTTGACATCTTAATTGAAGCGCTAAGTCTACCTGGATTGGCTGGAAATAAGAAACAGGATGACAGAATTAACAAAGGTTACATCATATAAGTCAGTCAGTCGATGAATATGCATCATGTGACTATAATCGGTTTTTATTACCCTGATGATGAGCAATTGCTCATACTTGTAGTAGGAATAAAGTAAGAGATACCTGAAAAAAAGAATTAGTTTGTATCGTACTACCAAAAATAAGTTTTACTTGTAGGTCTACTTGCCAAGTTAAACCCCATAGCTATAGGTGATAAAAGGAAAAATCAAATTACTATAGCTATTGTACTTCTGCACACATACTGAAATTAAGTAATTCAGGAACAACATCCATTAATAAAGAAAAAAATATTTCTGTTGAATTCTCAATAATCTGTTGTTTCCATAATATAAAATAAGAGTAGTCTAATGGTAATTAATGTAGAGGTAACAACGGTAACCAAAATAACTATAGAAATGATTTAACTTATAATTGTTGAATTTTGTAAAAAAAATTTTTCATCCTTGATTCTTCAAGGATGAAAATTTTAAAATCAAACTAAATTTTAATATATTTTAAATTTATTGTTTTAAAGAACCATTATTTTCTTTTAAAGTTTAAAAATTTTATTCGCTATAGCTATTTTAATTATTTTATTTTCTTTTGAATTATATTTGATGTTTACTCAAATGAGACTTTTTAAAATAGTAAACCGGCACTAATCTAATCACAATGAGGAGAGTTAGGAAACCATATATAAAACTGAAAAAAGGTTATAAGAAAACTCGAATAACTAAACAATTAACACGAAATTTGACAGACAATAAAGTAAGAATATATTGTTGCAATTTTTACTTGCTTATAAATTATTATTAAATGTGATTTTTGCTTTCTTACAGATGGATCTTTTGTGACTAGTTTTAACGATTGGACCATTTAATCTTATTTGATATAAAGCTATATTTTGGACATCTTTGTCTCATAATTTTATATGAGAAAAAAATTACAAAACTGATTTTCTCAAAATTAGAGCTTAACAATTTTCATACAATTTCCTTGCAAACAAAAGCTATTAGTCACCATTCTAAAATTACCACTTCATGAGTTACTGGTAAAAATAAAAACAAAAGTGGCGATGGTACTATTAATATACATTATTTATTAAAATTAATCCTATCGATTTCACTCAAATTTTATTGAAATGTGAAGATTAATGACTCAAATATGTGTGCAAAATTGCAAGCAAACAAATATTATGGTTCAAGAATAATGGCAAAAAACAAAAATGAACCTTAACCAATGTCATAAAACACTCAGTTTTAATGAAATACAATTTACACTGAGGACACATAAAGCACAAACAACACAATTTTAGACTCTCTATAAATATTTTTCCTATGTTGGCATTCATGTTTCATTTTCACTTTTTTTACTAACAATGACGAATAGTTTTGTGTGGTAGTATTTCAATCTTGAATTAGTGTGAGCAATAGTTTTGCACTTTTTTGTATTGTTTATTAAATATACAAAATTAAAAACAGGAAGTATGTATTGGGGCTTCCTTGCATTGGTATCTTATTTCTTGTGTGGTGTTCAATTACAATTTATACTTTCAACTTATGCTTCAAAGGCTTACTTCACATGGTAAATTAAATAGTTATATTTTAAATAAGTTGTACAATTTTTGGTGCCGAACATGCTCCTGGGTGTTGGGCATTCTATTCAAATTAACCAAACGTGTACATCAATTTACTTTTGAACATGTGCATAAAATAGAGAAAATTTATAATGGGTAAAATATCTTGAGTTATTTAAAGAAATATCTGATATGAAGTTACCTGAAGCCATGAAAGTGATTTTTGGAATGATGTGTATCATCTGTACAATTTGTTACAGTATAAATGAGTTGCAGATTTTAACAAATTTTAAATGTGGTATATATCACATACCATTTCTGTATTGTTTTATCTTCTTTTTAAGACACAAATTTAGTGTTAACTACAATAAGACCAAAACCTAGTTTGTGATTTTCTCAGTGATAATGAATCATGAGTCCTAGAAGATCAAATTCTGAAACCGGTCCTAGTTATTTCAAATATTTTTTCTTTCATTTTCTGCAATGATATCCTGGAATATGAGATTTTTAAAAAAAGGGAGGGTAAGGAGTTAAATCAGTCCCAGATACTGCAACTATTGGCCTATTGTCCAGCTAAGTCTCTTATTTCTAGTCCAGTGGATTCCCTTGTACAAGTTTTAATAATCTACTCACTAGCTCATCCAATGAGAGTTTACCAGGAGTTTGGCAGATAAAAACCCTATACCTATTATTTGCAATAGCCTCACAATCGAAGATTATATGGTCTGCTGTCTCCTTATCTGTCCTACACAGTCTATGCACAGTTTCGCCATAGTATGCTCTTGTGCTGTGTAGGTGCATCCTCAGACCACAGTCTCCAAGGTCAGTACTGTTTCTCTAAATCTACTTAATGGGACTTTTCTTAGTAGTCCTGGAACTCCTTTTGCAATACTTCAAGGTGTGGGGTATGTTGTATTCTAACACTTTTTATCTTTAGCTGGTGTCTTCCTTAATATCTTTACACTCCCTTTTTTCTGTCATTACATGGCTGAGGAAACTGGCCAATGTAGGCAGCTTTTTTTGGGGTTTTCAACCTTACTAACACCAATCCTTTTCCATAAAATGTCATTTTGTTTTTACAATTTTTTTTTTTTTTTTTTAGTTTTAAATCTGCTCTTTAGTTAAATATAACTAACTTTATAATATGCCTTTAAATTAGAGAAAATATAAATTTTAAATTAAACTTCCTTACAAACCTGTTTATAATATGTGTAACAAAGAGAAGAATTCAGTTGAACAGTCTATTCTGCAGTGTATTGTGAATTCAAGTTTGTTGTGGAGCATTGGAAAATGAAATAGGAAGAAGCAACCTCTGGAGGTTTTATTGACAAATCCACAACTGTGGAATGATGGTGAGGTATATTTATGGGAGACATCGAAATATCGGAACTTCAGCTAAAAGTTCGTAATCAAGAAGAAGAAAAATTAAATTTAAATAATTACCCCTTTCTATTTTAAATAATTACAAGTAATAATATAATCCCATAGGAAATGTTAGCTTTTTTTGTTATTCACAAAAAGATCCAATCTTAGTTACTAGCTCTAAGGTTATAAAGTTCCGGTACATATATTTTTGGAAATTCTGAAAGATAAGACTTATTTTAATTGGTTTGACTTCCAACATTACTAATTTTCTGCAATAGTTTAGAATTAAATTTCTACAATTGGAGATTGGAAATTGTGAATGAACGATTTCTCGACATTTGATATTTTATGCCTAGATTTTATCACAAAAACACAGTCCGGAAGGTGTAATCTTATATTATTATACTTTGTAAGTATAATGACTTTTCCAAAAAAAATAATGTCTGGAAGGTGTGTATTAATACATTATTCTACTGCAAAGTGTAAACACTTTTCCATTGGCTTATGTATAATATAAAATTAAGGATGTAAGATCTAATGTAGAAAAACATCAAGCAAACAAATTAATTTATTGTTAATTTGTTTTAGGAAAGTAATGACGATAAAAGAAATGCAAATAAAAGTCCTAAAATCCAACCAGAGAATAAAGTTATTAAGCGTCCTAAACTTCAGATTAAAAGAAAAAAACCTCCAAATGGAAAAATAGATAGTGATGAAACAAATGAAAAACATATTTTACTTGATGACAGCGAGAGTGATGATGATGATGAAGTTAAGAAAGAAAATCAAGATATTCTGGAAACTGTTAAAAAAGGACACAAAATCCCTCATCCAAATAGAGTGCCTAAAACCCAAATCATACCCACCAGGCCTAAATGAATAAATTAGGCTTTTTCAAATATCATCAACAAGAGAATGAATAAAAATAATTTTAATAGACTCTGAAATAAACATTGTTTTGACTCTTAAATACCTGTATCTTATTTACAAAAAGAAAAGCATTGACAATTTACTTTAACAGATATTATCAACTGTTCCCTATCTTCAGGTGTTTTCCTAAATGAACTTAAAATTACAAATCATTAACCATTGCATATGAAAACGAAACTCTTCAGATCCTGGTAACTATAGCACAATTGCACTCCTTTCTGTAAAATGTTTTTGAGAGGGTGTACCTTAAATCTTTTTCTGGCTGGATTTAATACTTTAACAATATTCCAACACTGATTTGTCTAAAACAAAAAGACATTTCCGACAATAATTGATTTCATAAATAAACTGTCAACTTCACTCAATAATAAATCATTTTGTACCAGAATATTTTGGGACCTCTAATAGTTTTTACAAAGAAAACCATAACCACTACACAAAGTCAAGAGATGACTTGCATGTATCTCCTGCTACAACATTCATAGCAATAAGAAAATCCCTTATGCTGTGCTTCCAAGTTTTACAACAGCTTTCTTCCTTTACTAAAGCAACTTAATGCTGAATCAAAATTTAAGCAGAACTTGCGGAAGTATCTTTTCTGCTAGATAGATTCTGTGTCCAAGTTCCTTTCAATTTAGAGGAGGTGTTGTTTTAATAATTACAATAGTAGCTGGCTAAGTACACTAATTTGATATCTCTTTGTGTAGTTGTTTAACTTATTTAGTTATTGTTTGTATAGGTGTGTGTATGTTATGTTAACTTGCCGGCCTTGTTGGTTTGTGTGTGTGTGTGTGTGAAGGCTATATGTGTGTTGGAATCACAAGTTTTAAATGATTAATTATTGACACTTAGATTGTGTATAAATAAATTTTAAAAATATAAATTTTAATATAATTAGTAATAAATTATTTATATTACCTTTATAGTTCCGTCATGTGACTTTGCGTTTGTCTTTATTACAAAGACGTGTTTCGCAGTCGTAGCTCCATCTTCAGTTATTTCACTCCGTAGAGGTCGTTAAAACATTAAACACAACAAAAACATTAACACTATACACACAAATAAATAAATACACATATACGTTGATTTTAACATGCGCACGGTTTTATGGTTCGTGAAACCGTGCGCATGTAAAAAAATGTTAAAATCAACGTATATGTGTATTTATTTATTTGTGTGTATAGTGTTAATGTTTTTGTTGTGTTTAATGTTTTAACGACCTCTACGGAGTGAAATAACTGAAGATGGAGCTACGACTGCGAAACACGTCTTTGTAATAAAGACAAACGCAAAGTCACATAACGGAACTATAAAGGTAATATAAATAATTTATTACTCATTATATTATACAAAGTGACTTGGACACCAAACAATGAACAATAAATTTTAATGGTTGATTCTGCAATAAATGAATGGCTCTTGAGAAGGTATTGTAGGAATTTATCTACTATTTTAAAATAATTAATACCTAAACATTACCAGTAAATTTGTTAAATCTATTAGTGAAATTCATTTATTTCTTTATTACTTACGTTACTTGTAGGTCTATTAGATGACTTAATCATTTTTGAATAAACAGTTAAAAATATCAAATTGGAACTAAAGCTATTGAATAACATTTGTAATTTATTGTTCTGTAATGCACCCATACCACTATAAGCCAGCCAAACTACACTTAAATCCAAATGTACATACTTTTGCCAACAACATAAAATTATAAACTTAAAATGACTTTAAGATGTATGTTTTCAATATCTAATAAGTTTAATAATCTACATAAGAAGTGAAAGTTAATTTTGAAATCAGCTTTATAAAAAAAAACATTAAGAAAATAAGTTTGATAAAACCAGTTGAAAAACAGAGAGATTGATATTTGTAATGCCAATTTGTTTTTAAGGGGTTGGTTATTTAAGACATCAATTATTTTTGTAAAATTTTAAACCAATGTCAAAAACACGTAAATAATTGGTATTTATATTGTTGCTTAAAGACTACCCTGTTGACCTAAACATTCTACTGCCTTCAGGGTAGTGTAAGCCTTTATTTCAGTAGGTACAGGCTTGATAATCCTGAGGAAACCTAGCTGAATTTTCCAACATCTTTTCATGTAATCTTGGGTTAGATCCCTCCCTTTCATCTTTCCTATCACTTTTCTCTAGATCAGCTCTTGTTCTTTTCCGACCTTGTTACTGTTATGGCTAGGGCTATTTTTTAATGTTCTTTTCTTTCTTTTTATAAGGCAAAGTCACAGATAATACTATATACTCAATGTCAGTGTAAAGCCCAGAGGTTATTCACTTTTAAACAACAAGGAAAAAGGAATGTTCTACTATTAAGAAATATATATGCTAGCAATTATAAGATCATTCATCAGAATAACATTATTATTTTACACTTACACAAAATGAAAAATAAAATTTAATTTTATGATCAGTTAATTCAATTGGTCTAAACAAAATATTTTAAGACCAAATTATTAATATTATACAATAAACATAATAAAAATCACCTCATTTGTTATAAAATAATGACCTCTCAGGGACTTCCTATAATGGCTATGGCAACTTAGCTGGATCTACAGCTTCTTTTTAGCTGTAGTTTTGGTTTAGATTCCTCTTGTTTATCTTTCCCATCTAGTCCCTACTAACTCTTATTCTTTTCTGTCCTTGACACTATTATAGTATTCTAGAGCTAATAAATAATCTGTATTATATCTTAATTTTTCTATTAAGTTCATGTTGACCCGAAAGGTTTTTCACCTTTTTTTTTTAGTGAGTATGTGCTAGTCATTAGCAAATCTCAAGGGAAACTTGCTGGAACACACTTTTTTCATATAGTCTTAGGTTACATCCCTTTATCTTATCTATCCGGTTTCCTTTGACAAGACTGCTTTTTTTTCCGACCCTGATATTAGAATATTCAAAATCCTTATTAAAATAATAATAAAAACAAAATCTCTACTGATGGTATTATTCTTATTAATATATAAATAAATTAATAAATATATATATCCAATTTTCTTTCTTAAATGTTTAAAATATTTAATTTAAAAGTTCCGTATAAATGTTCTCCTCAAATTTCATACACAATAATTATTTAAACATTTTTATAGTTCAATTTTAGTACACTGGGTAGATATTACTTTTGTTTTAGTAATGGTTAAATTTATCTTGCTGTATTGTGGTTACAGTTAATATTATACAGTCTCTTCTCAAATTCATATTTACTTTACACACTTTACTCAACAGTCATAAACACTTCCCATGTAAATTTGTTTTATTATTTTTAAATGTCTGGCTCTTATATCTGAAGTAGCAAAAATACACATATTACACCGAGGAATGCCAAAATGGTACTCACTAACTCATGGTTGTATTAAAAGCTACTTCTTTTTCAGTCTTCTCTTTAATCTCTTGGTATATTTTCTTCTTAGATACTAATTACATGCACACACTTTTCTAACTTCATATAGTAATATAACTCTAAATTACTAAAATTATTGATTCTTCTATATTTTGATTTTATTTATTACAAATCTATTGTACATTGTTTTATTTATTTAAAACTAATTTTTATATTTGCTATGCAGATTTGAATTTTTCCTCCATTTGATTTTCCTTTTTTGAATTTTTCTCAATGTTTCACTTTTTGTAAGGCAAGGTACAAGGCACGTTGTGAGTTGTGATGTCATAAACATGGCCACCGTTAACCAGTTGTTACAGACTTGTTCCCTAAACTTCTCACAAATTTGCGATATTTAATCTTACTATCTCCTCTAACTTGTTTGTGGTTTTACTATACTGTATCACATAAAAGAAAAAATTTAGGTGATTTGATTTTTATTTGTGTTCTAATAATTGTGTTTCTGTGTGAATTTAAATTTCGTGTGTTATATATTTTTTTAAAGCTTGATCGGTATTATATAATTAACCTAATCTTTCTCCAACTCTTGTATAATAAATTTAGATTCTATTTAATGACTTTTATTTTTATTATTCCTTTAAAAATTTTATTGTTCCCACGTTTATTTATTAATTTAAAACAGTCATTAGATACGATATACCTTTAATTAATATTTTTATTTTTTGCTTTTATTCTATTTAGTTTGGCTTTAGGCGTTATTTTGTTTCTTTTTTTTTAAGGTCTCGCTTTCTAACAAGGAAAAAAGTAAATTTCGGTTCTATGGAATTCTGTTGTATAGTAATAGTACGCTTCCAAAAAAATCATCTTCCAAACACAACCTCTATTTCAACTAACTTAGATTACAAAACCAAGATTTATTTGAGCATAGATAAATAAATATCTGTGCTACAACGTAATATCATCGGCAATTTATCTATGGTTCCACAATCTCTGTTTTCTGTATGTAGATTGTAGAGCTTCCCGCCTAGAGCAGAGCTGTTATGTACTTCGGCAGTTCGGTGGTTCAGTTGATCAGTTCTTCAGTTGTTCAGTTCAGTACCTTGTGTTGTTTGTTGTAAATTTTGTGTTAAGTTTCAAACTTCGTCTTTTCCAGTCTTTATAATATAGGTACATTGCAGATTTATATTTCGTAGACTTTTAGTTTTAAGATTAATATATTTATTGTCAACTCGCAACAATTGTAATTAAGAGATTTGCACGTTGTATTATGATATTTTTGATACCGGTACTTAGATCTATTTAAGCATCTCTTCAAAACCTTGGGTTTGAAACTAATTTGTTGCAGGTCTTTTATCAACTCTGTGATAATTTTTTATTAGTTTTAGTTTTAATTCAGTATTTTTATTTGGTTAATGTTTATTACACATTACTTATTTTCGTATTGTGGTTGTTTCTATTAGGCCAAAACAAATTTCCATTTTGTGTGGTAATTGATAACTGTAACTACAACCAGTCATCATGTTCTACATACCTTATTTATTAATAATGAAATATGTTTTCAACATGGAGCTAACTTTTCACCGAAAAATCACGATTTCAAAACTACATAATTCAATGCATTTATAGATCACTGAAGTCAAGCAACATTGTCAGTGGTTAGTACTTGGATGGGTGACAGCTTGGGAATGCATGTACAATTTCTTCTTCTTTTTTTTTTCAAATTTATGCATGGGTCTGGTAAGGTGGCTATATATAACCACCTTACTTGACCTTGTAAAATAAAAATTTGTGTACAAACCTATTTTAATGTGTAATTCGCTTAAATGGACCTTAAAGTAGAAAAGTTGAAATTATGGTTTTTTTTTCTGTGAAAAAATTAGCTCCATGTTAAAACTTATTTTAACACATTGACTGCTAAGAGTCATGCAATATTGGTTGGCACATGCTAAAAATTAAAAAAAAATTATTTTTACTTAATATCAGATGTGTTATGATGGAAAAACATGTAGGAAGTCAATTTAGGCAAAAAAAATGTATTTTAGGCCATTTTAGTCTGCGTCCACTGTCGTGGACGTGAGCACCGGGAGACGTCCACATAACACATATGTTACCATGGAAACACGGAAACTGAAATCTACGATCGCAAAAATGGAAGAAAACTATCTCCCCACATGCGCAAAACCAGTCGTCCACACCACACAAATGCTAGACACAATGACGAATCTAAGAAACAAAACTATGGCGTCCACGATCGTAGACGCGCGCACATGGCAGCGCCCCCTCTGAGTCCACGATCGTGGATGCTAGCAGTCAACGTGTTAATATTCATACATAAGGTATGTAGAGAACATGTTACAAAAAATTGCCAAAAAGACTGGTTGCAGTTACAGTAAACAATAACTTTTTGTGCACATATTTGGCCATCTTCCATCCTTAGTAATTGAAGCTATTTATATTGATGCCATGCAGTATTACAGTTTAAACATACCCTATTATTTCTCCTAAAGTGTATAAAAAATGTGCTACTTCAGTGTACCTGGTAGGGTTTAGTTAATTAATGAATTTGGGGTCCTAGGCAATACAACTCTTGTCACTGTGACCCAAATGGATCTTTTGTGACTAACCTGGTGGGGGTAAAAGTATAGCCTAGAACATTTATCATAGAAAGAAATGTACAAAATATTTGCACATTTTTTTTTCAATATGAACCTCATTTTGAAAAGGAAAACTAGTAGTTTATTGTTGTACACAGTTCACTTTTTAATTAAAAATTAAAAACTAAAATTCCCAAATTGTAGTTTATAGCTAGAGAATTGCTGTCACTGAATTAATTACAGATAATGAGCTTCTAGATACTGCCAGGGCCGGATTTCCCAATAGGCCCGGGCCTATGGGCGCAAGCTCCCAGGGGGCGCACGGCCGTGAGAAAATAAAATATTAAAAAAAATATCTAGAAATAAAAATAAATAGCCATAACAACATATTTTTCGAGTTGATTACAAAAAAATCATTCTGATTTTGAAGTTCATTGAAACAAATAATTGTTGGTAAAGTTAAACTATTTTTCAACATTACGCATCAACTTCGATACAACATTGATCTCAAACACAAGAGATCTGGCTGTAGGGATGTCGTGAAGCGGTTTTGGGCGTAGTAATTTTAGTAAACTGGGTAGATATTACTTTTGTTTTAGTAATGGTTAAATTTATCTTGCTGTATTATGCTTACAGTAAATATTATATAGTCTCTTCTCAAATTCACTATTTACTTTACACACTTTACCAGACTAGGGGGCGGAAAAAATTATTGGGCCTAGGGGCGCCAAAATGCGAAATCCGGCCCTGGATAGTGCATAGTAAAGTCACTATTGATTATCGATTTGACTAATAAACATGCATGGTACAACTTTTGGCAATAATTTTACTTTGCCAAATTAATATGAATATAAAAAGAATTAACCTTATCTAACTTCTCCTTTTTTTCAATGACAAGTTAAGTAATGGTAAATCTATTATATTAACGTAATTTGACTATATATAAAATACTGTTTATAATATGAGTTGTTATTACTACTATGAAGATCACCATATTTTAATAGAAACTATAGCGACATGTGTCATACAATATGCGAAGCTTGATATTAGATGTTTATTTCGATGGTTGAAATAAATATAAGAAAATTTAATCAACCTAACCTATTGTGGATGCATGTAATTTTATTTATCCCCATTTTAGGTATTCCAACTTTTTTTTTTTAGTATATGTTAGTATGATGTTTATATTGTATGCAGCGAATACTTGGCAACTATGATAAGATAGGTTGGGTAAATGGTTTTATTTATATAATTACTATTGAAACTTACTTAATGTAAATGCTTTAATATATAAATACAATCTTAATACATTTATGTAAAGAAAACCATTTAACCTAACCTGACTAGTGTTAGATGATGGCAAGTATTCGTTGTGCAGGTTTTAAACCTCATATCTTTTAAAAATGTAATATTTTGTATAAATTTGTGCATGTGCAGTACTATTGTTATTTTAGATGGTTTCATTTAAGATAATAGTAACAGCTATAATTTTCATTTATCATTTTGATGCAAGATGATGGGCAACAGAAGTCATATAATATTAGAAATTTGAATATATATATATATATATATATATAAGGCTGTAATAATAATTCAAAGTGGGTAACAGTTTTTATATCGCTATAAAGATGAAAATTATTTAAGTTCAAATTAATTTAGTAGGTCTACCCTTATTCTAAAAAGGAATAATAGTATTTTTATGTGAAATTGTAAAAAAATGAAATTTAACAAATTTCGATAAAAATAAGTTATGTCAAGTCTATGTAATTCCTGTTACTGAAGTAATTATTACAGATGAACACCTACTAGATATTGCACAATAAAGAGAGTGTATCGATTATTGTTCAGATTAATTGCGCATGTTGAGACTGTTTGGATTCACATAAAACCACCATAAAAGACTTAAATTATTAAAAAAAAAAAAAAAAAATCAAAAAGGGGGGAAAAATCAAATATTATACATATTAAAATTAATGAGAGGTTTAGAAAACTAGGAATGGAAAAGTACAAGTTTTTGTTCAATGCACTGCTATGCTAGTAGTAGGTTGACTATATTTTAACCATCAAAACTATCCTTAGATAAAATACCTAACGACAAATAATACTCATGTAACATATGACACATATGCATTGAACTTTATATGTCATTAGTTTTTATTTATATAGGAAGAGTTTTATAATTTAATATTGTACACTATATAAACACTATTTCATATAAATAATAGTTGAATTATATTAATATAATAGATCCGTACCTAACCTATCTTTTACTAAAAAAAAGTTAGGTAAGGTTACATTATTTTATATTTATGTCATGATGTTCTTATTTTACAGCAAAGTAACATTACTATTAGGACAAAACTTGTATTACACATTGCAACGTAACACATCTCTCCTCTTCTATTATTTTTTAACCTTATTCTTTGCTCCTTTACTCTATTTTCTACATTACAATTGCAAGAATAAGATTTTACCTTTTACTTTACAAGGAAAATCTATTCTTATTGATTTTTTAAGAAATTTTAAATTTTTATTAAAACTTTAATTTGAATATATTATTTCTACTTTGTCTATCTGATAAAACTCCCTCTCAAGGAGTGTCTTTTGTAAAAAGCAATTTGCAAATCTATACTTAGGCCTATCACTTAAAATATACTTTAACACATAACTAAAATCCATCTCAAATTAATTACACATGGGATTATATTTGTGAAAACAAACAAATAAAACCAAAACCCAAAATGTTTTATTTATTAATTTTAAATTTGTTCTTATTTAAAATTCGACATTAAATCAATTGATAAAATCTTTTTGTCTACAGTTGTTGACAAAGTGGCATTTTGTTCATTTAAATTAGTTTGCAAAATAGCTGATTTCTCAACAGTTTCACTTTGCTCACTCCGAATGGCAACCGAACAAAACGAAATTTAGGTTAAGTTTTTTTGAATTGATTTATAATGTACAGGAAATGTCGTGTATGTAGGTTAGATTAATTCTTACATGTAAAATAACATAAATAAAGAACAAAACAACATTTAAAGTTGAAAAAGGAAGTAATTATTCATGAAGATGATTGACAGTGTATGTACACAGAGAGTATTTTTCGTTTGCCGAGTTTTGAAGTTGGCAATCCCGTTTCCTCAACAATACACCTAAGTTATTGTAATATTCATAAATAACCTCAGTTTTGACGTGAGAACTTCTACTCAGTGTTGATGTGTTGTTTAGCACTACTGCTTTATTTTGTGTAGTTAGTTTTAATATGGACAGTTCAGATTTTAAAATAATCTGAAAAATAAGAAAAATGCGGTTATTAAAGATCGAATTGTAATTGATTGTTTGTTTGAACACTATTGTATTAAACTATTGTTTTATTAAATTGTGTTACTGCTGAAGTATGTTTTTTATTTGTCACAAAATAACAACTGTAGACAAAGTATAATATGCAATTCGTGAGCAAAGTGTTTTTTTTTAAACTCAATGAAATTGATGCACTCGGCAAGCCTCGTGCGTCAACATTTTTCTCTCGTTTAAAAAAAGTGCCACTTTACTCACTAGTTGCACAAATAACTATTATGTCTCAATGTAGGCCAAATATATAGCCTAAATCTTGTTTTACCACTTTCTAGGAATTTTAAACAAACACAATCTGAAATATATGAAAATATTTACATCTAATATTTTATACCATTTATATTATCTTTTATTTATGACCAAAGAAGCATAAATATATAAATAACAAATTGACTTTATTTTAATTTATGTTTACCAAATTCATTAAATTTGTTGTTTTATATATTCAATATTTAGTGAACATTCATTCATATTTTAAGATATTGGCCATGATCTTGGTTATACATGTTAAAGTTGACTTTGGTTCCTGAATGGTGAACTGGATAATGCAACGGCTGTTTATTCAATCTGATGTCTTCAAAATCTTCAAGTGAAGTCGTGAAATGACGATCTTGATGTTTGTGTAGAAATCAGTTGAGAAGTTTATGAAGATTTACTTCTTTAGAGATGCTCACAAGTCAAATTTTCAGGATCTGCTTGAAGTCAAATTTATTTGCTTTTAACTGAAGTTTACTTATTATTATTATTTATAGTCTTTTAAATATAATCAGTATTCATTTATTTATTCTTCACCATTTAAATTTATTTTAATTCTTATCCATCTATCTTTCTCCAATTCTTCATCGTATTAAAACTGTCAAAAATTTATCTGATTTACTTCATCTCTTGATTTAGTTTGGATCTAACCTAACCTAACTATTTGACTGCATTATACTTATCACCCAGTAGTTCTGCTCTGGAGAAGAAGCTTAGGTTGATGTACATGGATCCTTGAGTTCTCATACCTCAATAATCTAATATAATTTAATCCTCCATACAGCCTTGATTTAACTCCTAGTGATTTATCTCCTTTCTTATAACATGAAAAAATGGCTAGAGTTTCAACGGATGGCCTAACTCACGGACGGCGGAGTTCAATGATGAGGGTATTAAATAACATTTTCATCGATATAACAAGTGATTTAACCTAGCTAGAAATTATGTGAAAAAATAGGTAAGCGTTTAATTTGTGTATAATTAAAAAATTTGTAATTGTAATGATGAATTTTGCTACTCGTCTACACACTCAGATGAGGATTCTTTGTGGGACTTTTTCACACATGTTTTATTATATGTATACATTTAAAAAAAATGATTTAGAACAGTGAGGATTCATTTTCTTTGTCATCTTTTTCCTTATTTAATTTATTGTGGATTATTACGCTTATATTTAGGTTTGTTTTGTTAATATTAATATCTGATAATATTCTGAATATAGTTTATTTCTTGTGTATACATTTAAAAATATATTTCCTCTATGTAAAAAATGCTTTGTCTATTGGAATTAATAAATTGGTTTTATTGTTTCAGGGTAGTTTTTATTTCAAAAATGGTGTTTAACAACATACAGGCTGAATGTGTTTCTCAAATAACGGATGATAATAATTTATCCAATCATAATATTTCAAGCAAGGAAGAAGCAACAAGTGTATCAGAATCAAAAATTCAAGGAAACATAGATATTTTACCAGTAGAAGAAAAGGAAGCAGATAACGAAATGAGTGATCTTGATTTGTTGTGGGATTCAAATAATGATAATTCAAATAAAATTATAGACATGAATGATCAATTTAAGAATGTTAATGACAGTCAAACCAATTTGTGTAGCCAGGGATCAAAACTTTTGCACCAAACAAGTAATGTTGATTTAAAATCTAGTTCTACAAGCAGTGAAAAATGTAAAAAAGAAAATGAAGACATGGATTTTGACAATTTTACCTGGAAGTCTGATATAAGTAATGTTAAAGAAAATACAAATAGTTCTATTGAAAAAGAAATACAGGCAGATAATATTCTAAACTGTAAAAAAAGATCCATTCCTAATACAGATGATCATGAAATTGAAGGCTTAGTTAAAAAACCTAAACTTTTTATTAATGATAACAGTGTCCTAAAAAGCAATGAAATGCCACTTGGTCTTGTTCATATGCCAGAAAATATTCCATTTGATGATATCCCTTCTCGATATCCTATACCAATTGAAGATGCATTGAATCTTACTGCTGAAGAACGTATAGCGTTTGCTGAAAGAAGAAGAATAGATAAAGAAACACAAAATGATGAAAACCTTATGGCTGCAAGGCAGGGTCGTCTACATCCATATAATGGTAAGTTTTCATTTTGAGTATGTAAATATTACTTTTCATTTCTCTGAACAATATTATAGTTTGTTAAACAAGAGTTGGGAAGTAAGAAACTAAAAGATGTGCAGTATTGTTATTATAATGTTTCAATTTCTGATAACAATGCTAATAATATTAACCTATGTTTTTTAAATCATGGTTAATTTTGTCAAATTATTAACTTATTAAATTATTACTTATTAATTTTTCTTTTCCCTGAACCCAGAAAATTGGTTTTTGGAAGGATGTCAGTCATATTTTCAGTGCCCTACTGTTCAAACAGATGGAACGATTTTAATCAAATTTGGTTTGTTGACATATTATGTTGGCATTTTTATTTAAATTTTTTTTTTTTAATAACAAATTAGAAGACAATATTATAAATATGGGTTATCAATATTGATAAAAGTAATTTGTTTGAATAATACTATTTCTATTTATTATTAACATTAAGAAATTACAATTATTAGAAAAATTCTCTTTTTCTGCCAACTAACCTTTCCTTTTTTTGAAAAAGATATTCAATTTACCACGTACAATAAAATTATGTTTCTTTATTTTTCTAGTACAAGTCATTTCTTCATATTACAAAAAAATTTAAAAAATCTTAAAACTTACACAATTAACCTAAATGGATGATTAAGTTGTGAATCTGACGATTGTGAGTTATATGAGATTTAACTCCCTATGCTGATGATTGTGGATTTAATGTAGATTGATTTATTGGTTGCAACTCACCAAATGATATATGTTATCTCATTTTGTAGCTGTGACATATTTATTAGTTTTTATTTAGTTGAAATTCAAATCTTTTTCCTTGATTCTCAAATATTTATTAATGGATCAAAATTTTTAAAACAACTTTCTATCCATTAAAAAAAAAACCCCTTGTTCATGGCCTTCTTTTTTTTCCAACACACCAAACCCGTCTTCTTCAATTTCAACTTTTTGCTTTTTCCTGATATTATTAATTTACTTTGTCACTTTCCTTTTATCACATGTCACATTATATATTTACAAATTAAAATTATTATGATGATGAATGATATGATATGATTTTATGTTAATGGATTATATGCTTATTTACAATTTTATTTTTTGTGAGATTAATTAATAACCTTTTATTCGTATTAGGTATAACTGCGGAATTTCATATTGTCACAAGTGTAAATGAAGAATAATTAATTTAAAATGATTCTTCTGTTGTAATTTTAACAAATGTACAAAACCAAAAAATGAAATATTTCCTATTTTTTTCTTGCCTTAAAACAAATAAGTTAAGTCTGAACTGTCAAAATTTGTTTTAAAGTTTTTATATTTTTTAAATCGTTATTTAAGACTTTTATTAAACATTTGGATTGATCACAAGAGTTCTATACAGCAAGTAAAAGTGCCAATTTCGATACAAATTAGTATCAATGTGAAGATGGGGTTGTCTAAATTGAAATGTCTAAATCAAATTTTTTTTATACGTAATGTGAATAATTTTAAAATTTAAATTTAAAAAAAGCAACATTTAGATAAACATTAAAATCTAATTTCAGTTTTTTAATCTTCCAAACAATACCATCTTCAGAGTGTCTAACAGTCATGGAAGTCACTTGTAGTTGTTACGCATGATTTCAAAGAAAAAATATTGGGCCAAAATCTTGATACTGTTATTTTACTGGGAGAATTCCCAGGCTAAAAGAAAATAAGTTTGGAAAATACCATGAAATGAACCCAAACCATCATCATTTTAAAACAAGTTCTTCAAAACTTTCACAACTTTTTCAAATATGTTATATAATTTTAGATGTATTTGTCATTTGATTAACAGCTAGATTCAACCAAGGACCAGTTATTAACCCACCACCAATCTGTCCTGGAAGTTTGGTTACCTTTACTCCAGGAGGACAACGCTATGAAGTTGATTTAAATGAAGGTCGACCAACATATTTCAGGGTACATATGATATTTTTGTAAATGTAGAAAGTTTGAATTTTTTTACTTTAGTTTGAATTTTTTTTTTTTAAATTAAAAATTATAAACAATGGTATATATATATATATATATATATATATATATATATAATTATATATTAACTACAAGAAAATATTTAAGAAGGTTGTAGTTGTGATGTTAATTAATAATACATTTATAGGTAAAGATAAAAATAAATGTCATGCAACATGGAAAGTAATATAAACTGAACTGGTTGTAGATAAAAGAAGTAGAAAATTGATTGTAAATGACCCAAAGCAAGTATCATTGGAATTTAATAATTTTTTGTCAATATAACTACAAATTCAAAGAATAAGTGTTCTAAGGAAAGTCCAGCTAAAATAACCAAAAGATATTGAAATAAGGTTAATATATGAACAAGGAAAAAACCCCAATCCACAAAATAATTAATTGTGGTTATGGGGTTTTTTCTTGTTAATATACACTCACCAAAGTGCTTTATTGATTTATTTTTAATTTTCAAGAAGTATCTCACAAATATGTTGTAATACCAAAAACGGTTAATTTGAATAAAATATTTATTATAATGGAAATTGTATTAAGTAGAGGGTAATGGAACGTAAGTCAAAAACATGACTTATGGCTCTTAAGGTTAAAATAAAGTAAATTCAACTAGAATAGATTTCCAAACACAAGTAAATAATAATGTATAGATTTTAAGGAAATTTAGTCAAGAATATTAATAATTTGTGTGATTAAAATTATGAGATTGGACAAATTGTGATTTGCGTAGTACTTGAACAGAGGACTAGATGAAATGTAGACGAGACCAATATTGCTTACATGGTGAGATTTGGAACATAGCCCGATACCGGATATAGAAATTCGCCATGCATTTTGAGCAGTCTTGGTTGAGGAGTTAAGATGGTTAGACGTGTTTAATAGAGTCTTAGTTGGAAGCTTGTAAGTGATGGTTGTGTTGAAAAAGTCTTAGTTCAGCGGTTGGAGGTGTAAGATGTTTTAGTGGAGTCTTAATTGGAAGCTTGTTTTGTTAAAAAATGTAATAGATTTGATTTTTAGTCTCAAATAGAGATTAACTAAGTAGAAAATGGTTAGAGAAGTGATAACGAGTGTTTTCAATGACAATGTAAACGTGGTTGATAGACTAATAGACTTAGTGCATACAATGGACAAACAAAAGTGAGACAATTGGTATAAAGTGACTAACTGGACAGTTAACATTAAAACCTTAATGAACACTCGAGTTTGTAAGATTACAAATACTAAGAGGCTATGTACTATATACGTGAGTCTTAAACTGATCGTTTACCACGTGGCGAAAATCGTGTACTAAACTGAACATCCTTTTATTAACCATAAATGCTATGAACTATTGTACAAAAAACATTTCTAGAGTGCTGTGTGAACATTCGTTCGAAATATGAACTTTCCTGAAAGCGGCGATACCATTGAACTGCAACATACTGGACATCTGAATGGCTACCTAAGGACAATTTCTATATAAAAATGATGTCGTGGTATAAACATCTCATGTTAATTTTAGATTAAGGAATTATGTTATGTTTTAATAATTTTTGATATATATATATATATGTTTGATCATTTAATTTTTTGGAAATAATTTAAGACAAATAAATAAATAAAATTTAGAAGCATTCAATATTTAAAGTAAATCTCCTTCAGAGATCTTCAAAGTAATTTAA
Source organism: Aphrophora alni (assembly GCA_963513935.1). Lineage (NCBI taxonomy): Eukaryota > Metazoa > Arthropoda > Insecta > Hemiptera > Aphrophoridae > Aphrophora > Aphrophora alni. Next base: position 146,355,556 of record OY740768.1, read on the forward strand.
AAGTAAAAAAGAAAAGTAATTTGTTGCAACATTTAAAATAAAGATTTAAATTCATTGAATCAGTCTCCTTTTGAGACAATAAGAAGATAAAGCAAATTAATTAAGTTAATATTCAAATTTGTTTTCATAATATGTTTGAATAATATGTTTTTTTGTATGAAAATGTTCAGTGAATAATAAATGTATGTTAAAATTTCAGTCAACAAGAGTTTCTCATTCACAACCAAAGAATCACTGGGAGTTCACTTAAAAAGAATCCACGCCGAGATATTTATAAAAAGTAAATTCATGTTTGTTTTCAAAATTGGTGAGTTAATTCCACCTGGCGCCCTAATGACCGAGCAATGTTTAAAATTAATTATAAATAACTTTCGTAAACTTCATTTTTTCATTTTTTATTAATAAAGTAATTAAGTATATAAAACCGTCGGTTTTATATTTATTACAATGTTTGTAAAATAATCTCAAATCTTAAAAAAACTCAGTAGGTTGGGACGAAGTTCTCATTTCAACTTTAAAACTAGCAACATGACATAAGTAAACCAATTAGTCAAATTATTAATAAATGTAGATTAGTTTATGTCTTACCTGAGTGATAGAAAACAAAGACTGAACTTAAAAATATAGATGGGGTATTTACTTCATTTTGGTTGTCTGTAAATTATGGAGTCCCTGTGGGATCTGTTGTAAGTTGCACCTCAGCTTTCTCGTTTATTTGTAATGCAACTATGATTTATATAAATTAGAGTTGTTACCTCTCACTTACCTGCACTCATATACTTTACTACTTCAGGCGATATCAGAGGAATATGTGTTCCAATAATGTTTTAGAAACACATTTCTTATAGTTAATATTTAATTTATTGAATAACAAAATTTCTGTTTAACCTAAATCTAAACATATGATTAATTACAATGGATTAATAAAAATCATTGTTCCTTTTTAAATTGATTTCACCATAAAAATAAGAAAATTAATTGTCTGTTTAAAATGCTATTCTGAATTTTCCCCTTACAGAGTTGTCAAGTCCTTATCTATGTATTTTTGTTCACTAATAATTCATAATCTTTTATTCTTCTCGTCTTAACTCTTATTAAGCACTCAACATTTCGTCTAACTTCTGTCCATTTAACTTTTACTGAACAACTCTAACGTCCATCTTCTATGGGAGACTTTTTACGACTGACTACTAAGTAATGCGTTCTACCCCTCCCACTCCAAACATTTTTCTCAGAATTGTCCTTTTTATTACCATATTTGGTACATCATATGATCATTCCTCTTTCCTTATTTGGACATCATATGATCATTAACACACCTCCCTCCTTGCTTCTAGAATTTTCATTTTTAATATACTAATGCACTAAATTGTTTATTTAAGTTTACTTTTTATTTATTTATTTCTTAATTACAATATATTTTTATTTACATATAATATTTTTTTATTACACATTTGAACTAAATTTATATTTATTTATTATTGATTGGTTGGATCCCATGCTTACACTGTTTGGTTCCAACATTATTTTTATTGTATATTAATGATTTAGCAAACAGGCAACTACTTATTTGTTTAATTTGATAAAAGCAGGTAGTGTGGAAGAATAAAATAAAATAATTATGTGCTGCTTCAGAGAGGCTCATAAATACGTAAAACGTAAATATTGTACGTTTTAAAATATAATGGAATATAAAATAGCCAACTAAACATAATATTCATAGATAAGTTGAAATAAGTGAAATTGGGTTTTTGGATGTTTAACATTGACTACCACTTAAATTGGAAATCACACAAACAGTTTCTGACTAAGAAATTACACATAGCTTGTTTTAAAATTTAAATCTTTATAATTTTCAACTCCAAAGAGAGGCAAGTAATAGATGTAAGTTGCTCTGCTTTGACTTACAACTTTTAATTAATTTGTTTTTTAATTTACTAAGGGTCAATTATGAAGAGAGAGAAAAGCAACTTAACCTTATAAGTTAGGTGTCCATTTGTGGCATGTGAAATTCGAATTTCTGCTTTAAATTATTTATGTTTGAACATTATTTCAGATGATTTTATTTTAAAAGAAAATCAGACAAGGTTCAGACTCTGGTCTGTACTTACCAGGTTGATTTTATGTGAAACGTGGATTGTGGTTTATACGCAATGAAAATTTAGCCAGTCATTATGTTCTTATGGATGCCCTCTCTTTTTAATGCCTACGTTCTTACAAATGGTACAAACATTAAAATTCTTATTTTTTGTTATTGAAATTACTTGTTAAGTAATGCATACAAATTTATATCTTAACCTAAACATGTTTATTAAAACGCGTGAATAAAAGTTCTTCAATGATAGTCCGACTTAAAATGTTTTCAATTATGATTACTCTTTTGATATATGAATACTTATTTCAGCATTACTCACATGATACAAAACCTTTCAATCACATTTATAACACAAAACTTTCCTTTACTGTCACATAACACTTCCAGAGTTGCTTCCAAAAGTAAATTCAATAATTAAAATTCAATTTGATCCTTTTTTATTATTATCATATGAATTGATTCAATAATTATTAAAATATAATAAGTTAAAATTTTGAATATGAATGTTTAATATAACAATTTGACGATAAATTTGTGTAATTGTTTTAAAAATTTGAATTTAATAAATCATATTCAGTTTTAGCACAACAAATAAGGTTTTATTTACGAAAAACCACTTAAAGTACACTTTTAAAAGTATCTACGACCCTGAGAGATTTTATGTAATAATAATTAACTTTTACTTTTTCAAAATTGGTAAGCTAACGCTACCTGGCGCCCATAAAGCTGAGCAAATTTTCTTTAAATAAATTCTTAATATTAAAAAGTGCCAATTTAAGATTAATAGATTCAAAACAATTAATTTGTAAATTCAAACCCTCTTATTTTATATATTCACAATTGGCGCCCCCACGTTGGGTGCTTTTCCACTTTGATTAACCTTACCTTAAACTCTTCAAGAAGATGAACATTTTAAAGTGTATTAATAGTTCAATACCTGTATTAATAATTAGTGTGATGGTTATAAAAAGTTATTTCATTTATTGTCTGTAATAGTTTAATTGCAACTATAATATTCTAGTCTTATTCAGGTATGCAGTATATTTTTAACATTTTGAAGACTCATCTTTCACTATGTGAGATTCTCTGGAGACCAAAGTTTTATAACCATTTTCAAAAATTCATTGAATGTCTGTATTAATCACATATTAATAATTGTAAACTGTGTTTTATTCTAAAATAATGTTTAAATAAAATTTGCAATATTAATTTTGGTAGTTGTGTACTATACGGATACCTCTTTTTTTTTGTAAGTTTATCCAGCGATTACCAGACTTCAAATAGAATTCAAAATATTCCAAATTATCTCCCATAATTTTATTTTCAAACCCCAAATCAAAATTCAAAGGATAACTAAAGTTATCAATCGTTTAAAGCAGGCTTAATTTAAAAGTCATTCAAAAAAAGCCTAGATTAAACCAAACATGACCTCCTAAAATGCAAGATTATTAATTAACAAGACAACATATCAAAATTCAACCAACACCGGTAGATTCCTCATTAAATTTCCTTTCAGAAAACTCATCCAACCTTATACATAAACATTCATACAATTCATATCAGCTTCGAAAAACTATCGATGTGGTACAAAAAACGAATACGCTAGATGGACAATGTGATGACATCTCAATACATTCTTGTATTTAATTTGAAATGTCATTTGTTCTGTATTAAATATGCAATTTAATAAGTATTTAAATAATTAAGTTATGGTAAAAGAAGTAATATCACCGTTAGATAATAAGGAGCTAAAATTGTTATAAAATAATTAGATTATATGTAGTAGGATTTAAGAATTGTTTTATATTAATGTTAATAAATAACTAAGATTAGCATAATTCATCGAGTGCAATTAAGAGGTTATTAAGTGCAGTAATATAAAAGGCACGGCAAAATCAATCGTAGAGGGGTCTAAGCATTGCATTTTGGGAACCAGGCATTGTTAGTTCAGTTTTTCAAAGGAGCATACGTGCGTACTTCCACTACCAGATTTATCCAAAATATGACTTAGCTGGAAGAAGATGTGGCCAGATATGATTCAATTACGAACACTGATTTATTTAGAAGCACAATTATTATGGGAGATCCAAGAAGGGCCAATTATAGAAACCTACAAATTGGTGAGACCAATCCGTTTTGTATAGCCTAGTTTGTGAACTTTTTCTTGAAGTCAATCATCTATTGAACTTTTAATAATTTTCAAATAAATAATTTATCTATTGATCCTATATAAGGACACCAGAATTGACTGGATATTTCTTGTATAATTTACATTAAAAGTAGGAAAAGACTAGTGTTAATATTTTGTGAATGGAGGTGAACTTCTAACTGATTTGACATTTCTCTTAATAATTTTATATAAATGAAATGGAGACTATTACTAATATTAATTGAACTGAAGTGAACTTTTATTTTAAACAAACGAGACTTGAACAATATAGAGTAGCCTATATAATTGCTTATAATATAAATTTCATGTCATGTCAATTAGGATTAAGAGTAGTTATAGATATGTGGATATAATGTGTAAATATTGTAATAATTGTTTGTGAGGTGACTGGGAAGTGCCGGTGAAAACTTTTCCCCGAGATTAAGAGCTCTCTTACTCATCGTAAGAAAATAATAACCAATTAATAAAAATAATTAATATTATATATGTATATATTTTGTTTTAAATGTCCAATATTACTAATTTGAATATCCTTGAATAATTGATCAGTTTATTTAGTCAATAAAATAACTTGTTCCTGTGATTTTATAAACATGTTTTATTAGTTCAAGAGGTAATTTAAAGATTTAGAATTTTTATAGATAATAGAGTATTTCAATATATATATATATATATATTTCATTACAATTTTAATTAGTTCCTGTTCAATGTATAAAAAGAAGAGGGGGTCCGTATAATACGCTAGTACCTTAATTTCGTATATTTATGGTTTTAAAAAAGTACTGAATATGCAAAAAAAATAACAACCTGTACACTATATATTATGTATTGCTTGAATAATTCAGTACTATGTTAAAAATGTATACACCATAAAATATTGTAACATCAGGTACAACTTCTTCCAAAGAAATATCTTCAATTTGCTTCACCATACATTAGAATCAAAAAAAAGAAAGAAAAATATAATAATAAAATGAAATTAAATATGCAGATAGTAATCAAAAGTTTTGAAAAATACAAGCTTAGGTCTAGTTTAGCATGCAATTTTTTGATTGGACTAAACATAATAAATAATAAACTCATAAATAAAAATAATAAACTTTACCTTTTAAATGATTACCTTAATTTGTCCATCTGCAATTTTCTTTTTTTAAAAAGATTACTAGCTTTGACAGAGTACTGTCATCATCAGATCTACATTGAATATACAAGTAAAATTAATCTCCATTCAATATGAATGGTGTCAAAAATAAACACATGTTATCTTCTTATCTTCTACTTCTTCATTAGAATTATAATTGTGACTAACTTCTAGTTCTTAGTCAGAATTATCATGTAAAATAATAAAAATATAAACTTAATCATTTGTAAGCGTGCAGTCATCTATTTTGCAGTGAAACTAACAGAATGGTTGAATTGTATGTACTGTGTCAAAGTTTAGGAAATGATATACAGATTTTTTTAAATTCAGTATCTGCTGAAATCTAGTGGTAGGAATACTAAATAAATATATTTTGACATATAAATATATTTTGACATATACAGTAGAACCTCCCATATCCGACCTTCCCACATCCGACTCCTCCCGATATCCGACCTAGTGTCCGACCGTCCGTCTGTCTATTGTTTACTCGCGCTCTCATGGTCCGTTTCCGTTCGCGAGCCTGTACAGACTTGAAAAAGTGACTCATCGATACTATGCTTTACTTTTGGGTAAAAAACTGTCAGTTTAGCCGTGGTTGTTGATGTGGAATGTCAGTTTGTGCGTTTATGTCAATATTGTTTTATTCATGATTTTTCCCATAATCTGCGGAGTGTGAAGTTTTTTAGTTTGAGGTTACGAGTTACGTGTGTGACAATGACAACTGAAAAACGTAAACGTGTTTGTGTTTCACTTCAACAAAAACTAATGATAATCAATAGTTTTACAAGTTGAATATACAATTTTTATGTATTTAATTTCATGTCAGAAAATGTTTGAAATGTATACACAATATTTTTAAAGGTGTAATAAAGTTGTATTACAGTACTGTGTGGCATTTTTTGTACCTGGGAACGGCATTTTACGCTCCTCCCGATATCCGACCTTTTGGCCGTTCCGACCACGGCCCGGTCCCGTCATGGTCGGATATGGGAGATTCTACTGTAAATATATTAATCTATCATACTGACATGTCCAGCAATGAGCATTGCACTTTGTAATAAATCTAAACTCAAATAAAAGTGACTGTTTGTGAGTCTACATGGGAATTTATCACACTACGAGCATAGGCTGTTAACTTATTAAAACGAAATATTGATTCAGGAACCCTACTAATTGTACAAACAGAATTTATTTGTCCCTTAAAAAGATTAATATTGTTTGTAGGTTAGATATATTTTTCTTTTTCAAACATTTAGTGACGAATGTATGTTGATAACAATGACTTGTAAAATAATTTTGTTTTAATAAAAATGGGAAAAATACAATGTCATATCCTTCTTTTTTTTGCAGTCTGAGTACAATCAACTCCAGTATGATGGTGCCACTATAATAAACCATCGAAAAATGATGAGCAATGTTAGTGACGGATCATATTTACCAAAAATATTAGATGATGACATTGAAAGGTGTCATATTGCTGAGCAAAGATATATAGAGAGAATGATGAGTGGATTTGTAAAGAGTATACCTGAGAATTGTGAAAGAGAAGAAGAAAGTCATGAGAATGGTAAAGATGATGAAATTAATGTTGAAAATGATAATGTGATTACTGTTAAAGATGGTATTGTCAAAGCTGATAACATTGAAGTTGAAAATGTTACTGTCAAAACTGATAACATTCAAGTTGAAAATGTTGAAGATGGTAATGTTGTAAATGATAATGAAGATGTTAATACTCAAGGTCGTAATAATGATAATTTCAGTGATGCTGATGATGAGGATAGCTATAGTGATATTTTTAGTGACAGTACAGTTTCATCAATTTATGAAGTTACGGGTGAAGAATATGATTTGGAGTAAGTTAACCGAATACTTTTCTATAACCACCTATTATTTTATTTTCAAATGATTTACCATGTATGGAATGATTCAAATTTGCACAGCAATATTTCAGGAGTTTATTCTTGAGCTAAAAATAAGAAAAAAATTAATCTATATAGTTGTAGAAGTGCTTTGTTTTCCATTTTTCAGTCATTTTATGATTTTAGATAACATTGATAGTACATTGAAGGTTTGGTCTACACATTTATATAACCTTTTACCAGAAAACTAAAACTGTATTGTGAATATTTTCAAAATTGGACTGCTTAGAATGTTTATTTGTTGAATATTTTGAAAACCATTATCATTACAAAATATATACAAGAAACAAAAAAAAATTCTTCTTTTAACGAAAAACTAAATGTTTAAAACAAATTGTCTCTTGGTAACGGAGTTATCGACACAAAACATTAAAAATATTTAAATTAATATTAAAACACCAGTCGCCATTTTCAAACTATTAAGCAAAACATTTTCATTTTTGTTACATTTCTAGGTAATGGATTATAATACTATTATTAACAATTATTTTAATTCCATTATATTTTAGTTTAGGCTAATCTTGAGTGTCGTAGACTATTACCAAGCAATTATGTTTTTAATTTTGTTTGTCATAAATTCTGTTGTAAATTATACTTTAACCAACAAAGAAACAAATAAATATCTTTTTTTTGTGTAAATATTTTGTAAATTTAAGGTTTTCAAGATATTTAACATTAAACATTTTAAACAACTGTCATTTTGAAAATGTACTAAATAAAGTCTTGGTTTTCTGGTATACTAGTAAAAGGTTACGGTACATAAATAATGTGTATACAAAACATCACTCAATATCTTACCTATTTTCAAACATATAATTTTTTTAAAATGTAAAATAGCCGACAGATGAAAAACGAAATATTGACATGTAATTTTAAATTACTCTGTATATTGTTTCAACTCCTATTTGTATATTTACAAATATAAATTTCGTTGGCAAACGTTTTGCGTCATTTCTTTTTTTCTAGGGTCCAAAGTTTTTGTTAGTGTGTTTAAGTGTTATGGATTCAAATGTGTTAGAGTATGTATTTCAAATAATGTGACTTGTGGCAGCTGGAAAATACAAATATAGCAAAACAGCTGTCACTAATAAACATCTGCTACCGACTAAAAGATTTATATTATAAATTGATTATTAAAATTTAACAGAAAAAAGTAATTAATTAAATTAACAGAAATACTGATTTGAGATGGAATAATTCATTCCAATCACATATAATCACTTCAAAAAATTAAACATTTTGTAATTTTATTAAAAGTATAGTAATTGTATACAACATTCGTAATGTTTCACATGTTTGTGCTTATCATTTTCAAAGGATAGTAAAAATCATCTGATAATTGTCGATTCTGACGTCAGTAAAAAGTTGATAATCTCGGTTGCGAACGAGAAATGTTAGCTGTTCATCTGCTGTTACATCGGCTTATCAGCGAATGATTGACGACTTAATACGGAACAATAATTTAATACGGTTTTGATTTGATTTAATTTTAAGAATATTTGAAGATTTTGATTTGCTTTTATTTTATGACTAAATGAATTTCAGGTTTGATTAATATTAAGTTATTTTTTAATTTTTTTAAAATTTGATAATACAGTAGAGTCCCGCAAACTCAGCGTAATGTGGACCGGAAGTGTGCCGAGTTTGTGAAATGCCGGGTTATCGGGAATAAGGGCAAAGAATAAATTGTAATTGAAACACCAAAGCGGCGGCGATATCAAACGACTTTGTCGATAGCGGTATCCCATTGTCGTCGGCATAATAACACCGCGGCATTGGCACCCGTCGATATAGCAGACATACAACCTGCAAAAACGTTTGATGGGCCGCTTTTTTTTCCACGAATCAATTTAGTATACATTATGGAAAATATAACATTTCTTTTCAGTTTTCTTTGACAGGTACGCACAGTATATACAGTAAATAAAAATGAGCGAGTTACGAAAACGGAAGCGTGTGTTGGTTTCGTTTGAGACGCGGTTAAATGTGTTAAAAAGACTTGACAGAGGGGAAGCTGTAAAAAAGCTTTGTGACGAGTTTAACGTGGGAAATGTACCATCAACGATTCGAGCGATCGAAGTTAATGTTCGCTTTGGGATCTGTCGAACTTTTATGAACATCGCTGTTTTTAGAAATATATATTTTTTCCCGTCGGAGTCGCCGAGTAATCCGGACTGCCGGGTTATCGAGTGCCGAGTTTGCGAGACTCTACTGTAAATGTATAGATTTCAGATATCACAACTGTGTTTTAATTTAAGTAAAGAATTTAATCTTCTAAAGAATTCGTGGCCTGGAATTAACTTTCTTTTAAAAAGAGTACATGTACTCAATCAAATGTTGGTCCCTTATATTTGAATTTATAGTTTGAATACAGATGTACAGCAGTAAAGTAGAGTAAATAATCTTTTTAAATCAGTAAGTTTTGCGACTGAAGAAGGTAGAAAGATTATATAATGTGCTGGAAAAAAAGGATTTTTATGTATATTTTATTATCATTATGAAAAACAATAACTAACCATAAATAAATAGTAATTGATTATTCCAATTTTACAGAATAATAATTAAGTTTGGTTATGTTTATATATTTAATATGTGTGGCAAAATTGTTCCCTTATTTAAAAAGGGAAACAAACATTGTATCAACAATTTTAGACTCTTGCCTATTTTTAGTAAAATTGTTGAAACACTTTTTAACTTAGATTGGTTTCTTTTTTTATCTAAAATTGATTTATTTTCAAAATCACAATATGGTTTTCAGATTGGAAAGTCCGTCATTAATGCGATGGACAGTTTAGTTGAATTTGTGGTAAATGGTCTAGAGAATAATAAAAAGTTATGAATATCTTTCTGGACTTGTGAAAGGCTATTGACTGTGTGGATTTCTATACCTCATTTAGCAAATTAAAAAGATCGGGAATAAGAGGATTGCTACTTTCTTGGATTAGATCCTTTATATATCGTAGAATTCAAAGAGTCCAGGTGACAGAGATGTTTTCGTAAGGGCTCAGGTTGAGTTTGGTGATCTATACTTGGACCTGTCTTATTCATTCTTTATTTAGGGATCTGTCATCATTACTAAATACTAACCATTTTGTGCAGTATGCTGATGATACAACGGTCATGGCGCAGGCTCAATCCCTTTCCTTTTTGGAGCAAACCACTTTCTTGAGTGTCAATGAAACAAATCTGTACTTCTCGGGAAATAACTTGCTCACAAATCCGGACAAAACTGTATCTTTGTTTTATGGTTTAAGGCATAGTGATAATCAATTGATTCTCACTATTATGTTGAGAGATGATGTCATGAAAGAAGTGAAAAGCACCAAATTTTGGGTTTGGTTATAGGCAGTAATCTTATTTGGAAGGAACATGAAGATGCTATTTGTAGGAAAGTCAGTTCTGGTATTTTGCTCTAAAGAATGTTAAGAATTATTGCACCAAATGAACACTCATTATGTTCTACTATGGACATATATATCCTCATTTAAAAATATGGAGTCATCTTTTTGGGTGACTCTTCAATGTATGAGATTAGTATAGTGTTACGTTTATAAAAAAAAAAGCATTAAGAAATATAGTAGGTCTAAACAGAATGGCGTTCTGTAGGGAAGCATTATTTAAAGAATTAGTCATATTATCTCTTCCATGTTTATATATTTTTGAAACTATAATCCATTGTTGGAAAAAAGGCCAAACATTGCATAACATGGATTGTCATTCATAACACAAGACGTGATAACTTTTTAAGACATCAGACTCATAGCCTTAATGTTGTGAAAAAACTTCCTTCTCATTCAGCTGTTGAATTTATTAACAAACTTCCAGATTATTTACGACTGGAAGTAAATTTCATAAAATTTAAAAATAACTTAAGACCACTTCTGTAATCAAAAAGTCCTTTTACTCGGTAAGCAAGTTCATCCACCATACGTTCTAGTTGATTTTTTGGGGGGTATGTTTTGGCTATATTGTAAAGTCAAATTTTGTTTGGTAGTGGCTGTGTTACACTTTTAGCGATGGATAATGTGATGGTTGTTTGTTATTACCTTTATTTTTTGATGTTTTATTATATGTAATTTGTTCTGTTTACATATCATTTAACCTGGCCAAGCACTTTGTTTAAGCCTGGATATAGAAATTATGCTTATTGTATTTTGACTTGAAATATGTTTGGGTTTTAAGCTTTTGCTGATGTTTGTAATTCAGGTTTTGTTGTTTTTGAACCTGATTGCAGTTGTAGTATTTGAATTGACTATTATTGTAAGTGTATTAACTTTGACTTGTTTAAGTATAGCCTATGTATTGGTCTTTTATATGTTAGCAAATAGTTGGTATTTTAACCTGGCTAAACAATATTTTGTACCACGGCTATGAAATAAAAATGAAATGAAAATGTTTTTATTTACAGGTTTTTGAATTTGGAATTGATATTGTTACAATTTCATCGTGATGTGTCTGTCATGATATTTGATCGTCCATTAGAGTGTCTTAGGCAGCTTGAACATATAATAAGTTTGGACTTGCAACCCCTAGTATTCAAAAAGAATCCTCAGTTAGTTGAACTCACTAAAAAAGTAAGTAAATGTTTAATTATTGCTAATATTTAATTATTGTTAAGTAAGTAATGTTTATAATTATTGCTTAACACAGATGTGGCTTATTATTGGCCATAGTCAATTTTGAACTGTACATAGTCTAGTTCTGTAGAGAGTTTTTTATAATTAATGTATTTGTGAATATTTGTTGCTTATGATAAACAATGAACGGTGAAAAAATATTGTACACTCTTTCTACTCTTCCATCTCCAAAACCAATTAAAAACTAACCAAAACTATTAATCCCCAAAAATATTAGTATGGTAGTTGTCAGTCAAAAAGTGAAAATGAACCTGCCTTTGGAAAAATATTTAAATAGGGCCTAAACTAGCTTTGCTTGAATCATAAATATGTCTTCCGTGTAAAAATATTTGATTAAGATCAAGCTTTAAATGATGGCGGTCAATGTTAACCCTTCCCATGCGGCAAACGAGTATAGCCGCAATGGTAGGCTTTGATCCAAACGCGGATGACGATTAAAGTCGCAATAATATATTTTAGCCTATGATTAGTTAATTAGTTCACCAAAGTTCCGGTAGGATGCAGAGGCATGTCCGCTGTCTATTCAGGAATAGAAAATTGTTTTGTTGAAAGTTTTACGCCTCGAGGCAGTGGAGGGGGACGCTATTTTGTCTGGAATTGCCCGGCGGCGCACGCATTCTATAGCTTCTACAGAGCGGATAACGTCTATACTCGCAGTCTCATTAGTCTGATAGGCGACGACCTCCGTGTTTGCATTTGAGCATTGTTTTTGAAGAAGTATTCTTTTTTGTTTTTTTAACATTACCTTGTATTTTTTATATAAATTAGTTCACAATATAACTGTTCCAATTTACAAAAATTAATTAAAAACTAAGTTTTTTTGCAATCTTTTACTATTTTGTTGTATGTAATAAAAAAATGTTAAATGTAGCCGAACACCAATGATGAAATTTTATTTTTAATTAACCTTTCACATACAAAACGAAAACAAAAATTATATTTTAAGTTATTTCAGCATATAACAACCAAAAAAAATTTAATTGGTGTTATAAACCAAAAAAAAAATATAAATATATTAATAATTATTTTATTAGTTTATTTGATCTAGAATGAGAAAACTTATTGGTTAGCTTTATTAGCAATTTACTTTACAAATAAATGACTCCACATTAATTTTATTGTACAATTTTATCATTTATTAATAATCAATTAATAATTTAATGTTCATTTACAATCAAAAAAAAAAAAAAAAAATTCATCAAAAGACATTGTTACATTCTAAAATTTTGTTGGTTAGATTTTCAGACATATTGGAACACACAATTTTTTTATTAATCTGCCTAGGCTTAGCTCAGTATTTATTTATAAATGTATCTCGGGTTTGGGGTTATCGTGCTGGCTATTCTAAAATAGTCTATTATATATACGCATTTTATATAAAAAAAATTAATACTCTGCATTAAATTTTATGATCAACAAATTGTGATTTCTTATTTAAGATTTTGCCTGTAGGCTAGGCTTGTCCAGATAGAATTATTTCTTTTGAATTTATCTCATAATGTGTTAATTGTTCATAGTTTCTTTATTAATTTAATATTAAAATAAGTTTCGTATTACCAGATTTCACTGTTCTTTAACCACTGACATTTTATTTTCTATTTAAAAAAAATGTTAAAATTACTTCACCCACGCTTAAAACATCTTTTCGGTATAGACACCGGGAAGCTTCCTCTCGCGGCTTCGTCTTCTTTTAAAATTCCTTTTTATCGCCATTAGCGTGTTGTGATTGGCTGCTGATTATCACGTGGTCTTCCGGCTTGATTTCATTTCTCCACTTGCCGAGTGCAGGCTGTGTCTTTGCATATAATGTACACTCCTTCTATTTGATATCTCGTTTTGGATTTATTAGTTCGTTTGTTTAAACATATTCAAATGTCTAGATCAGGTTTTTAGTTACAAATTGGCTTTACTTTACCGGTACGTTAATTTTGAAAATTAATATGAAACTCAAATAGTTTATTGTACTACTCCACGTACTTTGCAATCTGTTTTCCTACATATAAAATGAACAGCTGTTGTTTTAAGACGGATATTCTAGGAATTAGGAAATCTAATATTTATCGTATTTCTAATTTACAATTTTTGTAGGGATACATTATTCTAATGTGTTTGCTCATTTTTGGATGAATGTATAGGCCTAAGTAAAACTTACTGATTACTGAAAATAATGCTTTTGGAAATGGTTCTATTAAAACGATTGATTCACATTACATATCTTAGAGTCCAATTATTTCATCTAGCCTATTTTTAGGTTAGGCCTAGTTTACACAATTTGTTGTTAATATACTATTCTAATTACATCAGTTTACTTGTGATGGTGGTTACATTTTATTATTCTTTTTAATGGTTTGGGTAGTTTGTAGTGTGGATATTTATTAATTATAATAGTACCATTATAAGCATTGAGGTGAAATAAAGCAAATTTTATTCAGCGTGCGAAGGGTTAATTTTTATTTAGCCAAATATTCTCGATTTGTAATATTGATTTTTATTTGCGATTGTGCACATAAATTTGGGTCATTAATCTTCACATTTCATCAATTTGAACGAAATTGGTAAGAGCAGATTTATAAAAATTATTTCCATAATTGGCTTCAGACTTGCTATATATAAATACCTTATTGGCCTCGTCATTTATATCAACAGCTGTTTCATGTTAATGTCATCAGGCAGGCCACATTAGAACAATAAAACATTGCATGCACAATACATTGAATTATAAAAAAACACAATACATAATGTGACGATATAGTAAGGATAAAAATAAACTTGGGTGAATTCATAGTACCCACTAACATAAAAAGAGTCAAAAGAACAACTAAATATAAAATAAAAATTAATAGTAAGGTTAAAATAAATTAATATAGATGGATAAGAAGTGAACCAACCAATAAACTGAAGTGATTTAAAAATAAACAAATAAATGTGAAAGGCTAAAGGACAAATAAAAAAAATAAAAAGTGAAAGAAAAATAGTAGAACTTTTGACACACGTAGTCGCGGAGTGAAGTAAATTGAATGGAAATATCGGAACTGAGGCTAGCGCTCGAGGCTAGAATTTCTCTAATATCAATACGCCAAAACAGCTGATGAAAATAGAGTATTCTGATTGGATGAGGAAGAAATGGAAGAACTAATTTTAGCCGCGATATATAAAAAAACAATGCATAGCAGTTGGAAAGGGAATTTCAGAAAGTGCAGTTGAACTGTAATATACTAATTGAACAAGCCAAATTAAAAAGAAAATATTTTGAAACCATCTATGTGAAAGTTAAATTAGCCTGAACTATAAGTATAAAGAACAAACAATTAAATAATTAATAATAGAGACATTTAGAAATATAATATAATAATAATAGTAAATTTAGAATCTTGAAATTTTCATAAATTAGGACTAACTAAAAAAAAAAAAAACCAAGGAATTTTTTAAATAAAGCCACGTACCAGAAACCCGGAATTAAGAGCTATAATATATTATAAATTTATTTAATTCAGGACAATTAAAGTAATAATTAAACAATTAAAATGAAATAGCATGTAATGTAAAAAAAGTAAAGTGAATAAATAACTTGTATTAAGAGGCTAACTAATTATTGTATCTTAGTCAATATAATTTAGTTGAAAGGTTGTTTAAATAGGCTAAGGTATTAGAAAATATTAGTAAGAAAATTTAAAAAAATAATTTTTGTGAAAAGGAAAGTATTACAATAATTAAATGAAGTCTTGCATGGGTCAATATTTACATTATTAGATCATCTTCTTCCTAGGCTGGCAGAGAGTGTCATTGTAACATTGTTACTTTTTCTTACAGCTTATGATCCAAACAGAGTTTCCTGACATTCGGAATGCTGCTTTTGACTTCTATGATAAAATAAAGGTAATACATTTATATTTATTTATTAAATTGATTATATTTAATCCTCAATGTAAATAACCTTACTCTGAAAATCAAATTATAAACAAATTAATACCCAAAACATTTACAATACCATGTATTCTCAAAAAATTAAATTAAAAAAAAATTTTCTTTACAAATTTTACTATAATATAGTTATGACTATATATCTTGTGTTATTCTGATTCGTTGGCAATTCTTAATTTATATATGTGTATTTTTCCTTTTAAATACATTGAATATTTAAACTACAATGCCTTAATGTGTGATCTAAAAGTTTTTGTCCAAATTATTATTAATTAAATTTTATTTAGGCTACTTAACCCTCTAACTGTCAATGTTAAGTTTCTTCGTTTGTTTAAATATTAATAAAATATATTATTTGTATACAAAACCTAACTTATAAGACATCATTTTTCTTAGGAAGATGCATAGAATTCATCTATGTAATAAAATTTTTTTTTTTTCAAACGGTTTTGGAGTAAGTATGTTAGATGTCAAAAATGATATTAACTTTTTTTCAGAAAAACCTGTATCACCAAAAATCAATAGCTTACTACCTATTTCTAAGATATACACAATTTTTGTGTATTATTTGTGAATATATTTAGGAAAAAAAATATATACATTTGTTATATTTTAAAAATTTAAAAAAATATTTTATAAAATAATGTCAAAAGATATTTTTTCTTTCAATAATTTATCAAAAATAGTAATATATATTTTATACAAGAGTACTATATATCATTATCTTCAGAAAGGTGCATAGAATGTAGCTGAGTAGTGAAAAAAATGTTAGATGTATCACATTTGGAGTTTTTTGGTCAAATACCAAAAAATCGAACAGTAACGGAGCAGAAATTTCACAAAAATGGTAATCAAAAATATACTAATAGATTTATCAGAATTTTTTCAACCATTACTTGACATTTGTCATATATTTGTGAATATATTTAGGGGAAAAAAATAATAATTTGTTAGATTTTCAATATAAGAATGACAATTTTCCAAAATTTGCTAATCTGACGCTTGAGGTTAGGTTTGAACTCTTGACATTTAGGCGTAATTAGTAACTTTCTAAAGCTAGGCCTAAGAAAAAATCATTAGAGTTTACTAAGAAAATATATACTTTACAAAGAATAACACACATATTCACTTTTATAATCATATAAAACAATAAATTTAAGAAAATATGCATATAGGCTAGACTTACCATTTTTATTTATAGGTTATACCATATACACACACTCGAAATTCACTCAAAAACAAACTTTAGAAATAAAAACACTTATATTGTAACTTGTATACACAATTTATATACAATTTGTATACACAACCCTTCAAAATAAAAGAAATATTACACAAATGCCACGCCCTTTTGCGTCTAATTGCATCGTGAAAGATTGACTGGAAATGGAGGAACTTTGGATCAAAATAGCTTCCCTAATTTTCAATGCACAAATATTTAACACACACTAAATTAAAGATTGAAACCTAGTCTTTCGAATGTAGTAAAATATAACAGTAAAATCTATGACGTCAATGTAGAAATATGGAATAAATACTCTAAGTCACGAGGATAATCAAAATATGCAGTAAGCCACATTCGAAGAATGTATATAACTCGTAAACTATATAACTTAGGATGATTTCGTCTTCATAGTTCGAAAGAGGAAGAAAAATACTATATAATATTGTGAACTTGTAACATTTGGACAAGTTTTACCATTTCGAAAAAATATATGAACATATAGGTGATATTTTCTATATAAAACTCGCCACGGCAATTTGTCGCAACCTCGCGTTATGAACGTCAACTTAGGTCAAGTCTTGTTTTACTATTTTACGCAAGTTTCATTTTTTTAAACCTGGTTATGAAAGATTGAAAGATTACCTTTTTTTAATGGTATAGAATACATTTTGATAATATAATATCTACTAGGATAAAAGTTGAATTGCAAAAAATGTAATTTTTAGCGTGTAAAATAGCGTTAAAATTCTTGATTTGGTTTAATTTTTATATAATAAAAACTATACTAGTTGGAAACATTTGAAAAAGACGGTTTGAAGAGAAAGACGCGATCTATCAAGCGGTGTTAGGTTATATTTGACTGACAGTAATTTGGAAATAAGAAAAATAGGGAAACGAGACGAATGTTTTGTTTAAAACTTGTTAATGTAAAACTTTGACGTTTCGCATAAAAAATATGCGAATTTCACTAATTTTTGGAATATTATTTATAACGTTTTGTTATATTTTTTTTTGCATGATATGCATCTACGGAACATTAGCTTTCCAACGGTATTTTATTTATTGGGATGGGACAATTTTAAGTGGGCGTAACGTTGAATGGCAAAATACGTGTTTTTTAGTTGGTGAATTGAGCCGTGACTAATGAAGCGACCACTTTTAAGGCAAAAAGTGGTTGATCACCAGTTGGAGGGTTAATAAGGATAAATATGTCATTAGACATTTATTAATCTTGTACATAAAAAGAAATTACTATCCTTTACACATCAAATTTATATTATAAAAATCAAAATATTAAACATTGTAAATTTCTATACAATAACAGAGTAAATATAAAGTGTTATGTAACACCAGTTACCAGACTATAGTCACATTGTACATAATTCAAAATGTTCCCACAGCGTCCTAAAAATGG
This sequence comes from Aphrophora alni, assembly GCA_963513935.1. NCBI lineage: Eukaryota > Metazoa > Arthropoda > Insecta > Hemiptera > Aphrophoridae > Aphrophora > Aphrophora alni. The sequence goes on from OY740768.1 coordinate 146,374,084, forward strand.
CGTCTTGTGTCCGTGGCGAAATTATATTTGCACTTTACGAATGTTTATAAAAGAAAATCTGTTCATACACTAGTCCATTCTACCATTTATAATTGTTCATTATCCGACCACATTGTCACAACACACGCTAATTGTCAATTGTCTATTCGCGTGAAAACGTCTAACCAATTTAACTGTTCAAACAGAGTTTTAACATACTCTCACCCTTAATCGACCGATGATTAAACTCTTTATACTTTCTATTGTTCTACATCAAATTATTACATCACACTATGTCCGTTCTTTCCACTAAAGTCTTTGAACTACATATTCAACTCGACAAAAATACATTATTACTCTCCAAGCTCTTTCTTAAGACTCTGAAATACAACTGTTCATCCTAACACTCCAAACTAGACTCAAAAAACACATTTTTATCTTCTCCATGTTTTTTACTCAGACTCTCAAAATACGACCGTTCTGCTCGACATTCCTAATCTTGCTTCCGTTAATGTTTCAGGGTTTACCCTTCCTGTATCATGGACTTTATTCAAAATCTCACCGCATCAACGTTATCTGTTTCATCGAATGCACCGTTCAGTACTGCGCGCATGACAACTAGTCCTTTTTACAAATTTATATTCACACAAAATTATTTAATTTCTTATAACTAACTTTTCTTAAAACCTATACATTATTATTTATTTGTGTTTGGAAATCTATAATGATTGAATTTACTTTATTTTTAAATTTTTTAAAGACAAGTCACATTTTAGACTTGTTTACCCCCTCCCAATTTATTTTTATACGATTTCCCACTATTATTTATTATTCAAACTGGATTAACTTTTTTAGGTGTTACAAGATGTGTTTCAAATACAAGGTTAAACATTGAAACCTCCTCTTTACAGTTATATCAAAAATGACAAGTTTGTATAAAAATAAAGATCGGATTCTTCAAGGCTGTCTAGACACTGAATATCGCAAACCGGTCTGAAAGTTCAGAGGATCATTTCCTAGAATGGTTGTAACTCATAACCTATATAACTTAGGATAATTTCGACTTCATAGTTCTAAAGAGAAAGAAAAATACTATATAATATCGTCAACTTGTAACATTTGGACAAATATTACTGTTTCGTAAAATTATATGAACACAGAGGTTACAATTTCCAAAAAATGACGACGTGACAGACTGAGGCGAACCTAGCGCAAAGAACTCATACTTCAGTCAAGTAGTGTGTTTCTCCTGTTAGCGACAAAAATATTTCTAAACTTGGTTATGATAGAATGAAACATTACCTTTACAATGATATCTAGTACATTTTGATAATATCATATCTATTAGGATAAAAGTTGAATTGGAAAAAATGTTATTTTTAGCGTGTAAAAATGACTAAAATTCTTGATTTTGTTTAATTTTTATATAAAAAACTATAAAGCTTAGACGCATTTGGAAACGATCGATAGAAACAGAAAGATGCGATCTATGGAGCAGTGTTATGTAACGTTATCTTTAATCTGACTGACAGAAATTTCGAATCGCAAATGTTACACAAACATAACCTTGTTTTGTAAAAAAGTTATCTGCGCAAATCTTTGACGTTATGTATAAAAAATACGTGAAATTCAGCAATTTTTGGAATATTATTTATAATGTTTTGTGGAATATTTTTTGCATGATTATGCATGTACGAAACATTAGCTTTCCAACGGTATTTTTTTTATGGCGATAGTACGATTTTAAGTGGGCGAAATGTTGAATCGCGAAATATGTGTTTTAATTGAACTATCCGTCGTTAATCGTCCACGTACGTGGACAGTTACCACTTGTAGGGTTAATGTTCGAATTAAAGTTCATTTTTACGTTATTAAAACTCATTTTTGAGTAATCGTATTCAAGTCGTAGATTTTAATCTAAGTTGTTTAATACTTACTCCATCTTGTGACTTATTTTTCAACATTGCTCTGTTTATATTTGATAATAAATTAGTTCATTATTATTTGAATTGGTTATATTTCTTGGCTTCCTTTATATAAGATGAATTCCCCCCTCCCCCCTTAATTTCACCACATTTTAATACTGGCAACTCTTACTTTTCTGCTGGATATTTGATGGAATTTAACCATTGACTCTTCTTACAAATTTAGTAGTTTCATATTATATACTTTAAAACAAAAATCAATTATTAAGACTATTTTCCACTTCGATTTTTTGTAACCTCTTTTGCTTGCCACGGCTTATTAATACTGTAACCACAATTGCATCTTTTTCTTTTTAGTCCAACCAGAATACAGTTTGTTTTCTTTCTGATTTTTATATTATTTTATATTTAACACTATTACACAATTTAAATCTATAACTAAACATATTTATTTTTTTATTTTTTAAATTATATTATTTTGTTTATTAATTCGTCTTAAATTGACATTTAAAAAATGTTAAACTTCTATATCAAAATGATTTCAACCAATCATTTTGCTCTCAGCTATTCCCTATGTATTCTTTCTGGTTCATTATAAACATTAGTTCAAATCCCTTATGGCCATCGTTCCACAAGTAACCTCATTCCCATCTTCTATATGTTTAAGTTAATAGTTATACTTTAATTATTATTATTATTTTACTCTAAGTTTATATTTATTTAATTATTCATATACATCTTTCCTTTATCCGCAGAAATAAATTAGACGATTTTTGGATTCCTACCTCAGGTTTGTTTACAATTTTCTAGGGTAAATATATTGTCATTACTCTGTCAGCTACTTTACAAGATTTCTTTTAGAACATAATATTGCTATTATTTTATAAGTAAATGATGGCTGACAGGTATTTTGCCTTTAAACAACAGTGGGGGAAAAAAAGAAAAGAATTCTCACAAGGAACGCAAGAAAAGCATTTTGTCATGGTAGATTTCTATGAGAAATCAATAAACTTCTGCCACATCTCGACAAATGCTTAGATCTCCATAGATATTACGTTGAGAAGTTGTAGTTTGTATTGCCAGTTGAAATTTATTTAATTAATAAAGTCTTCTGTGATCTGTAACAAAGCAATTCTTACTTAAAAATTGACCTTCATATGTTTAGCCTAACAATCCACTGAATTGTAATTACGTCCAAATTATTAAATGTTAAAAAAAAGCAAAATCTGCATTATCAGTGCAACCTTAGTGAATTTCATAGTTACAGTATGTTAATATAAATAGATATATATTTTGTATTTTGTAAATAGATTTTTGTTAAAAACTGTGTCCTTTTAAAAGTTGTGAATAGATTATTTTATTAATAGATTATATTATTTAAAAGTTGTGAATTATTTTTTTTAACTGTTCTTCAAAACTTTGTAACATTCACAATTCTGAGATCTTTATATCAAGATATATTTCATTGGGAGAAATGGAATAGTTGCAAGTAACATGATTAATCAATAAACATAATCAAATCGTAAAGATTTTATTGCATGGATTATTTGGATTCGAAGACAAAAAAACTATAGTTTAGAAGTTGAATGTAGCCAGACAGCCGAGATTTCAAGTTGTTAAACTTACAGTTGTGTGATTTAGATTTATGTGTGTGATTTAGAAACAATCGGAAAACTTATAAGAGATGTGAGTTTAATTTCATAATTGTAATAATTTAAATAAAATTAAGTAATTTGATATGTTTAATGAAATTAAGGAAAAATTATATTTTGTAAAATGATTGGAAATAGTTTTGTCAAAAATCAGAGTGTGCGGTATTAACCAATAAGAAAACCGATAGAAGGAAAGTGTGTAGTGGGGACATGCATAATCCTAGATATCAAAAAATACAGACCATTGTGTAATTCAGTACTGAAAAATAGTTTTTTAACATTAAATTTTAAAGTAAAATTAGGTATGGACAGGAGACAGGCTATAGTAAGAAAGTAAGAAAACACGCACAAAAAAAATCCCTTTCCCAACAGGCTTTATATATATAAAAAAATTAAAAAATTCTGTGGTTCAACACTCGGTCTTCAGTCTTCTTCTTAACTCTACTGATTGAGAAAGTGAACAGTGTTTTACAAAATATTTCAAAACTTTAGTGTTTTTTGTGTGCATTTTCTTACTTATGTACTATTAGGTAATACCAAGGACCATTTTCGAAGGTAAGACAGTCTCCTGTCCATACAAATTCTAACCAATCTAATAGGCTATGTGCCCTATTAAATTCCAACCTAAAAGTAAAATTAGGGAAAGTTTCGCCTTGGTATGAGCGTAAATTGAGTTTTATAATTTTAATTTGAACAATTAAGTAATTCGAACTTTTTACTTTAACCCTGCAAAGGTTATTCGACCCAGCGCTCCGTCCATAACTAGTCTGCATGTCTATAAAACACGTATTTTGCCATTCAACGTTACGCCCACTTAAAATTATCCGATCGCAATAAATAAAATACCGTTGGAAAGCTAATGTTCCGTAGATGCATAATCATGCAAAAAAAATACCACAAAACGTTATAAATAATATTCCAAAAATTGGTGAAGTTCGCATATTTTTGATGCGTAAAATCGTAGATTTGAACTCTGCGCCTTTTTGTTAGCGCAACGCCATTTTTCCCGATATAATTACAACTCTATTTTTCTGTCATTTATTTCAACTAAAACACTGTTCTATAGATCACATGTTTCTTTTTCCAACCGTAGATTACAAATTTTTCTGCGTCTCATAGATTCAGAGATATTTCTAGTTGAGCAGAGAACAAACCTGACGACACGAAATACAGTTGGCAGTTGTAGGAATACACGTATTCGTTTCTCTTTGGTTTTAAAATTATTTTTCTTTACACTAAGTTGTAGGGGAAATTCCATTCTATAAGTTGGTACCACTTTGACATAGGCAAAAACTTACTAAGAGGCTTTGTTTTGATCTCGAAATGTAGCAAATGTGTGACGTAAATACTATAATATTAGGCGTAGCACATATTGGTTTTGGGATTAGATTTTTGTTATTTTGAAGGTTTGTGTATACAAATTGTATATAAATTGTGTATACAAGTTACAATATATGTGTTTTTATATCTAAAGCTTATGTTTTTGAGTGATAGTTTAGTTTTTGAACGTTCTTATTTGCGATAACCTAGGCCGTAAAGGTAAGTTTAGGCTATATGCAAATTGTCTTATATATAGTGTTTTATATGATTATAAAAGTGAATATGTGTGTTATTCTTTGTAAAGTATATATTTTCTTAGTTAAATCTAAAGGTTTTGTCTTTGATCTATCTTCAAATTGGTACTAGTGAGTCTAAATTGTGGAGGTTACAAACCTAACCTCACTTGTAAAAGTTACCTTTTTTAGGGAAAATCGGTATTTTTATTTAGAAAATGTAACATATTATTTTTTTTTCCCCCTAAATATATTCACAAATATATGACAAATCTCAAGAAATGGTTGAAAAAAATCCTAAAAATCTATTAGTATGTTATTCATTACCATTTCTGTGAAATTTCTGCTCCATTACTCTTCGATTTTTTGGTATTTGACCAAAAAACACCAAATGTGATACATCTAACTTTTTTTTTCACTACACACCTACATTCTATGCACCTTTCTGAACATAATGAGATATAGAACTTTTGTATAAGATAAATATTACTATTTTTAGTGATTTTTGAAGAAAAAAAATGATCATTTTACCTTTTTTCGTAAACTATTTTTTGTTTTTTTGATAATATAACAAATTTTTTTTCCCCCCTAAATATATTCAAAAATATTACACAAAACTTTTGTATATCTTAGAAAAAGGTAGTAAGCTATTGATTTTGGAATATACAGGTTTTTCCTGAAAATTGGTAACTTCGTTTTTGACATGTAACATACTTACTCCAAAACCGTTTCAAAAATTTTTTTTATTGCATAGATGGATTCTATGCATCTTTCTGAGAAAAATGATATCTTATAAGTTAGGTTTTGTATAGAAATAATATATTTAATTAATTTTTTAACAAACGAAGAAAATTAACATGCGACCGCTGTAGGGTTAACATGTTCAATGCTGAAAAAAACGTATATACTATCTCCTATGACTATAAATATAAATTATTAAATTCACTTACCGATTGCCATATAGAGTCATGTTCTGGTATCCTGACGCCAAAATTGACAGATTTTATGATATTCTGTGGCGTCAGAATTTCCGCCGCCAATAGGCGTCACACGCTGCATCTGTACTGGTACTGGGGTAATGGTGCACAAAAGTCGTTGTTTTTACCATTTCTACCCTATATATAAACACTAATCATAGTTTTTAGGTTTTTTTCACATGCATGTAAACATTTTATAATTCACACTTTACATAGTTTATACACACTAATACTATATACATAGTCTATTTACAGAGTCTCTATTTGTTGAGTTACATTGAGTCATGGTACTTGTCAAAACAACAAACAGGGCATAGGCCTGGTTCACCAGGACACGCCGAACAGTAAAATAGTGTTTCAATTCTCCTTGATCTCTTGTGAACACATTCTGCATCGCTTTCGGTTATGTTTTCCAGTGGCGTCTCGCGTTTCACACATCGACAGTACGTGGTTGGGCTTTTTCCTGGTACTCACAGCTACTGATGATTCTACATTCAGTGGTAGAAGTGTTTTTATGACCAAGTGCCTGTACTCATAAAGCATTATCTGTTTGTCAGGGTAGGCCAGTTTGTACATAGACCATGCATTTACCATGATCATTTGCATGACATGTACAAAATCTTTCTTATACCACCTTAGGGTCTTTCGTTCACAGGGGTAATAAGAAAGCATTGGGTCTGCGCGATATACCACCTTCATATTCGCATTGTATTTGATTACAGTCAAAGGCTTCTCCTTTGCCAGATTTCGCTTGTTCCTGTTGTCCATAGTGTTTTTGTACTCACTACTCAGGTAAAGCACGTTTCTCTTGTCTTTCCATTTTGCTACAAGAACTCCCTCACAGTAACGTGCCTCAGTTTCCCCTTCCTTCAGTTTTGCTGAGATTACTTCTTTAGGTAAGTATGTTCTTTCGTTTCTCAACGTACCTGTCACATGCGTTTTCATTGAGAACAGTTTTGCAATTAAAGGGAACCCATTATAAAAATTATCCATGAAGAGAGAGTGTCCCTTCAGTAAGTAGGGGTTCATCATTTCCATCACTACTTTGGATGCATGCCCCTTACCACTAGTAATGTTGATGCTTAAATTTTAATTCGAATAGTCAAGCCTTGAGGTTTGTTCAGGCAGTAAAATTTAATGCCATACTTATGAAGCTTATTCTTTATGTACTGCCTGAACACTAACCTACCTTGCCAGAGTACCATGGCTTCATCGAGAGTTAGTTACTTACTGGGGTAGTACAACGTGTACATCTTGTTATTGAAATAGTCAATGATGGGGGCAACTTTCACTAAACGGCTGGTTTCCTTTAATACTTCTCCACTAAAGAAATGAAGACATCTAAAAATCAGCATGAATCTGTGCCGACTCATGTGTTTTCGAAAAAAACCAAGGTTATACAATACATCCGTTCATCTGTAGTCTTCTGAACGGCTAAGCCTTATGTGTCCTGTGTGAAACATTAAGGTTCAAAAATCTTTGAACTCACCAACGTGAGGGTTTTCACCTGTGAATTCTAGACTGGGGCCTGGTCGATGGGCCACAAAAAAAACCTCCAGTGCATACTTGTTTTTCTCCTTCACAATTGTTTCCAAAAACACATCATCTACTAATAAAGAAAAAAACGCTGATGGATCATTTTCATTTGGTATAGGGCAACGAAATCCTTCACAGCTAGTGTAGCGAATTTCCTGTAAACCAGCTGTTCGATGTTGCCATTTTGGTTGATTTTAGGATGGAATGTCTTCCTCGACGTCATCACTCTCTTCTTAACTTTCGTCACCACTTGTTCCTAGTTCTTCTTCACTCAAAAGTGGATCTTCTGCAGTTGTACTAACCATATAGACATTAGAACACACACACAAACTTATATATTACACTAAAAAACAGTGCTACCCACGATAAACACAAAAGCCGCATGAGCCGGAAACGATTGTGCCACAACGAAGATGGAAACCTATAGCAATAGAACCCGCAATAAGAACCTCCCTCGTTCACAGCTAACCTTGCACTGATCACTTACATTTTAATTCGCAAGATGTGTAGCGAACATGTTAAGAAGATGAGATTAATAGCTTTATTAATAAAATAAAGAAAAATCATATAAAATGTAATAAAAGGACTTTTGTAAAGAAAATAACTTAAACATGAAAACTATTGTTCCAAAGAGTTTGAGTAAAAGTGAACTTTCAGCTGGAACGTCATAATTAGTGCGAAACATTTTTTATTAGTGAGCTAAAAAGAAAAAGAACTTTAAAACTTTTATTTGATATTTGAACTTTATGTATACTTTTATATAAAATATGTTTGTCATTTACAAGAATCTTGTTTCATAATTTGTTTATTATAAAATGTATGTAATTCAGGAGTAGTTTAGCAAACCGCTTAACCAAAATAAGAATGTTTAATATATATAATGTAAATAAATGTATGTAAAATAAGTTTTTCTTGATCATTTATCATATATGAGTATTTTCCCCCGAAATTCATGACCCAAGGAAAGAGTCAAATAAATAAGTGTTGGTGCTTTTCTCCAAGTTGGTACTTGACAATTTAAAGTAAATTCTTCCCAGTATAAAATTTAAAGTAAAAATTAAATAAATTTAAGCCTTCAGTTTTAATTGAAAAGTGTTAAAATAAATTATTACAACCTGTGTATCTGTAGACAAATTTGTGACACAAAACTTCTGTAAGTAATTTAATGCTTACATATTTGTATATTTTAAACTAATTTATATAGACTATGTTATGTACTTTTCACATGTTTGATTAACTATAGTATTATAAACTTTTCCTTTTTATTGAATTGATAATTTAATATATTTGTATTTCAATATGTATAAATATATATCTTGTGATATATATGTATCTGAAGGATACTCAACTAAACTTATATACTAGAAATAAATTTGATAAATTAAAAAGAATATCACATTTAATATGTTAGCAATAATAAATTCTATTATTGCAATTTAATTAGACATTTATTGTCTCATGGCATCAAGGTTTAAATAATTAAATTCAAATATGGCCCACTGGCATAACTCAGTCGGTCATGAACAAACTTGTAAATGACGCTTTCATAATTTAAATTTAGAAAATTGTTCAAAGTTTTATATATTATTAGAAATTTGTTATAGTTATTGTTCACTGCATTTATTGTATTAATATTGACGGAATATACCAATAACACTGAGTATATTCTGTTAACACTGAGTTTACTATTTTTATTCACTTTTAAAGAAAGCAATTTAACTTGGAGTAACTCTTCATCAAATGCAGTCTTCAAACGTCGGGATGCCACTGTAAGGACGCTGTCTTGTACTATTCAAATCTTGCTTCCTTTTTTTATCAATGATTTGGTTTGCGTCATGGTCATCTTGTATTCCAATCGGTTAGCTAAAATCACGTGACACAGTCAGGTCGAGATTATGATGGATTTTTATAAAGATTTTCTTTTCATTAATTCTTATGTATTAATTGTTTAATATGTAAATTTCTATTTATTTATTCTGATTAATCTAATGTTGAAATATTATTTACTTATAAAATTTTGTTAACTCATTGGCCTAGCCTTTTCCGGAAACTTTGCTTGACCCTAAACTAGCAATTAAAATGGCTGATTTTGTACATTATTAGAAAAATATAAATAACTTTTGATTCGTAATTGTGATTTTAGTTCCGTTTTCACCATTTTATTCTAAATTAAAGTATTCACTAAATCAGTAAACAAAACAAATGTTTATAACCTAATCAGAACACAGAAGTCATCTGTTTATTTGATACATTGCTTACAAGTGTTGCCAACATCAAGTAATCTAAATATTCTAAAAGTATAATAACGATATCGTATTATAAACTGAATAAATCTAGCTTATATCACACGTGTCGTAAGGTTTCACTGCGACTGCGCGTGAACACTGCTCATAAAAAAGTGCAATTTAATTACATTTTAATCCTAATTTTCACAATAAAATGCAAAGAAACCATTCTCATTGGATGCTGCTGTCATCTAACACATTTATTCGAAACTACGTCAAACTAGTCAAACCTAAGCTTAATAAAGAACGTTGTTTTCCGAGACACGGAGAAGTTCCGTATGTCTATTAGTGGGCCGCTCGGGGACTAAACGGAACAGTTCCGTATGTCTAGGCCAATGGGTTAATTGCCGACCATTCAATAACTCTGGGTTCAAGATATCATTGCATATGGCGGAGTTCTGTCGTTTGATATACAGTTCTATCATTGACTTATTCTAGTAATTACATACTAATATCTCTGACGTAAAATAATAGTAATTTACTAATAATTTAATTGTAATAAACATATTTTTATCGTAGTCCAGCGCCTACAGTTAAATTTTGTCACTAACTTCATTTCTGAAAACGTCATGTATTCAAGATGACTGGTTTGTTTACATCCCATATCTATGAAAATTTGTTAAGAGATTGGAATTGATTTATGTTTGGAAATATCAACTTGTGTTTACAGTGAAATAAAGATTATTTAAATAAATGAATGATATATCTAATCACCACTTGTGCAGTAATTATTGTTACATCTTTCTTAAAAGTTCTGTTTAGGTTAATTCTGTTGTTGTTTACACTATTTAGCCTAAATATACCTATGTAATCTGCAGGTTTGTTATACTAGCCTATTAAATTTACATTATTTAGTTTATATTCGTCTTATTACATTAAAGGCATCTGATTATTTACCGAAGTCAGTTTCTTTCATACTTATAAATATTATTGGATTTACATGTGTTTTAACCTAGGCTTTATTGGTACTTCTAATAGAGGTTAGGTTGTTAGCCTACTCATAAAATAGTTTGTTTAATTTGGTGTGTTTAAGTTCCTTTATATGCCTTTGAGTTATAGGCTATTTACTTTAATCTGAGATGGGATTTGTACCATTTACTTTAATCTGAGATGGGATTTATACCATTATAGTAGCGTATTGTTGAAAAAGAATTATTAGTATTCAAAACAACTAAATAAATGCTAAATAGTAAATTGCAATGCTAAAAATCTCTGTATTTAAAAAAATTCAGGCCTGGAAAGTCCATTTTTTATTAGAAGCAACAAGAAATAAAAATATAAAATAAATAAAAATGACCAGTAGTGGTCCATTCTTTCCTGTTTGCAAAAGGACTAATGCAGCTGCCTGCACTCCTAGATCCTGCATTGCAGATAGGCACAAGACTCCTCTGTACATGGATAAGACAGGGAGGCTTGTGTAAGACTTGCTCCCAGGACTATTAATCTCTCTAGAAACATAAACTTAAGTTTGATTTAGTCAAATTTCATATGTAAATGATTGGCAAATTGAAAGATCAACTCATTTAGTGCAACTGGCTTATGTTGATACCAAGATCAATATGTCATTAATAATCCACAAATACATTAAAGAAAATATATTCTATTATAACAGCATATCAACTACTCGCCGAGTAAATGTTGGCAGATCAAACATCCTGAAGAATCCTTCTGTATCATTATTCAAGTTTTGTTTCATCTCATAGAAAATCTTGTCAACTCTGTAGTATTTTTTTCTTCTTATAATATCAAATATGTGTATTTAATTTAGAATGATATTATATGTAAGGATTTTAAAATGTGTATTATTTTTTAAAGATAGTTTATTATATAATTTTAATTTTTTTAAAGTATAGTTATGTATAATTGATTTTAGAGTTTATTTGAAGTGCCTGATGGCGTGGAATTTGAAGATTACTTTCGGTCACAAGTAGCTGAGTTAAGAGGACGACAAGTTACCTCGATATTTGACACAGTGTTGTTAACCAGTGATGATAGCAATGGTTAGTACATTTACAAATTTTCATTATTTTTAAAAATAACTGATGTTGATTAGGAAGTTTTCATTTAAAGTACTCACAAAAAGACAGCATAATTAAGGTGTAGAGACTTGTGCAGTATACCCTAAAAGTAATATAATGAAATATGGTTCATAATATTCATTGTTATGACATAAGGAAATAGGTACTTGTCCAGCCCCAACATACAATGTGTGGACTTTGACTTTGTAGGGTGTGTTGTAGACCGAGAGGTTTTATCCAGTAGGTTAAGTTTGTTTAAACAGTTGTTACACTGGTTTTCTGAACTTTGTAGATGTCTATAGTGTATATCAATATTGACATCGGCTAGGCCCTAACAACCCTTGCCCAGTATACTCACGGTAATCTGACACCCTCTCGATCCAATACCTGTCGGATTATCAAAAGACAACTGTATTAAACATTGTGTAATCTTCCTGCTCCCTCTGCTACTGAAACTTTACTGACACACAAATTATTTTCTCTACTATTGTTGTGATAATGTAAAAAAGTTAAAATCTATAATAGGTTTAAAATCCGCGGGTTAGTATACGGAAACAGGCTGTTTAAATCATAATTTATTTAGTAACTTCATTAATAAAAGAAAAAAATAGATTTTCAAGAAAACAAAATAAGTAATCATGTCAATTTTAATATAATTTGTTTTAATAAATAATATATGTAAATTGTTTGTGTATTGTGGGGAGTGTGTGAAATTAGCGAACAGCGCCGGAAGGAAGGCTGCTGAATGTAGGATTTTTGCCTCATGGCAACGGACAGTGTGAGAGTCCAGCGTTAAGAGTAGTAAGATGTGTTTTTAAGACTGTGTGAGTCCAGCTTTAGTAGATAATGGACGTACTTTGTATTCAGTTGAATTTTAAGAATGTACTATTTCAGAAGTGATTAGACGTTTATAAGACTGTTTCAATTTAAATGTTTATCATCACAAACCATTAGTATTGAGTGATAGTTACTCGTAAATAAACTTTTATATAAAAAGGACCGAGAAACGTAATTTTGTACAAAGTGATGTAATATCGTGCACGTGATTCTTGAAAATGAACGATGAACTTTTGAAAGATCATTTTCCGTGTAGTGAGAATTCTGTAGAGATAATTTCTCAGTAAAAGACTATAAACTCGTCATGTATTATTACATAAATGACAAACATTTTTTGAGTGCTGTACGAAAACACCTGTAACATGAATCTTCCTGAAAGCAACGATTGCTGTGAACTACTAGATACGGGACGTCTGAAATACTACCTTCGGACAATTTTTATAAAAATTGGTGCTGTGGTATAGGCACCCTATGTTAACTTTAGACTAATGAATTGTATTATATTTTGATACATATGTTTTGTACATATTGGATTTTTGTTATCTTCTTGAAAAATATTTAAGGAAAAGTAAATTTATAAAATTTTAAAACTTTCAATTTTAACAGTAAATCTCTTTCATAGATTTACAAAATAATTTAAATTTAAATGTAAATTCTTGTTGCAACATTTAAAGTAAAGAGTTGAATTTATGGGATAAATGAAACAATCTCCTTCAGAGAAAAAACAAAGAAAGTATATAAACTAAGATGATATTCTTATTTGATTTCTTAAAATGTTTAAATGATATGTTCTTGTATACCATTCTTTATGTTTAATAAATTTTATGTTCATATTTCAGTCAAAGTATTCTCATTACAATACCAGATTTCATTGTAAGTACACTTTTGAAAGAACTTTCGACCCCAGAGATATTAAATTCAATAAATTCATTTTTTTAGGTAAATAATGACCACTAGGTCTGGCGCCCAATAACTAATCAATTAACTGCACTTAAATTCAATTTTACCATTCAACAAATAACGTAAGAACTCTTCCTAAAGATAAATTTTTTTTTTATTTTTAAAATAGCTTCACTATTAATTTTAACTTCAGTCTCATTTTTGAACTGTTACATTGTACATCTGTACTTAAACTATAATTTCAAATATAGGGTACTAACAAGTGATTGTGTATGCCTACCGTTTTTTTTTTTTTTTTTTTTTTTTAATTCAGTTTATCCCAGAGCGTGAATTCTTTGAAAGAATGTACTTAAATTAAAACACAGTCGTCATATCAAATTTAGAAAAAGAAGAAAACTTAATATAACAACATTAATCATTTCTATATGTTCATAAAATAAAACCAAATAAAATGTTCAAAAATTAATCCTAAAATTTCATCAAATCAAATAAGCGTTCATGTCCCTTTTTATTTTTGTATAGGAGACACAATTTCTCAAAAGTCAATAATTCCTGAAATTCTTTTACTTATTGTCTCAAAATTATTATATCAAAATTTGAATTTAATAACTCCTATAATATTTTTTTCATTTGCAAGAATATAGTTAATTGTAAACTTAGTATGTGCTATACCAAACACACATTCACTGAATTTATCATTTGTTAATACAATTTAACGTGCCGAGTTTGAAGTTATTTTAACTTGAAAACTGGACTTGAATATTCTCTTTGAATAATTACTTGTGTTATTATCCTAAGATTTCAAAATAATCGTCTCTCAACCATGCGAATACCTGCCATAACTCAGACACCACATTGGTTGGAGTTTTCTCGAGAAGTGTCTTTTGCTTTGACTCTCTTCAAGGTGCAAATTTCTCACTTTTTCTATCAACGCTGACATAGCATGACATCATTTATATTTGGAATCTTCTAAAAGCTATTTATTCTAGTCGACAGAAACAATATAAAAGGTTAGGTGTGAACAGTATTGTCAGATCTCTTTTCTATGATTTCATTAACTGGTTTTCAGATTGACCATATTTTTCATTTTATATTTAATCTCTTAAACCAAAATGTTCTTATAATTAAACATATTCTGGACCATTTTATGTAGAAATAATCTATATATCTTGCTTTGAATATCACATTTATCTTTTTTCATATTAAGTTGTCAATCCAAAGTCTAGTATTTTGCCGATAAGCCTATTTAATGGCAGATGAACCGCTAACATTTCTTGATCACAACTGAGACTATTTACTAATTACAAACGTCACAATCTGCAATTATCAGACGATAATTGAAATTAAAGACAAATTTAAATCATAATTAAAACTTTGTTGTTGTTTAGAAGTGTATATATGGTGAGGTTTGTTTATAACCCTCACTATGTTTTCTGCCCTCACTTTATCCAAATTAAATGAACGATGTATTTGTTGTGACTGTATAATTGTAATATTCATGTTTGTTTAGTTGTTAAATAACTAAAATTTTATATTGTGTTATAACTTAGGAATATTGTTGTTTATTTATTATATATTTTAATACTGCTATACAAATTTATATTTGTCAAAAAGCAAAAAGAAAAAGAAAATAATAAATTCATTCTGAATGTAATCAGTAAAAATTAGTCTTGTAAAATAAATTGCCTAAATTATTGAACTGTATTTATTGTACTATAAACTTGATAGAAGTCATTAGAATCAGTTTACGACATATTAATGAATGTTAAACTATGACATTCTAAAAATAGAACTATACACTGCATATCTAATCAAAATTCAATTTTTATTTTAAGCTGCTGAACCCTTTCGTCGAAATGGGCGTAGAAGAATGAGGATTCATTCATCAGTGGAAAGTGATGTTTATATCGTAGTTGATGAAGAAGGAAATATGTATTCTACCGATGATGTAAAGTTTTTTTTTTCTCGTTCAAATTAATGTTAAGTTTGCCCTCAGAATACTAATTTAAAACAAAAAAATAGATTTTATAAAGGAAAAACATTAAAATGTCAAAAAACTACAGAAAGAATGTTCTTTTTTTAAGAAATCGATTATTCTCCAGTTTTCTATAGAGTCACTTTTTAAGTGGAGGGTTAGGTTAGTTAGACAAATTTTAATTTTACTGAATTTTGAAGACATAATTATATATATATATATATATATATATATATATATATAATACATTTATATAATACATTTATCTAATACAAAATAACAAGAAATATATAAGTTTGTATTGAATAACAATGAAAAATGTTCAAATGTTATTTGGGCCAAATAATATTGTTAGCAATGAATCATTTCATTTTTAATTTTTTGGTTGTAAACACGTTCCACCCCCCCCTCTTATTTTTGTCATAATTTGGTCAATATTCATCAAAACAAAAAGAAAGGACTTAAAATATATTAATTAAATTATCTAAAGTGTGTATTTTGGAAATTTTTGACATGTTGTAGGGTTCTTGAGTTATTAATAATTGCAGCTTGTAAATATGGTGTGTGGAATATAGAGTAGTTTTAGCGCCTCCTTTAAAACATTATAACTTGGTTAATTTTAACAGCATAGAAACAAGTAAAAAACCATATCGTGGGGAATTTTATGATCTTTAAAACACTTTCCCTTTAAAATCGACTCCTTTCAGAATTCAGGATTCATCAATGTTTTAACCCTCCGACTGTTAAAGACCCAAAACCGTACCCATTCTCCCGGACAAGTTGGCTATAAAACACATATTTTGCAATTCAACATTTCGCCCACTTAGAATCGTCCTATTGCAATAAAAAAAAATAGTGTTGGAAAGCTAATGTTCCGTAGATGCATATCATGCAAAAAAAATACCACAAAACGTTATAAATAATATTCCAAAAATTGGCGAAGTTCGCATATTTTTGATGCGAAACGTCCAAGTTTTACGTTAACAAGTTTTAAACAAAACATTTGTCTCCTTTGTCAATTATTCCTATTTCGAAATTTCAATCTGTCACATCTGACATAACACTGCTTGATAGATCGCGTCTTTCTCTTCAAAACCGTGTTTTTCAAATGTTTCCAACTAGTATAGTTTTTATTATATAAAAATTAAACCAAATCAAGAATTTTAACGCTATTTTACACGCTAAAAATTACATTTTTTGCAATTCAACTTTTATCCTAGTAGATATTATATTATCGAAATGTATTCTATACCATTGAAAAGGTAATCTTTCAATCTTTCATAACCAAGTTTAGAAAATTTTATGTAGCTTGTAGTAGAGAAATAAGACTAGACTGAAGTTTACCTTGTTAGCGCTAGACTGCGACAGTTTCTCGCGGCGAGTTTTATATAGAAAATATCACCTATGTGTTCATATATTTTTTCGAAATGGTAAAACTTGTCCAAATGTTACAAGTTGACAATATTATATAGTATTTTTCTTCCTCTTTCGAACTATGAAGACGAAATCATCCTAATTTATATAGTTTACGAGTTATATCCATTCTAGGAAATGATCCTCTGAACTTTCAGACCGGTTTGCGATTTTCAGTATCTAGACAGTCTTGAAGAATCCGATCTTTATTTTTATACAAACTTGTCGTTTTTGATATAACTGTAAAGAGGAGGTTTCAATGTTTAACCTTGTATTTGAAACACATCTGTACAAGGAAAAATACAAAGGCTGTGGTACTTTATAAAACGTAGAATAACCTCAAATTTGTTACTTCGATCTCGCAAGATTTTTGCCGATGTGGAAATTTCAATGTGCAATAGCTTTGTGTTTTTATAGTGAATATAAGTTTCATTAAGTGATTTTTTTTATTATAATTTGTTTATACAACTTAAAATAAATGTGTCAATGTTTGTAGAGTGTAGTTATGAGTGATAATTCATATTTTCGGCCTAGTCTAGCCAAATCTAGTACTAGTCAGGCCTAGTTCTATATTTGCTATTGGAACTTTTAGTTTCAAGAAACCATTTATTTATTATAATATGTATATACATAATATATAAATGTATATACAACTTATAATAAATGTGTCAATGTTTGTAGAGTGTATTTATTTATTAGTGATATTTCATATTCTTGGTTTTTTTTTTCACAGCCCTAACCTCAACGTCTAGGCTATTGTGAAGGTAGATTTTTATCATAAATGACCCATGTCTAATGAAAATTTACAAAATAGATTTTTCTTTTTAGCAACTTTTATCCACAAATATATTACAAATATGTAGTAACTGTTGAAAATATTTTAAAAAATTTTTGTAGGATTTACATTACCATTTCTGTGAAATTCTTGCCTGCGCTACTCTCGGATTTTTTGGTATTTCACATATAAACTCCAAATGTTTTACATCTAACTTTTTTTCCACTAGACAGCTAAATTATATGCACCTTTCTAAATATAATAATATATAGAATTTGTGTTTTCCATACATATTACTATTTTTGGTAAATTTTTGAAAAGAAAAGAATAAAGTTACCTTTTTTTAAAAAAATGATAATTTTTTTTGAAAATGTAACAAATTTTTTTTTCTCTTCTAAATATATTCACAAATATATTACAAACCTGTTTTAATAATTGAAAAAATTCCAAAATTTTTTTATTATGGTGTACATTACGATTTCTGTGAAATTCTTGTCTACGCCACTTTCCGATTTTTGGCCATTTTACATAAAAACTACAAATGTTTTACATCTAACTTTTTTTTTTACTACACACCTAAAATCTATGCACCTTTCTGAATATAATGACTTATAGAAGTTCTGTATAAAATATAGTTTACTATTTTTAATGTTTTTTTGAAAAAATAAAGTGAAAATTCAGTTTTTACGTAAAATATTTTTTTAAATTTTAAAAATATAACTTTTTTTTCTCCCCTAAATATATTCACAAATAGTACACAAAACTTTTGTATATCTTAGAAAAAGGTGGTAAGCTTTTGATTTTGGATGAATCAGCTTTTTCTTGAAAAATGATAACGTCGTTTTTGACATGTAACATACTTACTCCAAAACCGTTACAAAAAAAAATTTTTTTTTTTACATAGATGAATTCTATGCATCTTTCTGAGAAAAATGATGTCTTATAAGTTAGGTTTTGTGTAAAATTAATATTTTTTATTAATTTTTTAAGAAAATAAAACCTTTAACATTGAACAGTTGGAGGGTTTTAAGGGAAATATTTTAAAGGAACTTCTCATAATTGTTTTGTTACGTTAATTTTGTCCTTTTTGTTATTTTTACTTTACTAATGATTATTTTTTAATCAAAGCTTCCATTTTCTTTGCTCAGATTCCTTTTGAGTTTTTTGTGTCATACCTACATGTACATCTTTAGCCGATATCTGTGAGTATATAATAAATTATGAAGGTGAAATTAAGAATGTCTAAAACAGAATTCAAGGTAAATATGTAAGTCCTATCTGAAACAAAATTACCCTGTGCTTCTTACACTCATATTTAATGACATTATTTTCATCATCATATGCTACACACAACAATGCATATGCACAAGCACTAGTAATGATGGATAGCTTAGTTAGTGTAAGTATATGGTAGTATAATCTTAGTGTGGTTTTTAGTACCAAAGAAAATGAAAATAGCCATTTTCTGAATGAACTAGATTCACTGTACAGTCATCTGATGCTATCATTGTAGTCATGATTTGAAATATATCTATATAAACACACTTGTAAGATCTCACTTTTTCAGTGCTATAAATTTTAAAATATAGTATATCCTTTTTTTTTGAAAGTACAGAAAATCTCCTACCAAAAATGCACCAAATTCAAATTTTCGAAATTTCAAGCACTTTTAACTATAAATGAGTGGGTTTATAAAAAAATAGAATAAAATAGTCTTATAATTTTGTGTAAAATCCGAAAACTCCATAAATAATGGAGGTTTCTGTAAGAATTTTTTTAAATTAGTTGCCATATTGGAAAATAGCAGGCATTTCTCAAAGTTTCCGTAACAGATTTTTAAATTCCATAAAAAAAATAAAAAACCCCTTTTAAATTGTTTCATAGGGTTAATAGTCAATGCGATATCAATAATGTCCATGATAAAATGTTCATCCTGTTTATCTGAAGATCAGTGGGTATTTCTTGAATTTCAAAAAGGTTTCTTACAACCATATATGTTTTCCAGTGCCCAAATGTCCTGGTCTATTTGCTTAATATAATTTACACTAGGTGTTAAAAACATCCACCATTTATGGTTTTGGTTCCAAAATTTGCTAGCTCATCCACTTTTATTATTCCCTGCTATATTTGGAAGTTATTTAATAATATTAAAGAATGATTTTTACAAAATGTGGTTTAAGTCAATATATATATATATATTCGTAACGCTATAGTTTCGCGTCCTTCCATTGAAAAATTGCATTACGTTTTGCGTCCGCAGAAATTTGACGTCCGTATACGGACGCCCGATGACAATCCTTCGTTAAAATAATAACAGTTTCGAACTTTCGCGCCAAGTAATTTTTATAAGGAGTATTGCTGACCAATTAACCTTTTCCTTCATTTCCCCCCTTTATATTATCACTCCACGAGTCAGTATAAAGTTATTAAAGATTTGTCTTCGGACGCGAAACGGCGGTAACATGAAAATTTCGTATATTTTGTTAGTTCAAGCTTTTTTCGCTACGTGGTAGCTGCGTCGCCCCGTATAGTCTTGAATGTGTATAAATCTTTTCGTTCATCTATCAATTTCGCGTCAAATGATTTGACAACATCGCAATCGTAATTCTTCGCTGGCTTTGCGTATTACTACTCTCGACAGACTACCGTCACCCGACATTTTTTTCTCTACCGTTCATCCGATTCAGTTCTTAAGCTTAGCAGAATTCAGAAGGAAACGCGTGTTTCAGTATTGTTTACGCCGTTTGAAATACACAATCATTTCAATTTTCATTATTGATGTGACTGTAGATGTTTGGTGGACCATAAAATATTATTGAGCTTTCTTACAAAAATTATATTAAGCAAATTTATAAAAGTTACTGTTTTTCTACAAAAAAAAAAAATAATAATTAAACAGGCTTATAAAAAATATTTTAAAATACCAATAAATTATACTGAGCTTGTGCATACAAATTATACTGTTTTTCAACGCAATTATATTGAGTACGCTTACAAAAACTGTTTTAATATCCCATTAAATTATACTGAGCTCACTCACAAAAATTATATGCTTGTTCAACAAAATTATTTAAAGCATGCTTAATTTGCAATTCAATTATACTGAGCTCATTCGCAAAGATTTCCTGTTAAGGTTATCCGATTCAATTCGGTCCAGCCCGGCTGGCCGAATGAGAATGATGCTATAGGCCTACATGTTCTTTAAATGGAGGTGGCTACTCCGGTCCGCTTCGTTACGTCACGATCATTCCGTGTTTTAAGGGTTTAGAAATCGAAATCTCCG
Organism: Aphrophora alni; assembly: GCA_963513935.1. NCBI lineage: Eukaryota > Metazoa > Arthropoda > Insecta > Hemiptera > Aphrophoridae > Aphrophora > Aphrophora alni. The sequence continues at coordinate 146,395,192 of OY740768.1, forward strand.
GACATTATCGGAAATACCAAAAACATTGCTCTATTCGGATGTGAATGGAAGGATCTTGACGAAACAAAGCGGACCGAATCGGGCATACACGTATAGAATTCATCTTAATTTGGCGGACCCGACCGTCCGTACCAAACCGTCTGAATCCCAGAATGTATTTTTTTTAAGTGGCATAGATCCAGTAGAGTATGGGGTCGAGTTCATAAAACCATGTTTCTGGTGTCAAAATGTTTAAGACAAGGGCGCCACGTAGTTTTAAAGGTATAGGCCCCACATAAAATTTCTAAAATGTAGAGGCTAAAACTACGAACTTACCTCTATGACCTGTTTTAATGATATGTAGCTCTGATTTCTAAAGTTCTCCATGAGACAAACACAACCGTCCTTCCTTACGGCCCAACTCCCAAACAAAAAATCCTGCCCTGTCCAATAAGTCAACCGCCTTATCTTGTTTACTTAGTAAGTCTCGATGTCTATGGAACTGTTTATTTACAACCGTTTCAAGCTTCTGTTCTCTATATATTGGTCAGTATGTGTTTAATAACTTAACTGCATATAATTCCAGTTCATGTAAAACAAAAACCTTGCAACATGCACAAAAATGGCCTGTCGTTCTGGGAAATTCAATGTGCCAGTTGTACATTGACCCAAGTGTGCTGAAAGAGAAACTTAAGCCAAAGAACTTTTACCCACACATTTTAACTGGTATAATGACAGAGAAAAGCAATATAAAATGAAAAATATTCATTTAATTTGTTTCAACTAAAAACAAAAAACACAATTTTAAATATTGTAAAGTTGGAATAATAAAATATTATTAACTTACTAAATTATTCAAACTTACATAAGTTGCATAACATTTACATTTTTTGAAAAGAAAAAAAAATACATGAAAAGTTCTAACAAAGTATTGAGCCTTTGAACTAAATATAAAAAAAAGTATAACTATACAAAAATATAACAGTAAGAAATAAGTGATTAAATTAATTAATATTAACAATTATGAGAAATATTCATTTAACTTGTTTCAATATAAAACAAAAATATAATTTCAAATATTGTAAAGTTGGAATAATATAACATTATGAACTTACAAAATTATTCATACTTACATAAGTAAATATACATTTTTTTTTATTTTTAATTACATGAACGAGTCTAAGAAAGTATTGTGCCTATGAACTAAATAAAAAAATAATGTATAAAATTGGTAAATGTGTAAAATTCGAAAATGTGACAGTAAATAATAGGTGATTATTAATTATTTAATACTAACAATATTTTTTTCTAAATAATAAATACATTGTACAATGACTATGTACTAAACATGTCAAATAATTCAAATTAACAGGTAAACTTTTCAAATGTTCGACATGAAAGTTAATTAATTATAATGTAATGTATATATTTATTATACTAATTACTCAATTTTTTTAAAATTTTTTTTTAAGCATTAGCAGTAGCAAAAAATATTACTTTTATTACCATTACCTTTTAAATGGCATTAAAAACTCAAAAGAGAGATAAAATATGAGTTACTTATAAACTATGAAATAAAACACGTTACTCTATTTGTAATTTAAACACAACTGACGTATCATGTTTTAACAATTTTATTAACTGAATTGCTCAAGGCAATTTTGTATAAATATTTTGCACAAAAACTTTAATTTTTAACCAATTTTTATTTTTTAGAAGTTCTTTATTTTTTGATATTATTAGCTCACATTCATTCTTCTTTGGAGGTATTTTATTTTTTATGTGCATCTTGAAAAAGTCATTTACAATTTTTTTTTGATCTGGAGACCAAGGTATTAACACTCGCTTTTTTTTAAAAGATATTTTAGGCCTACTTTCTGAAAAAACATTTTCACCGTCATCTTTTCCACTATCTTGAGAAATATCATAATATTCTTTAGCGAGTTCTGCTACTTCTTCTTTATCAGAATTTCCATCTAGTAAATTTTCGTCCATGTCTAAATTGATTTCGTCTAACTTTTTACCTTTCCAATCAGCAGCTTTTCCTTCTTCCATCGCCAAGAGTAATTTACAAATTTTTGCCGTCTGGAAAACGTCATCTGGGAGTCGGTATTCACCTCTATGTATATGGTCAGTATGACCTAAATGTAGCTAGTTGTTCAATATCACTCTCAGACATATTAAAAATCTGAGTGATGGTGGCTAAGTGCTTTCTTAAGCGAGTTGCGGTTAATGCGGTTGGGTTTTTTGCTCCACTTGATAAAGCCAATTTCTGTAACGTTTTATACCCAACAATTGGTGTTTGATAAAAAGGTTTTCCAAAAAGATATGGATTTTCAATCGTTCCAAACACGTGTGGTCGAGACTTGTGTAAAAGTTCCAGATGATCTTGGACATCGTTACTAAAGAGGACTGGTACGCCTCTACCTCTTTTGCCTCGAATCACAACTCTTCTAAATCTCTTCATTAAAATTTTTTCAGAAGCTGTTACAACGTCGGAAAATTCTTCATAATTTGAAGATTTCTCATAACGAAGATACGTATTTAAATGCATCCTCTCCAATTCTCCCGGCCGCCTTCTGTTTAGTAGGAGTACTCTGCAATAAACAGTTTCAAGTAAATCGAGATAATTATGCTTTACTATTTTGTGGATTAGACTCTAGTTCGGTCACTGCCTCTTTTCCTTTTTGAAGAAGATAGTCCTTAAAAATCTTTAAGTCACTTGCTAATGGAATAATTGTAAGTTTATTCCATTTTTTCATATTTATATCATTAGACGCCTGCTTCGATATGTCGTAAAGCCAGTTGTTGTCCAATAATAAAATTGTGGTCTTTAAATCGGCTTCCGATTCCGCTGCAGTTTGCGAGTGATAGACGTGTTTTTCTTTTAAAGCAAAATTAATTGCTATATTGCAACAATCTTTTAAAGATTTTTTAATGTTTAGAGCAAATGTAGGTGAAGAAAATGTATTATTTACTTCACAATATTGTGAAATATTTTTAGTCGCTTGCAATATTGTATCATAATACTGAGGTCTTAAGGCTTCAAAAAGATTTGTAACTTTACTTTCAAGTGTCTTTATCTCAATCAAAAGTTTTGAAAGTTCGCGCATCTTTCTGCTGGTAACGGTAATAAAATGTTTGTCCCGATGGCACTTTAAGTAACGAGATCCAAAGGCACAGATGAGGGCATCTTTCTTAGCAGCTACAGACACTTTGTCCGGACGCATTCAAGGGAAAACTTCAACTATGAGTTCCTGGTCAATTTTAAATGGAAATAAAATGTTTTTATTAGGGGTTAAATCATTTTTATTTGTGTTTTGTGGGCACCGTTTTTTATGGCGCCAAAGACTTTTCCTTGAATAAAACCCAAGACAATATTCACATGGCTGGCAATCAGTTACAAGTGCAACGTCAGGTTTCTTTACTGGTCTAACACAGTCATTAATATTTAACAAATAATTTCCTTGTTTTCTAAGTTTTGCAATAATTTGTTTTCTTTCCGCGTTATTTTTTTTCATGGCCAAAAACTTTTGAACTTCCGTTTCTGCAGGGTGATTTCTAGCAAGATGTCTAGCGAAGTTATCGATACTAGACTCACAATAGATACAAAAAACTTTATTTCTTGTTCTCCGTTTTTTCTCGGGGCCCTTATCATTGGAAGATCGCGGAACACTTACAGAACTGCTAGTAATAGTTGGGGTTTTTGAATGTTCATACGTTTTTAAACTTTTGGAAGTCAAATCGTTTTCATCACATTCATCTTCAGGGAGTAAATGACCTTGAACGTTTTCGAAATTAGTTTGCATTGGAGATGATTCAAGATTTTTCTGTGTACATGTATTTTTAGGTGGAAATGATAACGCTCCAGAATTTTCTTCAGATCCACAGGTATTGTTTAAACTTGATGATTCAGTTTCATCTCCGGAAGGCAAATAATCAGGATCTTCATTATAATTATAAGCAATTGGAGATAGATCAGGTGACACTGATACGTTTCGACTTATACACGAGTCCCTAGAATTTTCATTAAATTCAATTTCAAAATATAATTCATCCGCAGAAGGCAAATAATTAGGATTTTTCTTGGAATCGTAATCATTTGGAGACTTTTGGGATGTCACAGAAACGTTTTTATTGTCAAATGGTGATACTTTAGTGCTGTTATTACACTTATTTTTTAAAAGAAATTCTTCTGTTTCATCTCTTATAGGCAAATCATCAAGATTAATATCATTGGTAGAATTATGATAAATTAGGGGAGTGGATACAATTTTGTTGAGTAATCCTGTTGACGAACCTGTAACAAAATGTACATACTTTTTTTAAAACTTTTGGAATATAAAACTTTTGGAAGTCAAATAGTTTTCATCAAATTCATCTTCAGGTAGTAAATAACACAAATAACGTATTGCATACCTTTCATGGCCTTGATTTTGTCCAACTCTGAAAGTCCCTTTGTTGATTCATAATTGGGTATACTAAGCAGTTGTAAAATATCTCCATCTCTCTGCCTGCCGCTACTACTCGGTGTGTTATGCCTATTTTGTCCATCCTTTAATTTTTCCATTATTCTTATTGTTCTCGGCAGCATCTAAGAAAATTAACGAGATAGTTTAATCAATTTAACAATTTAATATGTTCAATTATTTAAAGAATTATTAATTTTACATTACATTTGTACATTAAATAATAAGTAAATCCTACAAATACAAAGTTATATATATGTACAAAACGTACATAAACTTTTACATAATACATTTTTGCAAGTTATGATTATATCATATTTAAACCGGTATGACATCAGTTTAAAACTTAGGTATTTCATTTATATCCAAAATACAAGTACGAAGACTAACATTTTAATTTTAGAAGTATGTTTCCTTCTTTAGTAGAAATAAACAATAAATATTAATATTTAAAGATTATTTTAGACACATTTTTGAATAGGTTGTAGCTTACAAAGAATTAGCCTACTCAAATTCATTCGAGAGGCGATTTTTTTTTAAATTAAAAGTTACAGTACTGGCTACGTTTTACATAGAAAGGTTTCATATTTAATCTGTACTTTTCCATGAGGGAATTTGGTCATCTCAAGTCTGTTACCATTAGTAAATGGAATATTTTTAAAATAGTACTGTACAATGTATGCCGTATTGATTAATACATATTTAATTTCACAAACATAATATGTTACAAAATAATAGTTTTAATTGAATTGAATTAATTATCCATATCTAAATCTTTTGATCTCAAAGATTTAAGCCTATAATTAATTATTTTTTCAGCATATGCAAACAGTTTCAAAATGGAATCTATCTAAAACCGGCAAAAATAAAAGTTATTGGAATTAGGATGGGAAGAATGCACTAATTTTTATAAAATTTAGGCATAATCGTGTATTTTATTGCATTCTTTTCTGACTAAATAATCAAATACGAATTGTCTGAGTTAGGGAAACGGTTGTCAACTGATATCAATTCAGCCAAAAGGACGATACAAATAGACTAAAATTAAATGAAATAATAAAAGTTTAATTCTTCATTATATGATTTCTAAAATGGATATATTTTATTCATCAATGGCAATTACATTAAATACTTTTTTGTGTGTACATTAACGTACATCTGAAAGATATAACTATAGAAAATTTCCATTTATACACTATTAATCTTACTATCGGAAGTCTATATAATCTAAATTTATTTTAAGTAATTTTATTCTTCTAATTCTTAACTTTAAAAGAGATTAATAACTTCATTTGCGGTTACTATATTATTAAACATATTTGGAAAAAAATATTTAAATATACAGCAGTTTTATTTATACAAATTTTATTTTTCAGAGCATTTATAAATTATTATAACTCTTTTGAAATTGTAATTGTGTTTCCAAAATTCAAATATATATTATACTTAAGAATACTTTGTCATAATATATAAAGCAAAAGAAAATATGTAATACAAATATATAAAAAACACTTCCTATACGAGTACTGTGTAACAATAACGGGAGCGTAAACTTTCATGCAACGTTTGTCAAACAAAGAATTCTGACAAAACTATAATTTGTAGAAAAAACTTTTTCAAGTAAAAAAATTAGTTCATAAAACGTTGTCTTTACCGCAAAAACCTTTTTTCAGACTCAAAAAATACGAAAAATCTGTTTTGTTGTCACAGTCGGATCGGAATTTTTATTATTATTATTTTTTTTCCCATAAAGTTTGGTAAATTAATTTAGATTTTAAATATATGTATTGAATTGAAAAAACATGATTCTATAATCCTGTGCAATTTAAATTTTGTAAAAAAAATATTTTGATGGATTGAAACATTATTCATTAACATTTTTTGGTGTAATTGAAACGTTCTCACTTGGTCAAAAGTTTCTGCATTATGCCTTGCATTCAACCAGACGTACTGTACTTCTAGTAGTTGTGGGAAGGTATAGACAACATAGGACAAATAAAACTGTCACGTTGTTATCAGAGGATAAATGATGCGTGTTGGAAGGGGAAAGTCTACCTATCTCTCTCTACCTCGCACATTCTTCGTCTCATTCTCACAAGTTCTCCAAAAAAGGTCACCGTTTAATAAATCTATCAACAATACGTGCTGTTTAATTTCACACCCACAATTTTATCCAAGTATGTACACACACACACACAAAACAAATTTAAAAAACAGAAGTTCTGTTGATTGAGAAAGGAGTTTTCTTCTTCTATTACTAAAATGGTCAGTTTTAATAATTAATGAGCTAATATTAATGTGCTGTGTAGAAAAAATTAACATAGGTGTATATTTGTATATATATATTGTTAATTTATCGGTCATTTGTTTACAAATACTATAAATAATAAACATTATCTTAATAACACAATACAATAACCTCTAATGTTAATATATTATGTTACATAATGAAATGTAACAAACCCAATATTATATTATGTTTTTGGGTGAAATTACATAATGAACAAAAAGTTAAAGAACTATAAAAATAAACACTTTCTTAAGGAATGTAACATACTGACCAACTTACTTTATTTTAAACATAATTTAGTTATCAAAAGATGTTTCATAATATTTAAATATAAAATGTAAACATAGATATTTTTCTAATGACTTTAAAGTGCTTCTTTTCAATATAACTTTTCATACAACTACTCTCTCTCTCTCTCTCTCTCTCTCTCTCTCTCTCTCTCTCTCTCTCTCTCTCTCTCTCTCTCTCTCTCTCTCTCTCTCTCTCTCTCTCGTAGCTATCGAAAACAAATTCATACGCACACAATTGCATACACACACCCAATTGACCCATTCACTAGTGATAATTATTTTAATTAGTGTAATGTATTGAAGAAGTACACCAACAATAGTTAGTTTTTTAAAAATGGTTTCTGAATAATTTACAAAATGTATATCCACTTGTAAATTCTATAATATTTCCAGGTAAACGCTTGAAAAATAGAGCTAAACATACATGATAAAAAGGTTTAGATACAGAAACATTTAATTCATTCTGATTTTTAAATATTTTATACAAACTAAATACAATTTTTTTTTTTAAAAATTACTTTTGCATTTATTATTTTAATCATAATTCAAACTTTACTTTGTATTGCAATGATAGTTTTCCACTTTTTCGTTATCTCATTTAGCCTATAAAATAATTTTGTTCTCAACTAATAAAATAATGTTCGAATATAAAAACGTCCAGCAAAATACCTATATAAAAAAATAGTAACTGCACAAAGACTGTATTTATTTTAGCTTACTGTTATTGTTATTAATCTTAATTGCAATAATATATTTACAAAAATAAAAGATCATACCGGTTTTTTTTTAATTAAGAAGAAAAAAAAAACAACATTATTAAACGGATCATTTTAATAAATAAAATTAAAAAATGTGTTAACAAAATATTATTATTATTTCCTATAAAATATATTCAATTAAATAATAAGTAGTAATAAATTCTGTCTTACCTTAATAATTGCATGTAGGCGAAATAGAACTCAAAACATCTTCACAACAAACTGTATTAGAAAATATAGAATAAACATGTGTTGAATAATATAGACAGTCACAGATTTGAAGGATCAAGCAAGAGACCGAAATCAGCTCGCACGTGTATGACAAAAATGAAACATAAGCAGACACTTATCTAGGTAGAAGGCGGAAACCGATGCTTACGACTTGGCAACGACGTAGGAGCCTAAACATCCTTATCGCTGATAATAATGTTCGCTTCGGATGCTAAATGTAACTGTTATAAACAGGATGTAGAATATCCTCAGCTTAAAAGGAGTTAAAAATGATATGTCAGTGCACGTAAAAAAAACGGATTTTAATTTTGGAAATTTTAAGAAATAAATATAAAAACATAGGGTGTAATACTAACATTTAGATATATACTCCACACAAACACAAATATACTCTTCAATTAAAGAAAGTGTCAAATGTACGTTTTTTGAAAGGAGGGCAAATTGTTAGCGGGATGAATATATATATATATATATATATATATAAGTTATGTGAACAATATTTAGCTTTAGTAAACACAATAGTGGTAGTTTTCCTAGAATAAGATAGAGTAAGCATTTTGTATTTCCTAGCCTTTGTAAGCCACTATAGTCAGTGTTCTTTACAGACTCACTCAAGACAGTTCGCTCTGTGGATAAGAGTACTGTATTATTATAATCACATTTAATTCATTTAAATAAAGTTATAATAAAATAAAGTTTGTTGTTTTTTTTAAAAGAGATTTTTAAGGAGCAACGACATAACTGGCGCAGTCGGTAGGACACTCCAAGAAATTAGTGAAAATAATTATCTTCGGTTTTAACCGTTAATGGAGTGCGAACAATACTTAATAAACGCATATTATTAAGTATAAATTCAAACTTAATAAAAATATATTATTAAGTGAAGAAAAAGTGAAAGCAAAAGTGAAAAGTGTGTGAAATTAGTGTTATCCAAGTGTTAATTGATACGCGAAATGAGCATAAGATTTTGGATTTTGTGAGTAATTAAAATAAGATAATTTGTAAGAATATATTGTGTAATAATATTTTAATTTGCAGAACTTTAGCTCTTAGTTATTTAGTTATTAGAATTTTATTAGATTATTTAAGCTTTTATTATTCAAAATGACGACTCCAGTCTTAAAGAAAGAGTACCTAGACATGATCCCGGAATTTTCGGGTGAACCCACAATGCTTAATAGATTCATATCGATTTGTGACAAAATATATAATAAATTTTATGTATCTGCTAACCCAGATGATTTTCAAAATGAATATTTGCTTTCTACTATTTTGACAAATTTAAAAGGTACAGCTTTGGAATTAGTTGTAAGCTCAAATAGTTACTCTTGGTTAGATGTTAGAAAAACACTTTTATCAAGTTATTTAGACAAAAGAGATTGTTATACATTAAATCTTGAAATGTCGGAACTAAAGCAGGAAGCCGGTGAAACACCATTTAAATTTTATGAGAAAATACAAAAATTGTTAAATCTTCAGATAGCATATTTTGTTAACAAAGAACCAGGGGCACAAGTTGTATTGTGCAGTTATACACAAAATTTAGCTTTAAGAGTTTTGTTAAGAGGTCTACACGAACCACTTGGCTCTCTCATGAGAACCAAAAATCCCACAACTCTTGGGGAAGCCCTTAGCATGTTAACTAATGATTTTCAATTTAAAAATAATAAAATGATGACTTATTCTAATAAGCAAAATGTTGTTCCTAAAGATCAAAATAGTTTTGTTAAGAGACCATTTAATGCCACATTTAACCAAAATCCGAGACAAATGTACCAACAATCAAACCCCCAAATTCCCAGACAAATGTACCAACAACCAAACCCGTACTATAAACCTTTTCCTACTACATCTGGTCAACTTCAACGTGGACAGTTTAATAATAACCACAATTCGAGACCTCAATCAAATCAAAAACAAACGTACCAACCCACTCCTATGAGTACGTCAACCAGACAATCGGATGGAATATCTAGGCAAAATCCTAAACTCTACCAGATGACGGGACGAAGTACCGAAAATAACGAGGATTATACTATGTATCAAACACCGATCCAAGAAAATCCAAGTTATGACGAAACTTTTCCCGAATATCCATCAGACAACGATCCATCAGACTACTGTGTAGAAGAGACAAATACTCAGACAGAACAGAATTATTTTTTAGACCAGACAGAAGAGAATCATTTTTTAGGATAACAGAACCTAAGAACCATTTTTCAATTATGAATATTCAAAATGATAATAATGAACTACCCTACATATACGACCCGAACACCAATCTAAAAATTTTAATAGACACCGGTAGCACAAGATCTTTCATAAAGAAATCATTAGGATTCAAAAGTTTTAAAACAAGCCTAATTAAAGAACCATTTGAAGTAGCTACTGCACACGGAGTTTCAAAAGAAAATTACAGTTGTAAAATACCCCTATTAGGTAAAAAATTAACTAAATTCTACCTATTTGACTTTCACAATAGCTTTGATCTACTATTAGGATTGGATAGTATTAAAGATCTAAAAATAAACTTAGACTTCATAAATAATAAACTAATATGTTGCAATGAAAGGATCCCAATTCTTTATCTTAATACAGAAACGGATGTTCTAAACACAAAACTTAAGGACGTATCAGTCAAAGAAATGTCAAGCTATCATATCCAGGCTCGTACCAGCCAAATAGTTAAAATTAAAATAAAAGGTAAAAATAACGATGAAGGATTGTTATCTTATAAAAATATGGACGGATTAGAAATTCCCCAATGTATAGTCACAGTGCGCGAAGGTGAAGCCTATTGTCCTATAATAAATAACACAACTGAAAACAAGAGATTGTCGCTAAAACCACTTGAACTAGAAACTTTAAATAATTACAACATTTTTCAAACAAACACTTTTACAAAAAATCAAGAAAATAAAATAAATTTAAATATATTTGATCACAAGAAAGAAAAACCTAGACTAGATCTGTCAAAAATTAGGGTGGACCACATGAATTTAGAAGAAAGAAAAGCAATAATTAAACTAGTAGAAGAATATTCTGATATATTTTATGTTGAAGGAGATAATTTGACTTTTACGAATCAAATTAAACACGTAATTAGGACCACTGATGAAATTCCCGTTTATTCCAAAAATTATTGATACCCGGAAATTTACAAAACCGAAGTAAACAATCAAATCGAAGATATGTTAAAACAAAAAATCATCCAACCTTCTCATTCCCCATGGAATTCTCCAGTTTGGATCGTACCAAAAAAGCAAGATGCATCTGGAAAACAAAAATTTCGACTTGTAATAGACTTTAGGGGCCTAAATTCTAAAACCATAGACGACAGGTTTCCATTGCCAAATATTACCGATATCCTAGACAAATTAGGTCGATCTCAATACTTTACAACATTAGATTTAACTTCAGGATTTCACCAGGTAGAAATGGATCCTTCAAGCGTAGAAAAAACTGCATTCTCAACGGAAACCGGACATTACGAATTTTTACGCATGGCTTTTGGTCTTAAGAATAGTCCTCCTACTTTTCAAAGAATTATGAACAACATTCTAAGGGGAATTCAAAACGAAACATGTCTAGTATATTTAGATGACATCATAATATATTCAACCAGTCTTCAAGAACACGCAGAAAGACTTAGGGATGTTTTTGAGAGATTACGGAATGCAAACTTTAAAATTCAACTAGATAAAACAGAATTCCTTAGAAAAGAAGTAGCGTATTTAGGGCATATAGTAACCGCAGAAGGTGTCAAACCAAATCCAGATAAAGTTAAGGCTATAAAATGTTATCCGATTCCTAGAACACCTAAAGAAATTAAAGGATTTTTGGGACTACTAGGGTATTATAGGAAATTTATTAAAAGCTTTGCTAACATAACAAAACCATTTACCACCTGTTTAAAGAAAGGCGCTAAAATTGACATAAATAATCCAGAGTATATTAATTGTTTAGAAAACCTGTAAAAATATATTATCAAATGAACCCTTGCTACAATATCCAGACTTCGACAAAGAATTTAATTTAACTACAGATGCCAGTAATTTCGCAATCGGAGCAATACTCAGCCAAAAAAAGAACGGCGCTGATTTACCTATCGCATATGCGAGTCGAACATTGAATGACAACGAAGTTAATTATTCGGCTATAGAAAAAGAATTGCTTGCAATAGTTTGGGCAACGAAATACTTTCGACCATATTTGTACGGAAGAAAATTTAAAATCTTTTCTGACCACAAACCGCTGCAATGGCTATTTTCCGTAAAAGAGCCGAACTCAAAACTTCTTCGGTGGAGACTTAAATTAGAAGAATATGACTATCAAATAGTGTATAAAAAGGGTAAATTAAATCAGAATGCTGACACACTCTCAAGGATACAATTAAATATTACTGACAATAATCCAAAAATTACTGACACAACGATTAACGAAGACAGCCTTGATGCAATATCAGACTCAGCGAACATAATTTCCAGATACTTCCCAGAATTAGAAGAAAACCAATCAATGATTGCCAACTTAGACGAAACCGAGGACATAATTTCGGACACGGAAACAATAGAAGATAGTGACCAAACTGTACATTCGAACTATGAAGGGAACACCGTAACCGAAATACCTATTTTAGACGAACCCGTAAATTTTGGAAAAAACCAGGTCGTATTGTCCCTAATAAAATATGAACCCCAAAAAGTTAGAATACAGAAATTATTTAAAAATAACAAAACCAGATTAATTGTAGAGATATCTGAAAATAATTTTGATAACGATATAGTAAAGTTCGTAAAGGAATATTTAGAACCAAATATAAAATATAGTCTATATTTTGAAAGTGATTTTTACGAGAAGTTTGCAACTTGTTTAGCTAGGACCTTTAAAAGTTCACAACTATGGTTGGTTAAATGCACAACTAAATTATTAGATATCGAAAATGAGAATGAGATTCAAGAAATAATCAATAATTATCATACAGGAAAAACTAATCATCGAGAAGTTCAAGAAACATATGAAAAAATAAAAAGGAAATATTATTGGCCAAATATAAAAAATTACGTACAAAATTTTATAAACAACTGTGAGATATGTTTAAAAACAAAATATGAAAGAACGCCTCTTAGATTAGAGATGAATTTAACGCCCACAGCTTCAAGACCGCTTCAAACAATCCATGTAGATAGCTTATCTCTTGACAAGCAAAAGTTTCTGACTATAGTTGACAGCTTTTCCAGATACGCCCAAGTGTATCGTATTGCAGGTGCACAAGCAGCCGAGATAGTTGATAAACTGTTAAACTACTTTGCTCACCACGGCATACCAGAAGTTATCATTTCAGACAACGGGACGGAATTTAATAACAAGCTAGTGAAAGAATTGATGGACTTGTATAAAATAAAGATCCATTTTATAAGCATGCAACACCCAGCGTCCAACGGAATGGGAGAAAGATTGCATTCTACATTAATTGAACACATACGGCTATTAAACAATCAACCCGAATTCAAGAACGAATCAATTGGAAATAAAGTAAAATATGCAATCATTGCTTACAACAATAGTATACATTCAGTCACAAAATTAACTCCATTTGAAGTATTGTACGGACACATTGACTCAAATTCAATTTTAGACATTGATATAGGAAGACAATTTATAAGTGATTATATTACAACCCACAAAGAAAAAACGCGAAAACTCTATGACCATATTAGGGAAATTAATCAAGTAACAAAAGAAAATGTCCAAGCCAAAAGGAATATCAACAAGGAACCACTTCCCGAAATTCCAACTGATGTTTATATTAAAACAGTACAAAAACAAAGTAAAACCAAAAATAAATATAATAAAGAACAGATAACCTCGGTAAACCCAGAAAGGAAAACAGGTAAAATTGAAAGAAGACACCACAACACTAAACAAAAAATTCATTTATCAAAAATAAAAAGACCAAGAAAAATCAATGTAATTCCACAATCTAATTCTTCTGTAAATCCTGTTCCAGGTCCCTCCTGTTCCTCAAAGAAGCCGCCTTAGAAACAACTGAAATAAGAGACATTACCCAAAATTTAGGAGTAATCCCAATTGATCAAGGGCAGGCAAAACTAAAGTCAACCTATCATACTTTTATTCATTATTTTAGTTTAGAAGGAATATTTAAGCAAGTAAATAATTTAGAGTTTTGTTATAGAATTGTGTCAAATTGTTTTAATCAGAATTGTGGTAATTGCTTAGCAAGTCTAGATGGAAATATTGAATTTGTAACAGACAATGGTAGTAAGATAAGAGATGTTGTTAATTACTTTAAGTTTATTAACCATACTAGAGAAACAATAACAGAAAAATTAGAAATAATCTCTGTAAGAAATAACGATAAAACGAAAAGAAAAAGAGGTATTGCTGATGGTTTAGGCTCAATATTGAAATTGTTAACTGGAAATTTGGACGCTTATGACGGCCAAAAATATGATAAACTAATAGAAAATATTAAGAACGATCAATTCAACATAAAAAGCCAAATTGCATCTCAATATTCTGTTAGTACAGACATTATTGTAGAATTTAACAAAACTGTAAATATAATTGAAGAAAACTTTAGTGAATTAAGGAATAAAATGTTATTTATAAATAAGAAGTTAGATGATTATGTAGAATTAGAAAAATTTAGAGATGTACTAAATCAATTAAATATTCTATGTAATATGTTGTTAAGTTTAGTACAAGATATAGAGAACTCACTAACATTCTGTAAACTAGGAACGCTACACCCAAGTATAATTTCCACAAAGGAATTATTTTATGAAATAGAGAAAATTCACAAATACTATAATAATAAATTGCCATTAGAACCCAAAATAGAAAATATTTGGGAATTCGAAAATTTGTTAGAAGTAAGTTGTAAAATTGGCAAAAATGAAATTGTATATTCTCTTGATTTACCAATTGTAGATGAAACAGATTTCAATATTTACAAATTGTATTCTGTACCCACTAAATATGAGTCAGGTTACATAACTATAATCCCTACAGTAAAATATTTGTTAGTATCAAAAAGTAAGTTAAGTAAATTTAGAATATTAGGTTTGGATAATAAATGTAACGACAAAATCCAATCAAAATTCTTATGCTCATTGGAACAAATATCCCACAATGAACTTAACTGTGAAACATCTATTGTTCAACATGGCACAACAGACAATTGCAAATACACCGCTTTGGAGATCATAGACAATCTAATTAAATGGATACCTGAGATGAACCAATATTTAGCAATATTCCCTCAAAAGGAAACCATTAAAATAACAAATCAAAAAGAAACTTTAACTAAGACACGTCAGGGTATTTATTTAATTAACCCAAACAGTGATACAATTTTCTACAAAGATAAACAGCTCTATCACTCATCCAAAACCGAAGGTGGACATCCAAAACTCTTAGATGCTTCTGAACTACGTCTTTCAGTTAATCAACAACCAGAATTTTCAATTAACCTAAAGAATATAGAATTTGACAAAATAAATTTGGACACCATCTCATCAATTCCACAAAAGACAATAATTGTGACAGAAATTAGTGTATGGACAATAATAATTTATGTAATGTTGCTAGTTGGAATCCTATACTTAACTTATAAAATATTTTGTAAAAAACTCCAACCTGGACCTAACTCTCAACAACCCCCGGAAGTTTTGTTTAGGGATGGAGGAGTTATGTGAACAATATTTAGCTTTAGTAAACACAATAGTGGTAGTTTTCCTAGAATAAGATAGAGTAAGCATTTTGTATTTCCTAGCCTTTGTAAGCCAATATAGTCAGTGTTCTTTACAGACTCACTCAAGACAGTTCGCTCTGTGGATAAGAGTACTGTATTATTATAATCACATTTAATTCATTTAAATAAAGTTATAATAAAATAAAGTTTGTTGTTTTTTTTAAAAGAGATTTTTAAGGAGCAACGACATAACTTATATATAGCCTATATATATATATATATATATATATATATATATATATATATATATTTTAAGTTTTAATTATGTTAACTATTAAATTTGTTTGTTTAATGTAGGAAAGTCTTGAATCGCTGCCACCAATTTTTGATGAGGAGGATGACGATGAAGAAGAAGAAGAAAGTTTAGAATTTCATGGCCCGAATGGTAGGGTGATTTTGCTTTCCCATACCTGGACCTTCACAATCTTTATTTTTATCCTCATCTAATGGCATAGCATGGTATATTAATTATGTTTGTTTTATATACTATTTTAATAATCTCCTATATAATAATTTAAATTTATAACACTCTAAAATAAGGATTCTCAATCTGTTTCGGTTGATGGCACGCTTAGTGAACCAGGATTTTTCCACAGTACACAAAGTCAGGACATAAACCTACCTAACAGTTTCAATATGCAGTTGGTGTGGTTGTTAAAAAAAAAAAAAATGAAACTTTTTTTTCAAATTTAAACAATTTGTGTAGTATTAAATAAGTACAATTTTGAACAAACATATTATTGAATAAGTAAATCATAACTGTTCACCTCCCATCATCTCATATTTTGGAATGAAATTGGGTACAACCACCCTCACTTTATGAACTATGTTGATTTTCACACGATTATTTTTTTGGTATCAACAGCTGAAAAACCAATTTCCCACAAATATGTCATCGTGAATAGTATAGTAAAAATACATTATATGCCCGACATCGCGATCGTATAGAATTATTTAGCGCGGCCCGATGTATACTCAGGGTTTGAGTGCTTATGTTGTACTTGATATAGTCCAGCGGGCTCTTCAGTTGTGTTGGTTGCTCGATCACCACATTATTTGGTCTCCATTTAAGCATTAGGTGTTTGAAGCTTGTTTGCGTTTTTAATGTTTGTTCTGCTGGTGGTTCCAAGATCCGCGGGCTATTGTGTCTCCTGTGAAGAATTTTTTCATATGCTATTATGGCTTTGTACTTGTACTCAATATGCAATGGTTTGGTGTAGTCTTCACGGCACCTGTTATCATTCGTAGGCAGTTGTTTTGACTTGTTTCAAGTTTTCTCAAGGCATCACAGCCTGTCAAAGCAAGCATTTCTCCACCATAAAGGAAATTTGGTTTGATCTATGATTTGTAGGTTTGGCACAGTAGGTCAAGTGTCCCCCCCCCCCCATTTTATTCCTGCTAATCTTTTTAGTATATTGTTTTTGGAAGAAATTTTTGATGCAGTGTAGTTTGAGTTGTCTTTCAGATTGAGCTTCTTGTCAAGGATGACTCCTAAGTATTTGGTACCGCAATGCTGCTGGATTACTGCGTTTTCTACTTGGAGAGATATATCTTGTGTTTTTGTTTTCAGTGAGAAAAGCTGGTTTTCTTGACATTAATTTTATAACATATCTTAAAATAATATTAAATTAAAAAAAAAAATTTGTAAATTGTTAACAGGATGTAAATGATTTATTTTATTCTTTAATATTCATTAAATTGATCTGCTGGTTAAACATCATTTAGCAATACCAATTGAAGAAAACAAAAGATCTTTAAAATTGAACATAAAAAATTGGTACATACATAATTTAATAACAAAAAAAAAAAAAAAAATACACATATAGGCCCTAATTCATGAATATTTTAGAGTCTATTCTCGGGGTAATGATTATGGGGAATAATAAGAGTCTATATCTCGGGGAGTAAAATTCACATACATAGCAATCAAAGTCATAAATTAATGATATAATTATAAAAGTCTATATCTTGGGGTAAAATAATTATTAATGCATAAAGTCTCTTTATTTCGGGGTATCGGGTTGGTGCTGACTTTTATCAAGGACGTCAGGTAATTACAAATATTAACACAATTAATAACAAATCAAATAATGAGGATTATCTCCTTTTCCATTTGATGAAGATGAAAAGATGATTGTTGGCTTATATAGCAGTCATTTTGCACTTTTGATATATATATAAAATTGTTTCTACGTTTTATACTTTCTTTTACACTAAATTTGTGAATATTTAGTTATTTTTTAATAATGCCTCATAGGCTTAATAGTTTCAAAGGAATGAGGTAATATTATAGTAATAAACTGAATGATCTCACCAGGTTGGATTATGCAGCAGCAGTAAAAATTGTCAATATTCAATCTATCCTGGGGTATATTTTTTAAACCTTTTATTTTTATTAAACACTGATCTTCTAGGCTTCCTCTCATCCACTTTTAGAAAATCAAAACAATAATTTTATATTTAAAAGAAATCTTCAGGCAGGAGCCAAACTTAAATAGGTATTGCCCATTGCTATATCAGTTTGTGACTCCCCACTCCAAATCCATTGTTAGGCTCTACAAAGAGATTCACTTTTATACACTTTCTTTTCCGATCATGTTTTGGATTTGTAGCACAAATGAAATGAATATGACCCTAATTTACAAGACAAAAGTTGTTAATAACTTCATTAATAATTACTGACTCTACTTTTATTAATTGAAAATTTTAAAATATTACATGGGACTAAATAACTTCTCTTAAAGCTACATAACCCTATTCTAATAAACTGTATACAATAATTAATTGTTTTCGTATATGTAAAAGATTCCCGCACTAACATTTCTCCATTTGGGATCGGTCTAGCCTTAGTGGGCGTTAACCTTTTGAACTCCTGTCAATTTTGTATTTCTTCCAGCCGCCATCTTGTTTAGACTTTCGGTCGTAATTTGAAAGAATCTACCTTTATTATTAATTTTAAATAGGAACTCAGGTGACGTTTTATACTCAGAAATATATGGTTCATATATATAGGCCAGGTTTGTTTTGTCCCCGCGTCTTTAATGTTATTATAATCGCCGAAATACTGGCGAACTTCCATTTGATATAACTTTCTAGGCCGTTCCGTTTCCACTTGTAAGTTGATAAATTTCTTTTAATCGTTCTTTTTACTATAGTTCTTTTATAAATATTGGTTTTTATAGATAGGTGGGATTCTTTAGATTAATTTTGATATGGGTAACATAGGTCTAAAATTTCGGTAAAAGGCTTTAATTAATTTTGATCTGGTTGAAAGTCTAAAATTTATAGGCAATTGTTTAGATCGCTACCGTTGTGCATTTTTTCCGGTAGGTGGCGTGCGTGTCTTCTCGTGTTTGAAAGGAATACTGATTATTTATTGAAACAACATTATTTTGAAATGTTTCAATTTTCATGTTGTTATTCTTGCTCATCTGGTCAAATCACTCATGGCCTCGTTCATCCTATCACGCATTGAATCAAAGATCTTTTTGTCCTTGTTGCTGTTTGCCAACCATACCAATTCGTCATCCACATACATCGCACAATTGAGTTGTTTGGATGGTAGTGCTTTGGGGAGATCGTTTATGTATATGTTGAATAGTAGTGAGCTAAGAACAGCACCTTGTGGGAGGCCCACTTGTGTTGGTCTATATTTGGATACAGCTGTTTTCCATTTGGTGCATATCCACCGTTGGCTTAGAAAGTGTTTAAGCCAATAAAACATGTTACCTGTTATATGTAGGTCTCTAATCTTTTTTAACAGCTGAGATATTCATACCGTATCAAAGGCACCTTTGAAATCAACAAAGACGGCCAAAACCGATTCTCCTTTATTGAACGAGTCCTTCACACTCTGTGTAAACCTTGGCACTCTGTTCATAGATGTATAGTGAGGCGTGAATCCTGCTTGGTTGTTGGAGATTAGATTGTTGTTTTCCAGGTAGTACTCTAATCTTGCAGCAACCATTCTTTCCATTGTTTTTGCAATTATTGAAGTCAGGGAGATTGGCCTGTAGTTGTGCATTTAATCAACTGATGTTTTTGGTTTTTTGATGGGGGATGATGATTGCTTTTTTTCCATATTGATGGCATATCAGATTTTCTAGTCCATACTTCATTAAAAATTTCAATTAATATTACTTTAAGGAATGTAATAGCCTTTATTTTAAAGACATTATTACCTTATGGTGAAATTTGACCCAGTTATGATTGAAATAACAAAAGGGGAAAAAAACACATTTATAATCAAAAATTAAAATCGATAAATTCATGAATACCAATATTATTTGACCTAACATGTAGTTGTAAACTTCATATTTTAAGAGATAATTGCAAAAACGTTTCTTCAACTCTTTAATCCTCTCTCTTTAAAAATTACTATTAGGAGAATTCAGGACTCATCGATTTCTTAAAAAAGAAGTATTTTATAAATCAACTTCCTATAGTTTTTTTTGACACTTCAATTTTTTATCTTTTGAGAGAAATTTAAAAGTTTTTTTTTTGTACTATAAAGGAGAGAAGAATGTTTTTACAAATAAACTTAATCTATTGTCCTGAAATTATTTTATCTATGGACAAGAGCTAATCGTAATTATAATGAAACATCCAAATTGTTCAAAGAATCTTTCACAAATAGACCAATTATGACTAGTTACAAAGAAATCTAGTGATCAAGTTCAGTACAACCTGGAGCATAAAGATCTGGTCGCCCATCTGTCAAAACCGAAGAGTTTCAAGTTTTAGGCACAGTTGCTTTACAACCTATGCAATAAGTACGAATACTAACTGGTGATATAGGTGCAAGTACATAAGATTCTACAAAGACAGAAATTCTATCTCTATAAATTTCACATTTTACAAGAACT
Source organism: Aphrophora alni (assembly GCA_963513935.1). Taxonomy (NCBI): domain Eukaryota; kingdom Metazoa; phylum Arthropoda; class Insecta; order Hemiptera; family Aphrophoridae; genus Aphrophora; species Aphrophora alni. The sequence continues at coordinate 146,415,851 of OY740768.1, forward strand.
TAATGATAACTATCCAGATTTTAGGTTGCAATTGTGTGAAGATATTCTTCACTTGATCGTGACACCAAAAATACTTATATCGGATTTGTTTAGTTAAAAGGTAAGCTTTTTCATAATGTTTCTGTCAATAGACGTAATTATCAATATTGGGTTGATCAAAATCCTGATCAGTTTGAATACTATCCACAGAAATTAAACGTATGGGCCGGAATACTGGCAAACAGAGTAATGGGCCCTTTTTAATTAATGGGCCCTTGTACCTTCAAGTATTAGATGAAGATAGACATTTCTACTTCCTATTCTATGTGTCATTGGAGATAACAATATTGATCAACAAGTACTATGATAGCAAATAATCAATGAGTGTACCAGAAATACTGCCCAATGTAAGAAAAGAAGTCGAAAAAACGGCTCTATTATTCTCAAAATATTCTTGGTGGCCATTTCGAACATCTTATAAAATAAAAGTTTTTTCTTCACTTTCTCTACTATCAAAAACGGTTTAAGATAGAGACTGCTGGTTTACACAGTAATTTTCCTTATTCAAGATCTATAAAATGAGGTATTACTCTATATGGTTTTACATTTGAGATGGTAAAGTTCAACTCCTTGAGTACTGAAAACAGTAGATTTTATGGTATTCATATACCCGCCAAAATGTAGTCACTTTTTCTTCACCAACTCCAGAGATACTGTTCTGAGATCACGAGTGGTGTAGCGGAAGGAATGCGTCTACTATTGGCTGATACGAGCTATCACTCAAACTACACATTATTCTAAAAACATCATCTGAATGACAATCTCAGTGCATAATTCTCATTAGAACTGTTTGGTACCAATCATCAAAATTGATTACTGTATAAGAAAAAAAATATGAGCTGTGAGACTGATCTTTTCGGTGCAGTGAGTAAGATTTTTGGCCTTGGCTAGTAGCCTTGTTGCCCTGGCAATATTGACACAAGACCGCTGCCCCCCTCGCTACACCACATTTAGACCCAGAATACTAAAACAATATATTAACTGGTATATAACAGCTAGTGCTAATAATATACTTTAAAACTGTTGGATAATTTTTCAATGAATATTTGTAAAGACTAAGAATATTTAAATGTTTGATCAATCTGAACTTTGACAAAAATTTGACTTTGTGATGACCAATATATTGTCGAGTTACAATTAATCAGGCTATAAACTAGAGTTACTAGAGCTATACAATGTTTAATGAACGATATGTATTAGGATGTGGGACTTTTATCTTAGGATAATTTTGCTGCATACTAAAGTGATTCGATCTGTTGGCGGGAAATATATTTTCAATTTAGTTCCTCAGTTGTAATCATGATCTCTGCTAGTGAATATGACATTTTCATGATATATTAGTATTTAAAAACAAGAGAAAATAATATCAGGTACAGTGAAAGTAAAATACAGTTCTGCAGTAGTTGCAAGTGGACTATCTCAATGCAACAAGAAATTTTATAGGATGAGGTTGAAAGTTTCTCTTGAAAAATTGATTTTTCACTTGCGGTCTTAATTCAGTACAATGTCTTCTAAGCCAAAGAAATTAACAAAGTTAAATCTTCAGCAATTATTTACTTTTTTCCTAGTCATATCTTTTGCCATTTGTAATTATCGTACGATATTAAGCGAAAAGATAGTTTAGTGTGTTACCTAATTTATGTATCTAACAATAAATTGTTGTTACCGTACTAATGTACACTAGTTTAACCAATACAACATCATTTGAACACACAGTAGTGGTGCCTATCTTACAAGATAATTATCATAATATGATAATATATATTATATTCCTTGTATCATATTGCTCTAGTGTGCAAAAATCTTTTTTGAGATTCAGTTATTAAATTTCAGCTTTGATACTTTTACAAGAGAACTCCACTCTAATAAGAGTATAATAATGATAGTGTTATTTATAATAATTGCAGTAAGTGATTATATTTTTTGTAAACATTTCTTTTTGTTTCAGAGGAATAAAAAAATCCTTGATCCTGTTTCAAGTTGTACCAAAATCAAGCTGAATTGTGATAGTTTTCTGACTGTAAGACTGATGTTTGTGTTTTCAATACTCATTTGTGTAGTTTCTACTCATTAGTTAAATAGTACTAACACACATTTATTCTAATGCCTCCTAATACTAAAAGATTTTGTTTAAACTTTTAGGTTAAAATGTTAATATGTAGAATGATAAATGTTTTAATTATAAGTATTACTAGTTCTGATTGATATATTTCTAAAGTGTTATCAACTCTTTTTAACTTGTTTAGAATAAAAAGTATTAAAGTGTATTCAAACCTTCTACTTGAATATAATTATTTTCAGTGCTTTGTAGTGCTGTGTTTGTTAATGGGTAACAGCTAACCGTCAACATTGACCATCGCCAACGCTCACCGCAGTTGATGAAGAAGTGCATTAATTGCTAACATTGATCAACTGCTTAGTGATTGCAGGTGACGCATCAGTGGTTGTTTGTTAGCGCCAGCGGCCCACTCGATGTGCGCGCACCCAGCTACACGTATGCCTCTCAGCCGTCTGTTAGTTTAGTTGAGCAACTAAAGCGAATCGATTAACGTCAACGTTTATTCATCAACGAATCAACGTATGTTTCTAAATACTAAATTTTAAACTTATTGTTATAACAGAAATATTAGAATATAGTTTATGGTAGTAAATAGTAATACAAATAACTCCAAAACTTATTCCTCTGTAAATAATCAGTTATTATAATCAATTATTACAATAATTCCAATACGTGGTCAAGGCGAGTAATAGACTCGTCCGATTCTAAGAAACAGGCGACAGTCGTTTGATGACTAGAGCCTTCTCATCAGACAGGGTCTTCTGTTCTGTCTGGCAGGTTAACATTTGCAGTTTTTTCCAAAAGTTAATCACGCACAACGTTAACTGGTGTTGACGTTGACCGTTGTTAGCGTTAATGCCCACCACTAGTGCTTTGCACCGAATTAACTTTAACATATTTGTATTTTAAATAATTGGTTCAAAACATTTCATAGATATTCCCATTTACCCATTTCCGGCGGCTGGTGCTTGAAAAACTCGGTAGTTGTAAGTGTTTATGACAGACCTCTAACATAATTTGCAAAAGTTCATTTTGGATGGTTTTGGATGTCCCCTTGAACACATAGCACTGTCTAGATTTCTCTTTAGAACTGCAGCTAGGTCAGCACTTAAATTAATCAACCCTTTAAACACACCAGGATTACTTGACTCATTTCTCTGATTATGACCTTTTAATACTAATTCAAATGCACCACAAAATCGAACACAATTTATAATAATACTTAATACATATCTATTTTTTTTACTCGTTTATTATGTGCTGTAATGTTCATTATGTTCATCCTATACACACTATTTAATTGTTCTGCTGTTTAATTGTTGTTGTCCCGAAAAAGGCTAATTGTAAGCTATTTATTACGTGGTTAGCTGATGCTTCATGTTTTTTTATTCTATCAAAAATATGATTTAGATTTTTAAATCCTGTCTTAACCCATGTGTCTTCTCCACCAAACAATAAACAGGGGAAACAAAATGGCAATTTTAATTTACAGCCACATAACCAACTGCACGTTTTGTATAAATCTGAATTAAATTTTTTTTGTAAAAGACCTTTTTCCAGTTGGACAATTTGGGTAAAACCAGGAAGATCAGGTGTAGGCCTACCCAATCGTTTAATTTCACATTTTTCTTCATTTGACAGCAAATTGAAAGGTCTTTGTAATAAATTTTCAACATAATACATTGTTCTAACAAAACTCTCATTAACTAATAGTTTAACCACATCTTAATCATAAACTAACAGTACTTGGTACAATAATCGAATCACTCAAAAAACACAGATAACTTCATATAAGAACAAATAAGATTACTGAGTTTTATTTATTATGGAATAAACAATGTGAGAATTATTCCAACACCATTTAAAACAAACACCTAATACTAAAGTCAAAATGTCCCTGATATTTTTGTTATCGGATGAAGAATAGAGGTTGAAAGTGATCTAACCACTCAAAAACACACGTAACCTCGAAAACAAATACAAACAGATGACTCGAGTTAATACCGGATGAGCAAAGGAGCACTGCTGTAGTCCATTCCATAGTCAGGTGTAAACTATGCAGTGTGCATGTCTGTTGTCAGGTTGCAAACGTACTGCAACCTAATAGAAATATAGGCCGTTGCTAGGCAACAAGTTAAGTTTTCCAGACGCGAAGTGTTCCATGTTATTTTACCGTTAGAGGGACGGGCAAGCCTGGTGCACTCGAGCTCTGCAACCTAAGCGATGGATGATGTCACATCACACAATTCTTTCTTAGTTATCACCAGCTTTTTTACACTGTACTTTTTTATTTCTTTTTCGTTTAACCCTCCAGGTGGCGCATGTTAATATATCTTAAAAATTCTTCGTTCGTTTAAAAATTAATAAAATATATTATTTGTATACAAAACCTAACTTATAAGATATCAATTTTCTCAGAAAGATGCATAGAATTCATCTATGTAATAAAATTCTTTTTTTTTTAAACGGTTTTGGAGTAAGTATGTTAGATGTCAAAAATGATATTAACTTTTTTTCAGAAATATCTGTAACACCCAAAATCAATAGCTTACTACCTTTTTCTAAGATATACAAAAGTTTTGTGTAATATTTTTGAATATATTTAGGAAAACAAAATAATAAAATTTTACATTTAAAAAATTTTAAAAAAATATTTTACGAAAAAACTGAATTTTCTCTTTATTTTTTCTAAAAAACATTAAAAATAGTAAAATATATTTTATACAGAACTTCTATATATCATTATGTCCAGAAAGGTGCATAGAATTTAGTTGTGTAGTGCAAAAAAATGTCACATGCATCACATTTGGAGTTTTTTGGTCAAATACCAAAAAATCGAGAGTAATGGAGAGTAAAATTTCACAGAAATCGGTACATAAACCATATTAAATTTTTTTTTATGATTTTTTTAAAATATTGATACAGATTTGTAATATATTTGTGGATAAAAGTTGCTAAAAAGAAAAATAAATTTTGAAAAATTTCATTAGACGGGGTACATTTTTACGTAAAATGTGAATATTGACTAACTATATTCAAACAGTAACCAAAAATATAATTTTTATTCTAAACAAAAGTTTTTATTACCTATGTTCTCACAAATATACATAGATTTTATGTGTGTAATGCAAAAAAAATTATATGGAAACATTTTAGAGTTATTACGGACGGAATCAACAAATTTACCCTGTAACCGAGGCAAAATTCCACAGAAATAGGTATATAAACCATATTAAAAATTTTTTATGATTTTTTTTAAATATTGATACAGATTTGTAATATATTTGTGGATAAAAGTTGCTAAAAAGAAAAATCTATTTTGAAAATTTTCATTAGACATGGGTCATTTATGATAAAAATCTACCTTCACAATAGCCTAGATGTTGAGGTTAGGGCTGTGAAAAAAAAACCAAAAATATGAAATATCACTAATAAATACACTCTACAAACATTGACACATTTATTATAAGTTGTATATACATTTATATATTATGTATATACATATTATAATAAATAAATGGTTTCTTGAAACTAAAAGTTCCAATAGCAAATCTAGAACTAAGCCTGACTAGTACTAGATTTGGCTAGACTAGGCCGAAAATATGAATTATCACTCATAACTACACTCTACAAACATTGACACATTTATTTTAAGTTGTATAAACAAATTATAATAAAAAAATCACTTCATGAAACTTATATTCACTATAAAAACAAAGCTATTGCACTTTGAAATTTCCACATCGGCAAAAATCTTGCGAGATCGAAGTAACAAATTTGAGGTTATTCTACGTTTTATAAAGTACCTCAGCCTTTGTATTTTTCCTTGTACAGATGTGTTTCAAATACAAGGTTAAACATTGAAACCTCCTCTTCACAGTTATATCAAAAACGACAAAATTGTATAAAAATAAAGATCGGATTCTTCAAGACTGTCTAGAAACTGAATATCGCAAATCGGTCTGAAAGTTCAGAGGATCATTTCCTAGAATGGATATAAATCGGAAACTATATAACTTAGGATGATTTCGTCTTCATAGTTCGAAAGAGGAAGAAAAATACTATATAATATTGTCAACTTGTAACATTTGGACAAGTTTTACCATTTCGAAACAATATATGAACATATAGGTGATATTTTCTATATAAAACTCGCCGCAAGAAACTGTCGCAATCTAGCGCTAACAAGGTAAACTTCAGTCTAGTCTTATTTCTCTACTACAAGCTACATAAAATTTTCTAAACTTGGTTATGAAAGATTGAAAGATAACCTTTTCAATGGTATAAAATACATTTCGATAATATAATATCTACTAGGATAAAAGTTGAATTGCAAAAAATGTAATTTTTAGCGTGTAAAATAGCGTTAAAATTCTTGATTTGGTTTAATTTTTATATAATAAAAACTATACTAGTTGGAAACATTTGAAAAACACCGTTTTGAAGAGAAAGACGCGATCTATCAAGCAGTGTTATGTCAGATGTGACAGATTGAAATTTCGTAATAGGAATAATTGACAAACGCGACGAATGTTTTGTTTAAAACTTGTTAACGTAAAACTTGGACGTTTCGCATAAAAAATATGCGAACTTCGCCAATTTTTGGAATATTATTTATAACGTTTTGTGGTATTTTTTTTTGCATGATATGCATCTACGGAACATTAGCTTTCCAACGGTATTTTATTTATTGCGATGGGACAATTTTAAGTGGGCGTAACGTTGAATGGCCAAATACGTGTTTTTTAGTTGGTGAAGTGAGCCATTACTAATGCCGCGACCCGGTCGCAGTTAAAACCGGGTTGTCCACCACTTCGAGGGTTAAAAAGATGTAGATAAAACTTGAAATCATTAATATTTTCAAAAAATGTTTAGATTTAAAAAATATTTTTATTGTTAAATATTATATGGGATGGGGGTTGTGCAACCTTGCAACCTTATCGTGAGCGACCAGTGCTATTTATATCTATTGTTTTCCTTAGTATATATATTTTCCATTACATCAGTAAAGAGTCTTTTTATTTATCACAATAGGAGCCACATATTCTTTATATAATCTTTTTTTATCTCTATGTTTTATCTTTCTCGCCCCTACCTCATTGACTAACCATGCCCTAACCTAAGAGGCGCATCTTATGCCAGTCTTGATCATAAAACAATAAAATGGTGGGTCAAGTTTCCTTTTCACTTTATTTTCATGAGTGCAACAATTGCTGTTATTATTTATAAGTTAAAATCTTAATATGTTCTTCACTAGTTTAGTGTGAAGAGCTTGTGCAGATTGACAATGACACCTCCAAATAAATTCCAAGGCCTGTTGGAATCCTTCATGGACAAAAAAGATATGTAGTATGTTCTTGAAAGCGAAAAATAAACTCTGGATAAACCGTACGAAACCATACAATGTGGCAATGCAAAGAGTGTGATGTGGATTTATGTTGAATTGAATGTTTAAAATTGTAGCATATGTTACGCCTCCTGCTGTTTTGCAGCCTAAAACCCCTTGATATGGATTCAGGAATTCCCAACTTGCAGGTTGAGTAATCATGTCGACCGAAAATCTGTCAAGATGGACCGATGTGATCGTGATTTTAGGTGCAAGTCAAGAACAACGCAAGTTTACAATTAAACTTACTGTTTATTAATACATTAAAAAATAACAGAAATTATTTCAATTTGAAATTAATATAATAGATATATATGAATATAAATCAAATATTAAAATGTAGGAAAAATACCTACGACCACCCCCCCTCCCCAATAAAAAAAGAGAAGTTACAAATTTCTGACAAAGAAAATCATGGCTTGTTGTGAGCGACCAACCCGTACTGACACTAGGAGAGGACTCCCTCTTAGCTTGCTTATGTGTTTCTCCTCCTTTCTGACCACCACATGATTCGTGCTCCAAATAGTGCAAGTGAAGCTTTTTAGGAATGTATTCAAATGTTGTTAATTTATTAAGTTATGTTACTTCCTTTTTCTATTACAGTAGACTCTCATAAATTCGGATCACGAAAATCCAGACTCCGGAAAATCCGGACCGGACGGTAAAATTTTTAATAACAATTTGCCGCTTTAGCGCCTTCAATTTTCACACGATCTTCCACATTGCATGAATGACGTATTTTGTAATGATTCACGAGCAGTGGAAGTTTCTGCTCGGCTGAGGTAATTGACACGCCCTATCCTGTGTTTTACTTAATTGTAGTCCAGTACTGTATTATGTACATTACAGTAACAGTACCATTAGTTAATGTGTCAGAGTGTAACAAGTGTCATGGGCCAGTAGCGATTGCATGTGAGTCGTATCACCGCTCGTTTCGGCCCCGCGGCCGACTTATCTCCGACTCCGTGAAATCCGGATTTTTCGGAATCCGGACCGGCCGTCCGCCACAATAGTCTGGATTTATGAGAGTCTACTGTATTTTGGTATTTGTTTGAACCCCCACTATGCAACATATACAAATACGTTTATACGTGTTTTTTTTTTACACGTATAAACTTATTTGTATATAGTTTAAAAATCTTATGTGTTTTTATGTTTTACAGTCCTGTGGTAAATGTTATCGATAAATTTTTATCAAAATAACACATTATATAGAACTGGAAAAATGAACTTGAAACAAATTATCGTCAATATTTTTTATGATAATATAGATAACAACCTTTAATGTCAAAAAATATTAAAATCAGGGTTATATTTTCCAATTACTTGGTAACTACTGGAAATATGGTAAAATTAAATGAATTGCTGGGTATACTCAATGCCATTTTCATGTTTCACCCAAAGTGTTAATGACAGTGGTCACGGTTAATTTTCCCCCAATTATTCCTGAACTGTATAATTTTTTTACTTGTAATTTTCCAGATGGGTTTGAGTCATTAATCTTCACATTTCACTAAAATTTGAATGCAGTATGTCCAACCAATTTTGAAAAATAAGTTTTTTTAACAGGTCTGTGGTTGATTTTTAAGATTTTTACAAATAACACACGAACTGACATTGTTGAAGAGATGGTGCCCAATATGTTTTAACCCTATTCATAACTTTATCTATACTTTAAATGTGGGAAACTTAAATTATCATTTTTATGTTTAGAAAATAATCTTATTTGATTTATTAAATATAAATTTAATATGTGTACGATTTTGAATTTTAGATTTTTTTATCTTTAAATAATCAGGATCCAGAAAATTATAATATACTTACAACAGATGTAAGCATGGAACATTCTCCAACAAATAAAATAAAATAAATAAATTAAAATATTAAGGATAATTGGTCAGATAATTAATTAAGTAAATAGAAAATAAGTATTATTTAATAAGTAATAATAAAATATTTTTCTTTGTTAAAAAAATGATGGTTCTGGAAACATATTATTCAAATTTCAATTATGAGCTGAAAGTTATAGTTATTTTTAAGTGTAATTTTTTATAAAATATAATTTAAGCATGTTATACCAAGCATGCAATTATACACAGAAGTTAAATTGTACATATTACACAAAACTTTCAATTTATTCACACTATTTCCTCATTCAATCCACATGGTATCTTTCTAACACATATTCCGTCTCTCTTTAGAAAATAACTTGTTCAGTTTTATATTTCACTTTTCAAATAACCGCAATTGTCTACATTCTCTTTTACTCGAAACATAATTGTTAAACCTCGCATAGTTTTTCTTTAAACACAATACTTGTCCTTTTTTTAAAACGATTTCCTCCTTCCACGGTACGGCTTTGTCTACATTGTCATTTTTTAAACTACGCCTTTTATCTCTAAAAGTTTATTTTTCGCTTATTCAAACTAACTCATTAAATCACATGATTCCTTTTAAATTAGAACTTCTAGTTCTTTTTCAAAAACACTTTCTCTTTCACGGTTCGGCTTTGTCTCTACAAACATACTTATTACTTCATACGTCTTACCTCTCAGAAAGTCTACATCCAACATGACTGGTCTTGGTTGGCAACAATCTTCCCACTTTTACTCACAATGCTGATGTCATATTTTTCTTATAACTAAAATTATATCTGTGTTAATTATTAACATACTTTTAACAAATTTCTCTGATCATTGTGTACTAATTACTTTCTTTATTTTATTCAAAAACAGAATACGTTTCCTGTTTATTGCCTCGTGTCAATATTATTTTCTATTCAAACCAAGATTACCAAACCGAAAATGTATAATATTACAAATTGTGCTCTTAACCCTTTGACGGCCATGAGCCGATATATCGGCTTACAAAAATACTTCTGAAAACGGCCACGAGCCGAAATATCGACTCAACAAATACAACGCCAAAACGGCCACGTGCCAATATATATCGGCTTGTTATTCCTTTAGTGATTACACACTTATTTTTTACTATTTTAATTAAAATTCGTTTGTAGTGAAAAGGAAACAATCATATTGCTTGTTACTAGTAATCAAATTGAGATTAAGTTTTTTCCATTTTCCTCTAAATGTGTTGTTTATTCGTGAAATCAAGTAGGCCTTGATTTGATAGCTGGGAGTTGTAGAGTCAATATCTACATTCAGTTGTGCATTGTTTACGTCTGTGCAAGTAGTTATATGGTTATATATTTTTGTGTTTATAGTGTCTTAGTATTTGTTTTTGTTTAATTTTTGTAGTTTAGTGTTTCTTTTGGCCTTTATTTGACAGCTGAGAGTTTTAGAACCAATATCCAGGCCTACATTCAGTTGTGCATTGTTTACGTCTGTGCAAGTATTTATAGGGTTATATTTTTTGTGTTTAGTGACTTGGTATTTGTTTTTATAGTTTAGTGTTTGTTTTATTCAATATGAGTAAAAAATGGCGTTATTTTCACCAGTTAGTGAAGATAAATTGGTGAGACAAGTTCAAGAAACAAGTGCAAATTTTACTGATGAAGTGAATGAGCTAGGCCTATTTGCTAATAAAATCGAATCTAGTTCTGAAAGTGTTTATATAGACCAGACAAAAAAATTATTAAGATATTCTCTTGAAATTTTCAGTAATTGTACAAAATACACAAATATATTAGAAAACAACTATTTAAACTCTATAGTATCTTTTTTTTTTTTAGTTATATCTATTTGGCTCCAAAATAAAAATAATAAAATTTATTAATCCCCAAAAAATTAGTATATATACAGGGTGTTACAAAAAGGTTGGGCTGGCTATGTATTTTCATATTCTATGTGTGATTCTAAACTGAAAATGAAACATAAAATTTTTTCAATTTCCACTTTGTTTAGCAGCTGGACACCATTTTGTTTTTTTACAAAAACTCACTGCTACTCTGGAAATAGATAAGATATCGAGTTCAAATTTGGAATAAATTTTACATGTTATGATTAACAAGTGTACAAAGCACAAAGAATTTATTTTTATAATTTTCAAAATGGCGGCCGTTACAAATTTTTAACGTGGAATATCTTGAAAACAGTTAACTTTACAAAAAATTTACAAGAGACAAAATATTTTTATTTTTTAACAACAGACACAAAGTTTTTTTGGAGTTTCAGTAGGTCAAAGGATAACCGAGTTATCGACAAAAAACTAAAAACGTAATTTCTTGGTAATTGTCTACAACAACCAAATAGTATAAAGTAAAATACAGTTCAAAGTACAACTCTACTAGTAATTTTAGATTAGTTACACTAATTTTTATAACATCTTGACAAACTCCCATTTTCATCCTGGCCTTTTTGGCTTACAAGTGCTGTTTAATCACAGGCTCTTTTAGGATCGATTGTTATTTTTTTGCCTGGCCTTAAAAGGGTTAATGAATCCTCATTTCCCTTGAAAAATCGTCTTATGTTAGGGACAGATAGTCCAAATATAAACAAACCCGTAAAAATACTATTCAAGGAACAAGTAACTTTGGTAAGAAAAAAGTACTTTTAAATTTAGGATTCTGCAATATCCACACAATTCACAATGCTTTTCTTAAAGCCCTAGAGGAACTAGGTGAAGATGCATCAGAACTTACCTTTGGCCTTCATAATTTCTCTCATAACTGGCTATCTAGTTGAGGAAATTAAAATGAAATTCAAAGACAATGCAGTGTTATTAATCGCAAGTTTACAAAGCATCATTCAAGTCGGTGGCTTACCATGAAAGGCAGTGCTGAAAGAGTCTTAGAACAATGGATAACTGCAGAAAAATGTTTTCTGACATATGTGCTTCAGCATAGGTTTAAATCTGATGATAAGGCTCGAATACCTACCATGAAAGCTGAACTTCACTTTGTTATATCTAGCGGATATGTCTTTACAAGCGTAACAGGCTTCTTTCAAAATTAGCAACCATTCATCTGTTGTATTCTGTATTATCTTCATTAATCATAAAACTGTTGGGAATGGTTTGCAAACCTAAAGTTCTTAAAGACATTGATTTAAAAATAATTGATATTGATTTTTGTTTTTAGTACTGAACATTTACTTCCTTGGAGAAAATCAAGTTTTCTGATGAATTATTAGCAATATAGAAAATGTTTGTGAAAAGGACAAAACTTTTTCTCCCTTCAAGCTAAAAAACATTTTGTTGAGGTTGTTAGGCATGTTGCAAACAAATCATCTGTGTCCAGCTCTCATCTTAAAAAGTTTTCATGTCTAAACCCTAATGAAATATCTCCAACGAAAGCTGCCAAAATATAGTTGAGATAGCTAGGGCCATACCTTGGCAAATCCAGAGTTCTCTTGGATGAGTGAAAACCAATGCAGTTACAAAACGATGTCTGGAAAAAAATCCATAGATCTTTACTGGGCTGTTTTTAACAAAAGCGATACATCTGGAAACCATCCTACATATCCAACTGTTGAAAGAGTAGTGAAAGCTTCACTGTCTCTGTCACATGGCAATGCCTTAGATGTAGAGGGAGCATTCTCCACATAAGGCAGAACTCTTACTCAAGAGGGAACATTAAATGTTTTATAACTGTTAAAAGTGCACTGAAAATTTATAATAACAAACCTTATCTAATTTCTTTAACAAAACCAATTTCAAGACATCTTAGCTCAAAATGATTTGAAATTTATAATTTTTTTATGATTTTTTAGAAGAACCCCTGTAATAATTTGAGAAAACAATTTTAGATCAAAAAATTTTTAACTCCCCACCTTATACAAAACAAATTTACATGACTGGTATGTCAGGCGGTTGAAATAATCCCACCATATGGTTTGGTTGTCATCAATATTATATGGTGTAGTACAAATTGATCAGCTGCAAAGGATACAGAGATGTTTTAATCAATAGATTAATAAATAGGCGTTTGGTATTGGTACTAGGACTGAATTTGACTTTTCTCTTCCCTTGTTTAATGACGTTTTAATGTGTTCTCCATTCTTCCACCCCCTACTTTATGGACCAACAAGTGATTATAAAATTAGTGATCTGGAGACCTTTATGTAATAAGAGAGATGTTTTGTCTGGATCAAGGGGATGAAGCTGAGATTGCCTACCTCTGAATAATTTTGAGAAAGTCATGATCTTGAGAAAAGACAGTGGCTCCATGTTGTCATATTTCTCCATAAGCTTGTAAATGACATGGTGAATTCGATTGAGTTTCTGCAGCTTTTAAACTTTAGAGTACCAAGCCGAACATACTACTAGTATTTGTTTGTCAGAGGACATCATACCACCAGTTGTGGAACTGTCCCCTGTTTACTGAGACTGTGTTCTGCAATTTTTCCAAAAGTTGGTGTCTGATGTAGCAATCTTCAAGAGCGAAATAATGAGTTTGGCTGGAGTGTGGTTTTGTGATAGGGTATTTGATTATTTAAGTTGATTTCATTATTGTTAGGTATGTATTTGTATATTTATTAATTTAATTTTTGTTTTTGTTATATTGTTGTCGTTATTACTATATTATTACGGTAATACTTATTTTGTCTTTCTTGTTTTACTAATATGTTAATTATATCACTTGAAAATTCCTTGTAATGTTGATACACATAAAATTAAATAAATAATTTTAGATATTACAATTGTGTTTATATTATGGAAAACATTTTTATATATTATTTCTTATATTTTAAAAAGTTTTAAAACAAATTATACAAGTCTGAAATCTTATTTTTTTTAACGCATAACACATACAAAAAATACAAAATGTTTTAAATAAATAAAATTAATAATACCACAATTAAATACCATTAAATGAAATTTGGTGAATCCCATCCAAGATATTTTATTTTCAGAAACCTTCATCCCCCCTAGATGCAAATTGATCGGTATCTTTGTTCACTTCTTCATAATCTAATTCTAGAACTGCTAGATTTTCTCTAGCTTCTATGAAGTCCTGATCCTCCATGGTTTCACTTATATACCAATGAATAAAAGCTCGTTTATTGAACATTAAGTCAAATTTTTCATCAAGTTTGCTCCATGCATCAGCTATGGCTGTTGTGTTGGAGAGCATACATGCAGCCCTTGAAACTGATGCAATATCACCATCAACAGCCATCGAAGGTTCTTGATAATTTATCCCCACCTATGTAAAAGACAGTCGGTCATCAAGTATATTTTGAAAAATGGTGTACAAATATACATAATTATATCATATTTTTTCATTACTATTTCACATTAAGGGCATTGGGTAGGATGGGAACAGAATTGTTCTCGTTTCCTTTATCCAACATAAAAAAAAAATAGCATCTAGCTTACAAAATGTAAATGTTAGCGCAAAATTTTTTAGTAATTTTTAATTTCCCACATACACGAAGTATAGAGAAAGTTATGTGGTCAAAAAAATAGATGTCAAATTTTTTGCAGATATATCAACTTTGAAATTTAACCCTGTCTCCCAAAGTTCTTTTTCAAATCGTATATTATTATATCTGTTGTATGAGCATGCCCTACAACCCAAACGTGTGAACCAATTTTAATCAAATTTTGTTTGTGGGTATATTTTTGTCGTTTCTCAGGATTTTTTTATTAACTAAATATTTAAGGCTAGTTTGCCTTAAGGGGGAAAAAAATCATGATTTTCTCAAAATCGGCTTTATCAATTTTGATAAATTTTCCTACAGTGTAGAAACTAAGGACATACCCCTCAGGGGGTCACTTCAGTGAGTATGGTCTTGGCAATCGCAAGGGACCTAGCAAAGACTAAACCCAAATCCATATATAAAACCTTAAGTAAAAAAAATATTACGATATAGAAATAATTGGTGTGTATATATATGTAAACATGGATTTATTGGGTGTGTGTATCTTTCAGCATAACTCTGAAATGCTTTAGGCAATTTCAACCAAACAATACACACATTAATTATGTCTTAAAAATATACTGGGGGGGGGATTATATGTAAAAATAATTAAAAATGACCAATATTAGTCTCGAATCCATAGTTTTCGGGGTTGCAGTGATGAATAGTGACTTTTTCGAAGCTGTTTAAATTCAAGTTAAGCCCTCATTGGGTTAAGAAGAGGTGAAAAATAAAATCTCCAAAATGATCTAAATTAGTGTCAAATTCATAGTTTTTGGGGTCGTTAATAAGCTGATTGGTGACCGTCCAAATGACGTTTAAGCTCAAGTTTAGTCAAAGAAATTTAGAAGATTGTAGAAGTAAATAGAATTCGAATTATGCTTTATTTAATAGTTAATTGAATCAAATTGATCGACCTTAAATAGTTTCTCTCAGTTTCAAAATACTGTTATTTCGTAAATAACCTATTTCTATTTCTGAATTTACACTTTATTTTTTTCTGATAATCATTATAGCAGAGTATGGGTGTCCAGCTAGTTTAAATATTTATTTATAGATGGTGTCCATGGTTCATTTTAACTTTTTGACCGGAAACTATCATATTGCAACAAAGCATATAAATGCATTGTCCACAAAATTGAATTATGCAATTATTGTTTTTACCAGTATTTAGAATGGCATACTATTGGTCCATTTTACTGTTATGTTCAATAAGGTGTTGCTATATGGGGAAGTACTTCAAATGGGTTAATGGTAAACATTTTCATTATTTTCAAACATTTTCATTATTTTCAAAAATATGAAGTTTAGTGCAAAGTATGTTTGGTAACAAATCTAGAGAATCTTGTTGCCCTCTTTTAAAAAAAAACTAGATATTTTGACTTTCCCTTCAATTTATTTTTTGAGCGTCATCATGTATTCTAAGTTTCCCACAAAATTAGACCATAGTAAATACATAGATATGACAAGAAATATTCATAATCTAATCATACCAAAAAATAGACTTGCCCAAATTGTTATTAAATCACCACCCATCCTCCATTTAAATCCAAATTATATTACAGGTAAAGACCATTTAAAATGAAAAATAAAAAATATTTTTTATTTCATAGGTGAATTCATGGAACTGCCATCTATGGATGACGAAAGTGTACAATATGATGTTTTGTTGTTCCTAAATTCTTTTTTATTTTTTATTATTGTGTAATTTGTATTTAGATTTTTAAATAATACAATATGTAAATAAGGGAATATTTAGAAGATATGAAAGACAAGGGGGAACAAAATAGAAAAAGGCTACCCAATAATTAATGTAATAAACGGTGCAAAAACACTGCACATTTTTTATTAAAATTGGTCCACATATTTGGGTTGTAGAATATATCCGCAAAATTTGATTTTTCGACATGTCACAAAGAATATTATGAGGAAATAAAAATAAATAATACCATAAGCTTTTTATCTTAATACCAGTATTATTTTAATGTTTATATTCAACTTGTTATACAAAAGATTGAAAATAAATTTGAGCTTTTAAAAACTAATACATTTAAAGTATTCTGTATTTATATATTTTTTAATACTCTGAATAAATCAGTATATTAAATGTTTATTCCTTGTTGTTTAAAGATAAAGAACCTCTCAGTTATCATCACCTTATTAAAAAAAGAAAACTAAAACTTTAGTATAAATTAAATTATAGTATAAATCTCGAGTTCTTGTCATCTACATTAAAAATACTCCTATATATAATACATTCTACCCCACAAACAGTGTTATTGATATCAAATAGGTATTTTTGTTAAATGTTTGACATTAATTGTATTCTGAAAGAAGTACTTTTGTAATATTATTATGTCCTTTGGAAAGGAACATATGGAAACGCAAGATGTTTCTTTGGTCTCTATGATATAAATATAAGGTAATCTAATAATTCAAGTTTGTTATAATTGAAGATATTATTGTGAAATAGTAGATGTAATCGGTGAATGACTTTCCATTTACTTATGCTTTTAAAAAATGAAATAGCGGGTAACGTAGCAAACCATTATCAATCTCATTAACACGTTTTAAAACCAACCAGTGGATATGTTAGACTCAGTTGCCTTACTCCCTGCCTTCATACTTCCTCTATTTTAATAATAAAATTTAACATATACTTGCATTTTTAATGTAAATTGCGCAATATTGATTTCTGCAATGTACAATTTCCGACAACTGTTATGTAATTACGAAGGAGAACTCAAAGCGAGAAAATGTTAATTGTTAAATATCATGTATGTCTTGAATAACTAATTATTATACATAACTCTTGTTATAAACCATCATAGCTACCCATTTTCTAGATGGAATTAGGTCATCACCTTAACTTTTTGAATTCCCTAGGGGATTCAACACGATATCTCTCAGACACCAAAGTGGATTAAGCGTTAGCTAGACTGCAGCAAACGGTAGCTTCCGATTCCAAAAATATTTCCCGGTTATAAATTGCAAACAAAAGAAATCGCTAAAAAAGAAAAATTTTATTATGATGGATGTCATTATTACAACACACAAAGGGTTGAAATCTGTTTTGAGGTCTTGGAAGATACCATCACATAAAAATACCATTTTCAAAATCATAGTGTTACTGGGGAGATGGGTTGCACTATTATCTACTGAAAAATATTTCCTTTTTAGGAGATACAACTTTATTAGACTTATAAATGTGTGTATTTCTTTGAGGAATTTATATTGTTATGGATTTTATAATATAACACAAAAAAATGGGGTATTTAAATATTTTACAAGTTTTAATATTAGAAAACGATAAAAACCTAATAATTTTTATGTATGAAGATTAAATAAATTTTTATATACTTAAATCATCGGTATTTTACGCCTCATTTATTTTCAATCAATTGAGAATCAGTTGAACAAAACTTTTTCAGTTGCTAATACTATTATGTACCACAATTATTTTTTCGAAACTTATCTATATACCTGAAATAATTTCAAAATTTGAACACAAATCCTTTTTTTTAATTGGTTGCGAGTGTGATTCATAGCAGAGTCAATAAATATTATTTCCTTCACGTATCATCTATTATAATTATATGTGTGTGTGTGTGTGTGTGATATCTCCGCCACTTGTTTTGGATGCTCAATTTTAGTTTATTATTTGTTTTTATATTTATTTGTTGTTTATTCTTTGCTTATTTCTGGAATTTAAAAACCCTTTAAATGACATTATTTTTAATAAATTTGGATAAGATATGGCGAAGAAATTTGTTTTAAAGTGAAAGCATATCAGTACAATAATAATAATAATATTCAATTTATACCAAATTGTAGTATAAATTTAAAGACTTCTAGTCTTCAAATACTCTAATAGCACAAGAGTCAAAAAAGAACATGAACTGGTCAGGAGAGACCTGATAAGAAAGATGAAAAAGAAGGATCTAACCCAAGACTATATAAAAATATAAATCTAGATAGGGTCCACCTTACTCGTTATAAAGGTTGTTATTCAAATTATAACTGAGGTTTAATATTTCATTTATACCAATCTTATAAAAAATTATATCCTTACCTTAAACCCAGTAGGACACCAATCGACAAAATTGATGCATTTTTTTGACTTCACATTTGCTATAGAACAGTTTACATCCTTGGGAGCAACATCACCTCGATATAGAAGACAGCAAGCCATATATTTCCCTTTCTTCAGATCACACCTAACGAGTTGATTCGAAGGATCAAAGCAAGATGTTGTTATATCACTGACGGAAAAATTTTCGTAAAATGATTTTCTTCTGGGTAAGAGTGGTGCAAATGATGTTAAAGGGAAGTGAATTCTGGGAAAGGGGACTAAATTTGTTTGAAACTCATTCATATCTACGTTGAGAGCGCCATCAAACCTTAAAGATGCTGTTACTGACGAAGCAACCTGAAATATAATAAACTAATATTTACTTTCATAACAGAATTGTAACGAACTTTTGTGATAACTTTGATCAATACTAACACAAATTAAACAGTGCAAAAACAATATACAAAGCCTAATTAAAACGGTTACTTTAAAATGTTGTTTTGATAATTTCAATCAAAAAGTGAAAATGAACCATTGATACAGTCTTTGGAAAAATATTAATATATTGTAAAAAGTTGCCTTGAATCGCTTGTGCCATAAACACATTCTCAACATAAGTCGTCTTTGATTAAAATCAAGCTTTTAATTACATCGGTCATTTTGTTTTATTTCAATTATTCTTGAATCCATAATTATTTTTCTCTTTGAACGAAATTGGTAGAGCAGATTTTAAGACAGGTATTTTATAATATCTCCCTATGATCGATTTTGGTGTATAACTGATAACTCATAAAACAAGTATTTTTGGAATGATGGGGGGGGACCAATGCATTATATTTGGATCTTTTGTGTAACGATTTTTAAAAAGTTGTAATTTTTATTAGTACATCCAGAAATATTGCCATAATATGCTGAAAAACAATTTTTTTGGACTCAGTAGACCTCAAAACAGATGTATCTGTAAAAATCATAACATTGATTTTTTTCATCCATCACATACTGGTAACTTACCTTAGTAAGTTACACTATTACTAACAGCAATATACAGTACCATGTACAAATGAGAATATAAAAACTGTAATAAATTAACTATTGTAATGTGGCATTTAACCAGCACCATCATTCAAAGTTTAATAATTATGTATAAGGTTTAATGAAACTTGTATCAATGAAATAGCATTAGAGTTGATATCTCGGCTCTAACAAGACTTGGTTCTGTATATATAATTGAAGAAGCCGGGATTCATAATAATTACATTAATATCAAATTTTCTTAGTAAGTTAATAATCCAACTGTATTTTTATATATTCACACTGTTTATTATTGAAATGAAGAAGATATTACTCATACCATTTACAATTGAAATCATGGACATCTTTTTCAATGGCCCAGTATATCAACTGAACAAATATTTTAAAAAAAATTATGATATCAAAAATATATTTTTATAATTTACATCAATATATTACCTGCCCAATGATACGATTCAGGTTGCCATATCGGGGACGTTCAATGTCAAGTTTCTTGGTACATATGTCATATAATGCTTCGTTATCCACCATAAAAGCACAGTCAGAATAGTACATGCTATTATGAGTTGACAGTACACAGTTATAAGGTTCCACAACAGCACTTGATACCTTATTTTGGTAAACATTATAGAATTATTTATTATACTATGATTAAACAAATTTAATTTTCATTTTAATTTTATCACTTGATTATATCTTTTTAATTCTTTGTTTTTACACATTCATGTTTTAATCTCTAATAATTTTAGTAACTATTTTAATTTGCTTTAAAATATTTCCTCTTTAAGTGGGTCACTTTCCTGAAATATGGAAAAAAAATTGAATTTCTGTTTTTTATTCTAAATTATAATCTGAAATCTCCTATTTAAAATTATGTATGGTTTCTGCGTTTACAGTAATCAAAAGTGTAAAAAAAATTTCTATAACTAGTTTTAGGAACAAACTGAGCATAGGGTGCACTCCGCTTCATGCTTATTGCCTAGCTTTCTACATAAAGTAATTATATACATCCTCCTGGTGTGTATTGGAAGGGGAAAATGGTATTATTGAATAGTTTTATTCCACTCATTTACTTATTTTTTAGTTTTTTGCTGTTTTTCCAAAAGTTGTCAAGAATGAAAAAGATATCTCAATTAATGATTTTTTTTTTTTTTTTTTAATATTCAGGAAAACATTTTCTATAGACAGAAATATAAACCCCTTTATAACCTCAACACTTTTTTTAGTAAAAATATTCTTTCAATTAAAATTTTTAAACTTTTTTAAAAATATACTAAACTTCTAAAACCATGTTAGGACTACAGTTTTTTTTATTTCCACTTGTCACCAAAGACCTAATTAATACAATAAAAAGAACTTTAATAAGTCATCTTAAATAGTTTCTGAGAAAAGGAATATAATATGTTAACATTATGAAGATAGGAGAAGAGTGGTCTCCTTAAAACACAGAGATTAACTGAAACGATTGTTGTGTGTGTCAATATTGTAAGCCTAGCAGTGACGATATTACAAGAAACCCCAAATGTTAATAATTTTAAAAAAATTGCAATATGATTGCCAATAATGGTTTTAGGAAGTGTAATCAACAAGAGATGCTGTAATGAGGCTTACTAGCTTTACAACTCAAGCAGAGTTTGAACAGATTCACAGTATCTTTCTTGATCTGAGTGAAGTGTTTGACTGTATTGATTTGTAAATACTTTTTAATCAATTGAAAAATTTGTGTATAAGAGGTATACTCCTTAAATTGGATTATATCATTCATATCAAATAGGGTTCAACATGTTGAGGTGGCTGTAGTTTTTTCAAGCAATATGATTCATAAATTTGGAGTTTTTGGTTTTGTGTTGTTTTTTATTGTACCATATGTCCTACGAAGAGGTCGTTATTTTTTATTTAATATGGCGGACATATGGAACACTACAAACTTCTCAACACTTCACAGTTATGTTACATAGATATGTAAAAAAAGTAGCCTTAGTTTCATTTTTTTTATGCTTGTAGAAATTAAAATTGCAGAATAACAAAATAATGGTACATCTTCATAAAAATTATTTTATTTGAATACCATTAAAAATTGTTGATTTGTGTGATTATTGTAAGATAAAATGAATATGTGTAAAACTTAATAAAGAAAAGTAAAAAAAGAAGGTACACCCCACACAAAATATTTCACAATAGGATATTTCCAAACTTTTCGAATTAATTTCTTTGGTCGAAATAATTACTGACAATGTTGTAGAGAACACTTGACCTTAAAACTGCTTTGGTCTACAGCTTGTGCAGTTGTGATGGTCAAAGAGTTCTTACTTAAAAATTACCCTTGTATTAGATAATAACAAAGACTATATATTGTTATAAATTAGGTAATACTATAAAAGTGTCATACCTTTGGAGAAGGATACACTATAAATTCTAATCTACTTTTCTTTCCAAATTCGTCACCAAGGAGTTCTAGCAAATGAGCTGTGAAACCAGAGCCTGTACCACCTCCTAATGAGTGAAATAGAAAGAAGCCCTGCAAGCCACCACAGGAATCTGTTGTCCTTCGTAATCTGTCCATGACATTGTCTAACATGACTTTTCCAACTGTAAATCTACCCCTAGCATAGTTATTAGCTGCATCCTCTTTGCCAGACATTAGCTGCTCTGGATGGTACAAATCACGATAAGCTCCAGTTCGTACTTCATCTAGGGAGTGTAAATTTTATGATTATGATATTTTAAGGACAATATAAATATTTTTATAAGTGATATTAACATTTCTAGTTTTTATAGTACAATTAAGTTCAGACACACACTTAAATGTAAAGTAAAATTTATGCTAATGTATTTCAAATGGTATGACCGACCACATTTACCATTTGATTAGTTTACTCAATCCAACATATTAATTTGGAATTGTTATGCCAACTGTTGTTTTACAAATTAACATTTTTTTTAATCACTAACTTTTAGTTGTATTCTTTACTGATTCTGCCGATATAGTTTATATAAATATTAAAAAAAAAAAAAAAAGTTTTCTATTTTTCAAAACTAAATCAATGGAAAGTCAATTCCGTTTCATGTCCAAAACGTCAGTAATTAATTTTCACAACAGTATATTTAATTGTCAAATATTTAGACGAGTGAATATAAAGACTTAAACGCTTAAAGATGGAGGAAAAAATTATTATTCAATTAATTTTTTTGTATTTAAAAAAAAAAAAATTTTTTTAATTGGAAATTGTTCATGAAAAGTGTCATTCCATCCCATTCAAAGTTTTAGTATTTAACTTGTCTCATGGCATCACTGCAGTAATCAAGAGAGATTTTATTGCCTGTTGGTTTATTGAGTGCCAGTATTAAATTTAAAATTTTCAGTTTTAAGCCGTCACGTGAAGATAAGGCATTGATAACATCATTCATTACTGTCATTTCCATCCCCATATGAATTAGTCGCTTAACAATGTATATTTTTAAAAGTAACTTTAGTATTATATTAGCTTTGATGAATTCTAACCTGAGTGGAATATTCAGTAGTAATAGCCAAGGGGCTGCTAAGATTTCGAAAAAAAATCCCTTGTGTCATTTCCGTCTTTGTCTATTCTGTCCCATCTATTGTGGTATTTAGGGGATGGCCTTAAAACAGGTGGGATGGATCAGACAAATTTTGTTGTTTTTTAAATAGTATAAGTATAATAACAAACTTTTGCTTGCTTAGAGCTTGTTTTATTTTTAAAAAAATTGTTTAACAATATAATCAAAATTTTTGTGTCCATCTTGATAACAAACGAGGATGTTAAAGCAATTCCTATTCCGTCTTTATTGTAATTATCAGTCAATATTCGAGGAATCTGTCTAGCACATTTTTTCGTAACCAAGGTAGATCAAGATAATTTGATGAAGTAAAGATCTTAAAATATCAGGAAAGAAAACCGTCTAAAGTGAAATATCTATTCTCCCGAATTTTGTTATTAAATTTTTTTGTTTTGAGTTCTTCAGTGATGAGAGATAGCCAACCAGAACATTCATTATCGTGTGTGTATATATATGTTTGTGCTTCGTTAAACTTAATGCACCTTTTCCTAACAGAAGATTCATTCATCACACTATTACCATAGACTACTTGTATTTATCTATAATTTTAATAGACAGAACCTTTTTCGCATTCAAAAACTGAATGATACTAAGCACTGCACACTTGGCGGGATTTTCTACTGTCGCACATTTTAAAATAAAACATCTTAACATTCAGTTTAGCACAGACTAAGCTTGCGACAATGACTGGTGCAGCCCTAGATGACCGTCAATCTCAAACATTCTTTACTTTATGGATGACCCTCGTATTAGTACAATACATACTAGATAGTTCAAATAACACCTACCCGGAGGTGTTAGGATAAAGATAAACCAATACAGTACTTAGTATATACAAATTTTAGTTGCTGCTGTTAAACAAGTAACTCCATTCTTATTTAATCTCTTAACAATACACAAAATGACATCTCTTCCTGGTGATAACCAGGACAGATCTCTTACATCTAACTCCTTAGCATGCCACAGAACCTGATTAAACTTACCAATAACTGTTGGTTCCAAATCAACTAATATGGCTCTAGGTACATGCCTACCACCTTCAGTCTCGTTAAAGAAAGAATTGCAACCAGCAGAACTGTTTGGGTCTAACTCACTGACTGCAGCTAACTTGCCATTTTTCTCTATGTTATGTTCCATACAATATAACTCCCAGCAAGCATTGCCAACTTGAACACCTGCTTGACCAATGTGAATTGAAATACACTCTCTCTGACAATAATTCTGTTGCTTCGAAAACTGAAATTAATATTTTTAAAATATATTAACATAGCTTTAATATAGCTACAATATGTAAATATTAACATAGCTTTAATATATTTACATAGGTGTAACAAACAGCATAATAACATTTTTATTCTGATTTAAATTAGGTTTCATTATCCTATAACAATATGATAAAATTATTTATTCTTCTAAACATCCCTATATATATTTCAAATATGTTTAATTAAAAAAAATCTGTAATTTATAGACTTTACAAGATAAAAGAATGTAGAAATTATTCAGATAACCTACATAATTAGGTGATGTACCGTATTATTTTAAAGCAAAACACATCAAGTTAATCATTAATAGTCATTTCGTTATTTGTAATGAAACACATGTGTATGTGATAAACAGAAATATGTGTTGTGCTTTAACCTCTTCAGGGAACATGGCACATATGAGTACATTAACTTTATGAATTATTTTGTTAAATCTTAGGCTATCCACATTTGCTCCAATAGCTTATTTGGGTACATTAACATCTGAAATGTTGGCAGCACTGGCCATCTTATTCACCACATGTGTTTTAGTCAGGTGATATTTAGTTGAAGTGAAGCGTGTATGGTGTGTTAAAAGTAGCTGTTTTTTGTGTTTTTGTGAGTTTGTAAAATGCATTTGTAATGTATGTATACACTTAATAATTTTACTTTATGATACCGTATACTGCATATTTTGTTATTATAAACCAAAATAAGTAATATCACAATTAGGACAAAATATATTGTCCATTTCATTAACGTACTCATTTGAGTACGAATAGCAAAAGTGGCACTTTTGTTAATGTACTCATATGCGCTCTTAACTCACATGTGACCTATATGACTAATATATATTTTTCAATTTATTATTGAACCTTTCGTTACATTTTGTTTATGGTGATACATATAGGTTTCAAATTTTATGCTTACAAAATAAATGCATTTTACAAATAATTTGTTTCAAATACCAGTGATAAAAACTAGCTAGTGGTGTTCTTTCAAATAAAAATGGATAAACATTTCAATAAAATAAATGACGATATTGTAGAAATTTTTTTAACAAACTCTGATGTAGGCCTAGTATTAATTTACTGATGTATTTGATAATGAAATAAAGCCATTTTTTATAGTGAACTTATTTATATTATATTATTAATTCGTAAATACCCACTAAAAAGAGATATCCCCCCCCAATTTCATAATAAAACTATCCAAAATAATTTAAAATTAAAAATCTTTTAATATTTTAAAATTATAAAAATATTTGCACCAAAAATGTTAATGTACCCATATGTGACCATGTAGCAGATGTGGCCAAAATTGTTGAAGGCAATGGGTCCACATTAGAGATTTGTACTCATTTGAGTACATTAACATTTATGTATATATTTCATAAAATAAATTTGAACAATTTAAAAAAACATGTTTGGGGGTCTTTTGAAGGTCAAAACTATAAGGAAAAAAATTAAGAACAATATTTGAAACATTCGATAAAAAACGTCCCTGAAGAGGTTAAAATGATATCTCAACCGATTCTGTAATTAATCTGAATAAATTTTTATATGTCCTTTTTAAAACATCTCTTACAATACAATATTCTGTATTTGTTTTTGTTGCATTTATACCTGTATGGAAGAAGTATCTTATATTATTAGTGAGCTGTTTAGTCATTGTCCAAGCATTGATTTTAAACCTAGCCAAAAGAATAAGGTTCTGGGGAGAGTGTTTTATCAAATTTTCCATTAAGAAAGTGTTAATACGTAATTTCAAACTGGTGTCAAATAAATCTTTATATAAAGTTTACTCTTACTTTATTTACTTATCAGCAGTACATATTGCACTGACAAAAGTCAGGTTTTCATTGTAAGCAATAAAAATATTTTACTCTTATAGTCAGTTTTGTAAATTTTCCATTAAGAAAGTGTTAATACGCAATTTCAAACTGGTGTCAAATAAATCTTTATATAAAGTTTACTCTTACTTTATTTACTTATCAGCAGTACATATTGCACTGACAAAAGTCAGGTTTTCATTGTAAGCAATAAAAATATTTTACTCTTATAGTCAGTTTTAATCAACATCGTCATTCTTACGTGAACACAATCATTAAAATGGAAAATAAATTGGTTTAAAGGTTTAAAATGTTTTAGTATTTAAATCCTCCATCATTAAAGGCAGTTTATTTTTTAGTAGAACTGCTAAAATTAAAAATACACCACCTAAGTGGAATTATTTTTGGTTTTATTTCTTATTAATTTTAAACTCTAAATCACAATTTGATTGCAAATACATTATAAATATTTATTTTTATAAAACTTTAAAAAGAAATTATGTACAAACTATCTTATATAAAACAAACAATATTTTACGATACTTAGTGTTAAACTTTTTTTACTCGTAGATAAAAGACTGTGTTAACCGCCACAACTATAGATTTTTAGGCTTACCAACCAAATGCACTTTTTCAGTATATTTGTTACTCTCCTAATGTACCTGTGGTGTGGAATAATGAGTAATTGAGTTGTAAGCCCATTCATGTTTGCTACGAAAATAATTACAGATGATACTTACTTAGACCTGCTCTAACTTTATGTTTTCTCACAAATTGATGACATAGAAAGACAAAAAGAAAAGTAAGTGTCACTTTTCAGGAGCACCACTCTATTACAGTGTACTAGAAGCTCTCAATGACTGGTTTCCCAGGTGTCCTCTTTTGTAGCCACGAAGAAGTCCCGACTCTTTATTCTAAGAGTTACATAAGAAAATTGTTTACGCTGAGGAAATTCGGATTCTATGCCATATAAGAGAGAGAATCATTGCTACCATATTGACTGATACTCCTGGTATGATCGAGCATACCTGGATGGAGATCAACTTTCTTCTAAATTTTTGGTGAACATGAGTGAGCTCATATTGAAACTTATTAAGTAAAGTAAAAAAAAAAACTTGATTATGTTCTATATTTATCTTTTATTATGAAAATAAATAATTTTCCTGAACCATAAGCAATAAGCATACCTCAAAATCATGGGGACATTTTTTGATGACCCTGTATGTTAGTAAAGCCTAGTTACTATACTACAAAATAAGCGAAAGGTTCCTTTTAACATCAACATATACAGGGAAATTAAAAATTAAGATCATACTCTGTAAATTAGTTGCATACTTACCCCTTGTGTCATGGTACTGAAATTACTGCATCGTGATGGAACATCTCCAATTTCATGATAGAAACTTGTTCCTGTGGTTGACTGAAATTATGAAGATAACAAATTTAGAAACGAAAATAAACTACAACATTTTTCATCGTACATCTCTTTCTTACAAAATTTTCCAATCAACTCCAATTTTAATTAGAAATCCACTAATAAAGTACTCTTTATAAGTTTACGTAACCTATTAATTCAGTTTGTGGAATGAATTAATTTTCATACCATTCTTGTAAAAAATATGAAAATAATAAAAAACATTACGAACACATTAGCCTATTTCAACAAAAATTTGTTTTCTGAGATGTTATTGACTGGATTTTCTGTATGTGCAGTATATGGGTTGTTTCCCAAACATTGGAGGAGTTCAAATCCTAAAGTGTGACTACACAATGAATTTTTGTCCTGTTAAATATTTCAGCAGTTTTTAGCACAACTAGGAACATGAAATGAACATAGGATATAATAGAAGCAAAACACAAATCAGAGGTGGAAACAATATTATTCGTAGCCTATCTACTTACATTGTTTAACATTTTTAAGGCAAAGTTCATAACATTAATCTAAGAAAGATAAAACTTGACTGTACTCTTAAGATTTGGTAGGGTTCGTTGTAAATATGCAATTAAACTGAAAATGACTCTGTTTTAGCCAACACTTCAATGAATAAAAGTATACAAACTTTTGTCAGATTACTCATGCATCACACACAATTGTTATTTTCTTCAAATTTGGTGCATTGGTTTGGTTAATAATTTCATGTTAAACCAAAATTGTATTGAAATTGAGAGAATAAATTTTTTAAATTTGGTTTTTAATCGCTCTAAGACTTGTTTTTTTTTATTATTTATTTATTTTATTTTATTGAAAACTTCCAAATCAGAATTGGGATAATATGGTTAATACATTTAAACATATTTAATGCATTTAAACTTTCAAATGTTTTAAAGCCTACATTTAAACAATATTTTGTTGTTAGTGCATATTTTGATGAAATAGTAATTTTGTGTATTTGCGTTAAGTAACTCCAAGTTTTAGAACATCATTTTTAAGTGACATATCATAAGTGCAAAAAGTGAATCAAATTATAATAAATGGTACTGCCTTTGAACCAATTATAATTGAAATGTATTTACCGTATTACTAAAGTTAAAAGTGATGAATTCATTTATCAAAACCAAAAATTTTCATGGAATCTTCAAGTCCCTCAAAATATGTTTTCAAAATAAGATCAAATTACACTATATAGCATTACAAATTATGGTTTGTAGGAGCTTGAACATGGGCAGAGGCTTATTTTATTGAAAGTTTTGGTGAATGTCTCCATTTGAACCTTGTTCAAATACTTTAAACTGTATTTGCCAGCAGTAAATTAAATATGTATTATACATTTAAATACAAAGTTTGTGAACTGATAGAAAGGTGTTATTTTCTATCAGTTATTTCTGAACTACTGATTAGACATATATACTAAGTCTCAGATATAACTGTTGACAAAGTAAATTTTTAAATATATTAAGATGGTTAAAAGATGGCTATGATAAACTTATAATAATGAAAGAAAAATATTGTTGTGTTCTTTGAATCAAGGGATGACATAAAATAATGAATTATTAATAACATTTAAAACACAAAAGAAATTTATTTAGAAAGGTTTAAAGAAGGCAATTTTCATAATTGATTTCCTAATAGGATTAACTATTTTGTTTAAAAACATTATTTCTTAATTAATTTTATATTTAGCCTATTTCTGCTTTGTCAGTAGGTCATACATGTTCTTGAATTTGTTTCACTAATTTGTATATTGACCAGTTCTGATCAAAAACTTTCTTATTAAGATCTGTACATAGCCTACTTTGATGTACTCTCAAATCATTTCAGCAAATGTCATATTTAATCTGCTAGGCTATATTTTACGATATTGGTAGGTTGGGCTTTTACATTTCTGCCCTTGTAAATTAATTATGTAAAAGGGAATTTCCCCCACCCCCTTTGTTAAAGGTGAAAACCATTTGGTCACTACCTTATGAAAAAGAATAAAGAGACATAAAATAAAGACTCCCTAACCAAATTACAAGAGTTACTTTAATGGTTTTAACATTATGTAACTCTCACAGCTGATTATGTTAGGTTTATTTTAAGAAATTTTAAAATCCAGTTATTCACTTCAGGGAATAGAACCCAGGCCTAAGCTAGACCTGAGATGTCTTCTATATTTTTACTGCTCAGGCTTACCTTTAGGCTTGAGTTTATTTCTTAGAATAGCCCACTAGTATTATTTTTAGTTTCCAACATGGCCCTAGGCTACTAGGTTATGGTTTATATGATGACCCATGTCAATAATATGAAGAACCATCATTATCAAATAACTTTAAATCTAGGGTAAATTTACGGTTGTTATAAATATAGCAATAACATTTTATAGATGAAAGTATGCACAAAAATACTAAATTTCCATAAAATAAAATGGAAAAGGAATTATTTATCATAAACTACATTAAACATAAGTAGGCCTACAACCTATAAAATTCACATGTCACATACATTCAAAAATTCATCCAAATCAGACTTATGGTTTATGCTCTACATGGTGTAAAAGAAGAAAAGGAATAAAAACACTTAATATTTGAGGGGTTGGCGTTTTTTTGAGTTCGCAGTAAATTTCCGCAAATTTGTATTTTTCCTTCTTTGAGTAAAATTTAGGGGCTGGTACTAGAAATAGGAGATTGCAAACCTTTGAGGTTAGTCTTCGAAAATGTTCGTTTATTACTTTGCGTCTAGGCACAGGCACTTCCACTTTGTGTCTTCACCCGTGTTGAGTAGGGCCTACTTATCAATGAGCCAGGACTGTGCAGCTAGTTTCGATGTAAATAGTTTTAACAACTACCTAATATAAGTTCTTTATAAAATAATTCTTATTGTTTGGACTAGCAGCTTCAAGAAACTTATCTTTAATGGGAGAAGTAGGCAATGTTTTCAAAAACATATTAAAATGCTTTTTTTATTAGAAATATTTTACGGTAATAAAATAAGGGGGAGGAACGTTTCAGGAGTTTATATATTAATTATAATACAGTATTTATGTTTTTTTAAACATAACCAATGTTTTAAATAGAACAGGAGTATATAAAAATCTCCTCTTGTAATCATAAATTTGGCAAATTTTTTTTAAAAAAAACAACCGCTAGTTATGAAATAAATATATATTTATTTATCCTAGCTTTTTAGGGAAATTGTCTTCGTTGTAAAGAATTTTTTTTATAACTCAAAGTGTAATCGTTGGTATGATTGTATATTTAGACGGAATGGGAAAATAAATTAATTGAAATATTATTCTAAGATTGAATTTAAACACATTTCACATGTTAAGCTAATTAAAACATATTACTGTAATATATATTTGATAACTCACCATCTTTTATACAAATAATTTGGTCAGATTTTGAAAACACAAAATTTAAGTTTACAAAATAATTTTGAGACAAATCTAAAAAAATACAACTGAATTTTAACAAATGGAAATGTTTACTTTTTACTATGGAAACGTAATACAAATTTCATAACAATACGTTTTTCTTCTTCTATTTATAAATATGAAGAGTCAGCTGTTATCACGTCATGCAATTAAGTTTCAGTACAACCGGATTCTAGATGTAAATATAAGATATTTTAATCTCTAGAATCTAATATAAGAAAATAAATTATAAATTTAAAATAGCCAATGTAGGAAAGATGTCACTAGTTTGTTAAAATTAATTAATTGGCCTAGTGAAACAGATGTTATACATAGAATGGACAAGTCAACCAAAAAAGGTCCAGTAAAAAGATAATATATGCCAAAATTATCTCTGTATATGCTTAAAGTTGTCTACAATTTGGAACTGGAATTGTAGCAAGGTATAGGGAGTATAGGCCTACACATAGATATAAATAATAATGGATCGCGCGCTGCCATAAGGCACGGGTTCAACTTTCCGGTCGCTAAATGCTACGTGTTGCGGGTTGCATCCAGGGCGTTTTGAAGGCTGACGAAGCAAAAGCGCGAAACCATGTTACTAGGTACGTTTAGCACGAGGCTAGGAGGTTAAGACTTAGTTTGTTTCAAATACTAAGAAGTCATAACTTTTTGCTACCCAACCCGGCAACTTTAAGAATATGGCTGTCTGCTTTCAACTGTTTTCCATAATTTCTAGAAGAGGTTTTTCAATATTTAAAAGTAAATGTCCAGAAACAACCATACCTGAAACATGTTAATTTAGTTTTTGATGCAATAAGGAAGCAGGTTCTGTATGATCATAAGGAAGGTAAAAATGTTGGATTTGTAAGCTTGGGTATTGATCTTAAGTTAGATGAACACGAAACACTGGCGAGTGAGGCTTTAGTTTTTCAAATTGTCTCACTAAAGACGCACTTTTCTTGCACAACATCCCGGGGAGGACATGACAATAACCCAAATGTAAAACAATTCCAACTCGCATTGAGAAAACTTATGTTCAGGAATAAGTGTGCAGTCATAAAATCAGGGAAATTGTTTGCAGTATGACAGTGTTATACAAAGTTCTATTATGAGCTTTGCTGAGGCAGCTGAAGACGTTGACCTGAAATTGACGAAACTGAAAAACAAGAAATTTGCAATTTCAAAGTAATGAGACTACGGGATCCTACTACAAAGATAATGCGTTATATTATATAAGCGGTTTTATTGTAAGGAAGTTAGCTCGTAAAGTAATGTGCGAGGAATGTTTTAAGTTATTGACAGCTGATAATCTAAGTAGCTACACACATTTTACTGGCTTTGTTTCCAGAGGGAAGTTAGTTCGAGCCTCCTCAGATGTGTTGTATGTTGTTAAGATTATGAACAACAAATATAGTTTAAATAAAAATGTTAGAAATTATTGTAAAACATCTATAAAAACAACCGATACTCTCGATTGTAAATAACCGTTAAAACAGCTGTTGCCATCGATTTGAAGATAAATAGGTTATAACGGTTTCATAAAATTTTAGTTTTTGTGAAATTGTTTTCTTATATTGTTTGCAGTATAACGAAAAATATAGTTCATTACTTGGACCAAAACAAGCTTTTCTATTCTCACTCATTAAACTTAAGTTTGTATTGAAAAGCTTCACTTTTGGTACTAGTGATGTTTGTAAAGGGAAAGTCATAAATGGAATAAAATGTCAATTAATTAACTACCATAAGTTTATCACCTATTAGATTTCTGTGTTTGAAATTAGTCAACAGTGAGAAAACTCGTTGCTATGGCAACAAATAAATAGTAATGAAAAAACAGCTAATTAATCAAGACAGTATTTATAATTATAATAAAAGGAAGTCTAGAATGTGCGTGCCGGTAAAACTCAAAAACGAATCGCAGTACAATCAAAGGGGGTATATGGTGTGATAGTCCTCTATTGCCCATCCGTTAAGAAGATTTCCATTTTGTCTCTAAGGGCGTCCATTGGGAGATAAAAGGGCCGAACTTATGACCGAAAAATACAAGGGAAATACAGTATTTATCCCCAGAATACCACTGACATAGACTGAATAACCATTCAAATTAAAGAGACTGCAATTGTAAAATTAATCCGTTAACTTTTGTAAAATAAAAAAGTCAGACCCAATTGTTACACATTAACAGTAAGCCAGATAAACCATTACCTTTCACTAGATGCAAGGGATAAATCAGAAATAAAATTAACACTATACAGTATGTACAGTTAAGCCGTTAACTTTTGTAAAATAAAAAAGTCAGACCCAATTGTCACACATTAACAATAAGCCAGATAAACCATTAAGTTTTACTAGATGTAAGGAATAAATAAGAAATAAAGTAAGCACTGTACAGTATGTAAAGTTAAGCCGTTAACTTTTGTAACATTATAAAGTCAAGACCAAATTGTCACACATTAACAATAAGCCAGATAATCCATTAACTTTCACTAGATGTAAGGGATAAATCAGAAATAAAGTAAACAATATACAGTATGTACAGTTACGCCGTTAACTTTTGTAAAATAAAAAAGTCAGACCCAATTGTTACACATTAACAATAAGCCAGATAAACCATAGGGACAAACTTTAAAGTATTGCGGCATAAGTCTCAAAGATTCCTGTTTTTCTCACGGTCAATTATACGTAGCTTGCTCTCGAGTAGGAAATCCGAAAAAATTGTATAATATACCCCAGATAACAAAATGAAAAATGTTGTTTATAAACAAGTATTATAAATAGTTAGAATGTTTTCAATAAAAAGCTTTTACTTCTTATATTTTGAGGTTTATCTCCTTATATTCCAACTACCACACAATCCTATAGCCCCGGATCATCTTGAAAAAAGGTACAGTTAACTGAGTAAATTTCTACTTTGTAAAAATACTTTATTTAACTCATTACTATCATTTTTAGGGTCTTGCGCATGATTCTTCAATTAGGTGCTAGCAGACGGGTTTGCGAATATTTTGAAATCAAGATCATATTCAACATTTTATTTGTGAATTACATATGATAGAAGTCCCGGGCGAAGCCGGGTTAAACCACTAGTATTTTTATAAATCCCAATTACATGTGCATACAATAAACAGTTTTCTCGGGAATTGGACAACAACGAAGTCACAAGCATTTAAAGTTTTAACTTGTTTTTGGAAGACCCAGTATTTTTAATCAGTTCAGTCAGAGATACCAACACCTTCAATCCGTTGTGACACGTA
Organism: Aphrophora alni; assembly: GCA_963513935.1. Taxonomy (NCBI): domain Eukaryota; kingdom Metazoa; phylum Arthropoda; class Insecta; order Hemiptera; family Aphrophoridae; genus Aphrophora; species Aphrophora alni. The sequence goes on from OY740768.1 coordinate 146,450,504, forward strand.
TAAATAAACCCGAAACTCAGCGATGTTTTGCAGAAAGTATCTCACCTTTGAGAACCGAATGCGTTCTCAGATAATGGTGTAGAAAGTTTGATCAATACATCCAAACAACCACAACCTAAAACATTGTTCAGTTTATCTACTATGTGTCACCTCAGATTATATAAGGTAGGGTACAACTTTATTGTGCAGTAATTATACATATGTATACCACTGTTATCCTAAAGTATACGTTACGTTAAATGAAGCCTTGCATGCAACTAATTAGTGTTAGGCCTATTTCCTAATAGAAACAAACTTCGTGACAAAATGAGGCAACCGAAAGCCTATATATTATATTTCAATCTTATAGATTCAATCAAAAATATAATCCATTATATTAATATAATTAATTCCATGTTTTATATACAGAGTGTTCCGCAAGTAAGCTGCCAAGCTTTAGGAAATAAATCTGTGGGTCAGGATAAAGAAAAAATTTATAATACTTTTTTCCCCCAGAAAACGTTTTACAGATATCTGCCATTTTATTTTTTTACAAAAAAACAAACATAACATTATTACTTCGGAAATAGAAAAGATATTAAGTTTAAATTCGGGACAGAGATTTTGTAGGTTACGTTTTATATGTGTATAGAAAGTAAATACTTCATTTAGAATATTTACAAAATGGTGGCAGTTTAAAATATTTAATATTAAATATCTCGAAAACTATTAACTTTACAAAATTTAACAAGAAACAAAAAAGTTTCTTTCTTTAATGACGAACAAAGCTGTAAATAATAGAGGTATTGACAAAAAAACAGGAAACACAATTTCTTGGTAGTTATCTACAACACCTAATATTGACCTAAAACCAAAATTTTTTGAATTCTAATATTTTTAATTAAAAAAATAATAAAATCCATTGTTCTGAATTGCATCAAAAATTCAAATTTGATCCTTTACTATTTCTAAATGGCGCTAATGCAATTTGTATTTGTTTTATTTTTGTACATGTTTTCAGTAATTATGTACAAAAAAAATAATAAATAGGCGTCATTTATTACCGGTCAAAGTACATTTTTGTTTTAGTCAATTATTCCAGAACCGAAATTAAACCTGAACACAGGTTTAAAGTCTTAATCTTCACATTTCTTACAAATTTGAACGATATCGGATTTTGATAAATTAAGTATTTTATAAACAGACTTATGGCCGATTTTGTTTTTTTACCAATAATTCACGAATCGGTATTTTAGAGAAATGACTACCAGTATGTTTTGTTTTGGTTTCACACTCCTAGCAAAAAAGAAAGATCACTCTCAGCATGTTCACGTAGAGTATACAATTCTTTTTTTAATATTTTTCTAGACGAAAAGATGTCAGAATGTAATTTCATATAAAAGTAATAAAAATATTAACAATCTAAAAAACAGTAAGTTTAAAATTTCATGTACAATTTAGTATTTAAAAAATATATCAAATATGAGATTAATCGAGCATTACCTAAAACTTTAAACACTGAAATTCTGTTTCTCATCCTTTTGTTTAGACATTGCATAGATGAGTGCAAGGGAAGATGCATCCATAGGAACAGGTATTGGACCAAGAGTTGTCTTGGTACGTGAACCTGATGATAATAGTGATAGCTCTACATATGAAGGCTCGTCGGAAGAAGAAGAAGAACGTTGGCAAAATGCACCGAAAGGTTCAGACGTCCCTTCAGAATATTGGCACATCCAGAAACTAGTAAAGTATATGAAGGTAATGTGGCCTACACTTGATTTTCCTTAACAGAAAACCCAATGTTAAAAATTCAAACTCGACGCTTAAAGATAATATAAGTATTGATAGTTTCATTTAAATCGGTTGTTACAAAATTTGTTTTTTAAATGTTTGGGGTATAGCCTACAATTTAACAGTGGGCCTACCATGAAATTTACGCCTAAATGTAAAGTTTCACTTTGAAACAAAAACTAGCATAATTCAAATCTTCGAAAATTAAAATACTTTTTATTTGATATAATTAGTGTAATCCGGTGGAATTTTTTATTTCTATCATTTTTTTTATATCTGTAGAAAATCAACTATTAAAAATACTTTATTAGGTGAGATTTTATTATTGAAAATAATTATTTATAATTTTATTATTTTTTCCCTTGTTGTTTAGAGGCGAAAACATTTTGGACGTCATGGCCGGATAAAAGAATAGAACTTATGTAAAGGCCCTCAAATACTACTCTAAAAGTGTCAGGGTCAGAAAAGTAAAAGAGAGATTTGATAGGAAAGAGAGCAATATAAACCCTACACTACTCACTATAGTGAACCCTCGATAGTTTTTAAAATCTGCTCTCATTTTAAAATGTAATACAGTAATAACAAATCATTTTGATTAACAAACTTGTCCAAAATACCAATTTTAGGCTATACATACCAATTTTGAACAAGTTCTATAGAAATTAGTATCTAGTGTTATTAGTAGTGACAATAGACATATACAGAGTGTCTAGTAAGTAGGCTGTTACTCTAACTTAACGTAATCTAACCGTAATCAAACCTAACGTTGGATAGTGATTCTGGGTATCGAAATGAAGAAAAACCTTTCTGTACACATATGTATAAAAATCCTTTGTTTTCAGCTTATCTGTCCATTTGTATTTTTTTTTTCAAAACCTAGATATTCCTTAGAACAGATTGAGATAGCATCACCAAATTTTGTGAAATGTTTTATACTTTTAGTTTAGAGTATACCATAAACTATAAAATCTTATAATTTTTAACTTAACTCATAATTTTTAAATTGCATTCATTATAAATTTTAGAAGCCAAACATCATGAAAATTAATGATTTTATAAAAATTTAATCTCGTCTTGCCTTCAACATAGAATAAAAATAAAGACACAAACTTATTCCCCATTAAAAGGACTAAATATTTTGTAACTCATATTTTTATTTTTAATATAACAATTTTTTGAGATATTTAATATCAAAAAATCAGTGAACTAGATTATTTTCTGTATCATTTGGCACAAAAATAAATAAAATTTATCTCAACTGAAAGCCTAGTTATGTTAAAACTCGAATCACGGACACTTTTTTCGATGACCCTGTACATGTGATATTGATTTATTAATTATGTACAGCTCTGTTTCAAGCTACTACAAGGTTCGGGCTATTTTTTAGTATTTTTACTTTTTTCATTCTGTTTAGAATTTTTTTTTCTGGAAAACATACCATTTAATAAATACAGTAATATATAATTCATTTGTTATTAATTTTATTTTATTTTCCCACGTATAAATAGGCTAGAGAAAGTTATGGGTCAGAAAATAGATGTCAAATATTTGTGGATATTTATATGAATGCAATTTATTAGATTGACCGTAGTAAAGAACACTTTTATTCCTGGACGTGCAATTTGTATCCCTAAAGGTCTCTCTGGAACATTATGAGAACAAGGCGATTCGATATGATTTTAGTTCTGCAAATGGTTACCTTCAAGAACCACTTAGATCCATTATAAGTAGAACCCTAAGTTTAAAAAGTGGTTTTTGAAATGATGTCTGTCTGCCACTGTCATATCTACTGCCCAACACTTAAACCAAATTTAATATATTGAGGATATATTTTGACCAAATTTCAAAAGATTAAAATTTTTTTTTTGGTAACTCAAAATTTAGAGGTAGCTGCCATAAGAAAAACAGAAAATTATGATTTTCTCAAAATCAGCTCTAACTAACGATTTTGTACACATTTTGTTAAAGTGTAGCTTCAAGGCCCCAAACAAAATGATTTGGACACCATTTCTAAAGTAAAAAACGCCGGTTTGTTAGTTATTGGTGAAAAATACCTACTTAATTTCTCAAAATTGGCTCTATACTGATTTCATTCAAAACGTTAGTAAAATGTGGGAATTAATGATGCAAACCCATGGACGAAATCATAAGTAAAATATATTAGAGTTCAGAAATAGTTGATGAAAACAAAAAAAAAACCTTATCGATTTTAATGACTTACGCTAAGATACAAACAAAGATGGTTTAATTTAGGCTCTTATTTTAGTAATAGTTATAAATCACATCCACATTTCATATTCACTCTTTTATTGACAATTTACTGAAATGACAATTTTGTGACAATGGTTTTGGTTAGTTTCTATGTGGTTTTGGAAAGTTTGTGCAATGTTTTTTGCACCTTTTAGGTTTATTGTTCTATGTGTAGCTCTTTATTTATAGATTTATGTTTTTTTTTTAATAATTTAACAGTGTAGAAATGTTTCTGTAACTATGAACTAGTTTTATATTTATTATTTTTTAAATATATTGTTCAACTTCATTCTCAAATCATGGGGACAGGAAGAGGAGTGTCACCAACAGGCATATGACCAATATACATTACTGATAGAAAATAAAACATTCAATTATAAATAAGTAAAAAATTCACTATAACATTTGTTTTCTAATATAGTGAAACGTTATTATATTTCAGGCAGGTAATCAGACAGCAACAATTGTAGCTTTAGCATGTTTAAAAGATCATGACCTCACAACAGAAATCAATCAAATGGCTATCAGGGACATTGGAGGACTGGAAGTACTGATAAACTTATTGGAAACAGAAGATTTCAAATGCAAGATTAGTACCTAATCAGTTTTATTTATTTTTATTACACTTCCATAAAGTTTTATGTTTAACAAGTTTAAAGAAATTGTATGCTGTTTAAACGCGTATGTAAAATGTATCTCACAAATTGTTATAATCTTCTTTTTTTTTTTAAATTTGCCTTAATAATGTATAGGTAAACATTTAGGATTGAAAACTTGCTTTGCTCACTGAGAGTTGAGTACATTAACTTACTAAACTTAAAATCAAATGAGAAATTTAAAATTTGAGATCTTTCTTGGATGGAAGTAAAATATTATATTTACTAAGGGAAAAAACCGTGTTAAAATCCACTAGCAAGTGTAAAACTTTCGTAGTGATTTACAAGCGAAAACTAAACTTGTAAATTTGAGGTATGTAACATTACTTATCGCAGTCCATTAAACTGCACTGATACCATACGTTGAGTATGGCTGAATGTAAATCTACAATGGAAAAACGTCTGTTCGACTCATTGTAAACATTTAAAATAAAAGATACCAACAGATATTTTGTACAGTCTATTGATGTGAACTCCCATTTGCAACATATATTTTTATTCCTGTTGCAAATTTGTCAATTTAATCATTAATTCATTAACTGTACATAAGATAATTATATAGATTTTATTTATAGATATAATTAATTTCAAAGGCAGATAAATAGAATTCACTGGTGGTAATGGATTAAAATTATTATGTAGAATAACTCAAGAGTTTCTGTTTATCTAGGAGAAATTTGAATTGTTAAAGAAAGATAACAAATTTTAACAAAATTTAAAATTTAAATCAATTTTTAAAGGTTTTATTCGTCAAATAAATGTTGGAAAAATATTTTATTATCGAAAAAAAGTGTCGGAAAGATGATTACATAATATAATTACACAAGAAAATCTTAATCAGAGTCAAATTCTGCTGCAAATTCAGTAGAAGAGGAATTTATTGAATTTAAAATGTATTTCACTCGTAATTCGCCATAAATGATGAAAACGAGTATTATACTCATTGTACTTTCTCTTAAACATAAATTCGGCTATATGGCTATGGAAATGTTGTTTTGAATTTCCATATCGCGGCACATTTCCTCGCACCTCCCTCCATTGACGTTCAATTGTCTGCGTATGTGCTTCAGTGTACACATATGTAGGGCTGTATTATTATATGTCACGAAAGGTTTGGCCAGGTTGCTATATATATATATATATATATAACCACCTGGCCAAACCTTCCGTACGTTTATTGAAGTGAATGTCATGAGTATGAAAGATAACACAGAGTTAATTTTTTCACGAAAAAACTACTTGTGTAATTGTATTATTGTATTATGTAATCATCTTTCCGACACTTTTTTTCGATAGTAAAATATTTTTCCAACATTTATTTGACGAATAAAACCCATAAAAATTGATTTTGAAGTGAGGCTACTCTGCTATATAATTACCACCAAATGTAAAGAACATGAATTTAGAAAGTGGATAACTTATTATATACTTCTTACTTCTTGTTAAAGCCTTTCACCACTAAGCAATGCCAATGGTATAATTTCTATTGTATTGTGCTACAGCGAGAGTCCAAATCTTCCCCTTCATTTCTCCATTGCTACCTCAACATTTCAAAGATTTGCTCACCAATCTTGTTGATGTGTTGTATCATAGTAGGTTGTTCTTCAGAGCTTTATTTTTGGTTTTGCTTATCTGGAAACCTGGAGAGATGAAAATAATTTTGCATCATGATATGCCCAATTCTTACACTTGCCATGAAGGAAGCCATTGTAAGTGAGAACTTTGGTTCTGCTGGCTTGAATGAATTTAATATAAATATCTACTTTTGTTATCTGTTCTCGTTCTTTTTCTCCACTCCTGGATCATTGTTGTAGTGAGCCAGGAAATATAGTCAGGTTTGCATGGCTAATATTTATGACTCCAATTTAGATATTTGGTCAGCTGTTTCATTACTTTCTATTCCCCAGTGAACAGGTATTGATTAAAACAGCATTTATTCGTCTGTACAGTAGTTTCAAATCCCTTCAATATGATTCTCAACACACTGATAAGCTTGCAGGTGGATTCAGCATCTGTCATTATGAAAATATCTTTTTCATCTGAGGTGAAGCAAACCATGATTACAATTAACTCTGCATTGTTTGTGTTTAAGTGTACATATCTTACCAATGTGAACTCTCGGATACCTTACCTTCACAGTCTACTAAAAATCCACAAGAAGGATGTGAGAATTAGACTAGTAGTAGTTCCAAACACAGAATATTGTTATCAACTATCTGAAAAACATAACTTGATTCTTAGACAACATAAACTGTAAAATACTGAACTTCTCAGATCAAATTACAAAAATTAGCTAGTTGTTCATGATAATCTTGTAAAAAAAGTGCAAATAGTATGCTAAGACACATCAACTAATTGTACTCTTCAAAATTCTATAGTAAGAGTTTACATCTTTGATGTATCTTTGTATTTTGAAAACAAAATATTTGGGAAATTAATTAAAAATTTTGTTAGTAGTTATTATTATCGGTATATAATTTTTAAATATTTTCCCATTAACTTATAACAAGATAAGCTCTGAATTTTATTACAATTAGATTTAAGAATGATAAATTATTATTATTATTGTTATTATTATTATTATTATTGTTGTATCTTTTCAATAGTAATGTCATTATTTTAATTGTAATTGTTTTGTTCTGATATTGCTTTGGCTTGTTAATTTGTAATTATCATTTTCCTGTTTCGTTGCGTTTGTAAAATATGTGTTTTTAAACCTTTTCATATTTAATATCTATTACGAGAATATGTTTTTCCTTGCATTTTCTTTTACAACAAAATGGTTTATATTTTTGCAGATGGGTGCATTGTCTGTTTTAAGTGAGATCTCAAGTAACTTAGATATTAGAAGACACATCACAGACTTAGGAGCTGTACCTTTATTAATAAATTTACTAAGTGACCCAGCAAGGTTTGTATTTTTTTTAAATTGGGTTAAGTTATCTATACAAAATCCATTAAAATACTAATAAAAACATATAAACCCATGAACAATAAATTATAATGTTCATAAAATAAATAAATATATGCAACATTAAGTAAATTTAATAAGTTTTAATATGACTTACTTGATTGTTTATTAGAGACTTGCAAAGTTTATCTGCAATTACAATTTCTAATGTGGCAAAAATTCGGAAAGCAAGAAAGATTGTTCGTAAATATGGAGGCCTACCAAAATTGGTAAGTGTTTGACAATCAGTATAACATTATATTGTACTGAATATCTTTTTATAAAGTTTTTTTAATATGACTTAGAACTATTCACAAATCTGATGGTAATGATAATAGCCTGTGAAAATTATTTGTTGAAACATTTTGTATAACTTAAAAATATCTTATTTGTTGTATGAGTAATTTTCATTGCTTTTAGCATTCATGACCTAGACTCTTAACCATTGTGAACTTAACTTACTACTGTTAAATTGAAAGTAAATGTATATTTGATAAAGATGGCCAAAATCTTTAAGAGGATCTCAAATTTTTATTGATTTATTCCATTCACTATCTTTTCATAATCTTTAGGTAAAATCTGAAGTTTAATAACTCAAACCTGTGGTCAAAATTACAACAACAAAATAAATTAGGTTTCAGGATTCATTGGCATGAAACAAAAATGAACTTTGACAGCTATCTTTAAAAGTTCGATTTAGGCTGAGGGCATGTTATGGCACAAGCAAAACAAGTTTAGTAAAGCCCTTATTTAAAAATATAAATATTTGTTCAAAGATGTTTTCCATGGTTCATTTTTACTTTTTGATTAACAACTACTGAACTGATATTTTTTGTGACGATTAGTTTAGCTTTGTTTTTATTTGGTTTTGGAGATGAGTGATGTACAAAACTTGTGCAATCTTTTTGCACCATTTATTTATAATGTAGATACATTATGAGCATAATTTAATAAGCGTATAAAAATCAAACAAAAACCTAGAGTCTTCTTTTATAAATAATTAAATTAGAATCCGTAACACTGTTGTTGGAACAGTAACAGAAAAACAGTAGTCAGTTACCTATGACCATTTTGAGCTCTTGACACATAAGGCAAAGCATGATATATTATATTAGTTGTTCATGAAATCCATATGAGACAGAGGTGAGGAAGTCATAGGGGACATCAGAAAGAAGGTGCCCGATAATTGTATAATGTAAAGATATTGTTTATTTATAGGTTGATTTGTTGGATGTAAAACAATCATTATTGACGACTCCATTATCTCAGTTAGAACCCGAGGATAAGAGGAAAGTGGAAGTAGTGCATGGTGCTGCCAAAGCAATATGGAGTTTATCTCAATCAAATAAAAACAAAGAAGCTATGCGTAGAACAGGAAGTATTAAATTGTTAGGGAGGCTTCTGCAGTCTGTTCATGAAGACATTGTTGTTTTTACTATGGGGACTATTCAGCAATGTGCAACACAGGTGATTGTATGAACATTTAGTTAATATTTAGCTCTAAAATAGCTTAAAATTTAATAGATATACATTAGGTATTAAAGACCTTTTATTCTGAACATGTCATTTTTTAAATTTGATTATTCTTTCAAAGGGGTTTTTTTTTAGAAAAGGGGATTTAAAGTTGGAATTTTCTTATCAATTTCACTGTTCACAGGGTCACAACAGGGGGGAGGGGGAATTTCGAATGTGTTCCCTTTACTTGCACTGATTAAATTAAATCATTAGGGAAAAACTTGGGACAAATTTGGGAAATCACTTTGTGAGCATAATTTTTTTTTTTTTTTTTTTTAATTTTGAGATCAGCAAATGATTTTATGGGGCCATCGGTAGGAACTACTATTTGATTGCTACTGATTGTATCAGTTAATGATATATTGGAGGTTTTATAGTGTGATAAGAGATAATTATATATTTAATAAACATTAATTTTACCAATTACAGTAGAACTTCATTATTCAGACAAATTGAAGCTCTAAGTTAATCGATTCAATGAAAGTCCGGATTTAAAAAAAAAAAATTTTAAACAAACATAAAATGAGGCAAAGTACAACTAAAATACCCTGTAGAAAAGATGTTAAATGACTAACTGATTAGATAATCTTTCTGCTGCAGCCTGAACTCCAGTACCTCGTACGGCTTATTCGGACAAACAAATTTGGAAAAACATTTATAAACAGCATTATCTAGGGATTTGCAAGCATCTGCATTCTTTTAACAATTACAATAAATAAAACAATGATAAAATAAAAGACACGAATGTGCAGCATAACCAACAGAATTAACAACTGACTAGTGATTGTGGGGTGCAATCACACCCACGTAAACTCCCACACTAACTGAGACCTTGGGGAAAGGTAATGAAAGTGGATGAGTCATAATATATCAAAAACCTACTACTGGTACTTGACAGTAATCTGTAGAGGAGATTTATACACTCTCAAATTATCTATTTATCAGTAATTTTTATTTGTTAAAGTTATTCAGCAGATTAAACGAAATCCGACTTAATGAGGTCAGGATTAATCAGATTCTACTGTAAATATACAACTAAACAGTTTTGTGTAATGAACTGTCCTTTAAAAATTAATTGTTTATCTAAATATTTATTCCATTAAAATATAAAAAACAAAAGTTTTATCCTAATGTAATTTTGGTTTATGTAAGTCATGTACATGTGATGATAAGAATGAAGGTCTAGATGTTTGGTAACACCAAAACTATGGAGTGGTACTGTCTCACCTTAACGGACCATCCAGAATTTTTGTTTCTTGGATCATATACCAGTTCCTAAAAATTTAGGTCTGTCTGATCTCCATTTGCTTTGTGTAATCACATTTAGTATAAAGAAATCATATTTAAATGTACTTGTGAGACCAACTTTCTCCCTTATAAATTATAAGGCTTTATAAAATTTCAACTTTTTCCCCCTATATATATGTATATATATATATATATATATATATGATTTTTTCCTATATTTTTAACACTTTAATGATGATCTGAAATTCAGTGTAACTATGTAGTAATCGATCGAATGCTGTAGTGAACTTACGATACTCAAACCTCTTGATCTCTTGATAGGAAAACTCCATTATTTTTTAGCAATATTTATTTAAATAAGTCAAGGGACTTCCAGATTCGTATTGAGATCAGAATTGGATTAGATGTGGATTACTTGGATGGGAGAGTCAGTAATTTTAATTATTTTATTGCATGTATGTTGTATAGGGAAAGTTATGTGAAGAGTCAAAAAATATATGTCATGTTTATTGCGTGTAAATTAGTTTTAAGACCCCCGAGTCCAAAAATTTCGTTTTTGGAATGAAATATGTCTTGTTGTCTGTCGTAGATGAAGTGCTGAAAAGACATATTTTTGCCATATCTTAGGATATATTTCTCATTTTTTGATAGTTCAAAATTTAGGAGTAGCTGCCATAGGAAAAAAAAACACAAAAGTATGAATTTCTCTAAAAATCAGCTCTAACAATTTTGATAATTTTTTCTAGTCTAGCCTCTAAGGACCCAAAAAAAATATATTGATTGCCATCTCTCAAAAAATTCCGGTTATTGGTAAAAACCAAAACCATAGAGTTATTAACTGTAGTGAAGCTTCACTTATGGAAACTTCAATCACCAAATTAATGAAAACACAATTTTCCACAAAAAACACTTAATTTGTGCAATACGAATACAAGACGATGTTTCAATGACTAAGTCTTCATCCTCTGTTGCTACATTGAAACATCGTCTTGTATTCATATTGTACAAATTAAATTGTTTTTATGAAAAATTGTGTTTTCATTCATTTGATGATGGAGTTTTATAAAATAATTGATGAAAATATACTAATTTTGTTCACATTTTAGTAAAATATGAAGATTAATGACCCAAATCTGTGTGCAAATCACAAGTAAAAAAAAAACATAATTTATTTTCACCTTTGATAATGGTTAGATTCATTTATTTTTATTATTTTTTTTTTTTTGGTGATGGGTGAGTGGCAAAGATTGTACAATGTTTTTGTACCATTTATTATTTACTGTTTTAATGAACAGAAAGGGAGAGATTTTATAGCAATTGTATATTGAAATAGTACAAAATACTTATTAATAACTTACTAGGAACCCAATAACTGACACCTAGTCAAAAAATTGTTGCATGATTATATAAAATTTGTTTGACACAAGTACATGAATGAGTCAAAAATTGTAATCTTGATTTTTCAAATAGCAATATCTCAAAAACCATTGTTGTATTAACTTGGACATTATTCGATTTAATTTATTTAGCTAATCTAAATTGTGATTACTTGAGTATATCAGTTTGCTAGACATCATTATATCTACTCTTTCTGATATGAATTTGATGTTTTTCTGTTTAGAATAATTACCAGCTTGCAATACAAACTGAAGGGATGGTCAGTGATATGGTCCAATATTTATACAGTAGCAATACCGAACTTAAGAAACACTGTGCTTCTGCAATTTTTAAGGTATGCAATATAATTTAAATTAAAGAAATTTTTGCCTTTCTAAAATTATTTTAGTATTATAAAATTTTCAGATTAGAATACGCTCATGACTATCTCGAGTAAGGTGGCGGTTGGCTGGACCAAATAAAAAAAAATGGATGTTGAGAGTAATAAATTTTTTTATTACAAATTTAATTTTAATTTTTTATGTGACTCTTGCTATGCGAATTATGTTTGTCAACAGCAACAGAAATAAATAATAAAAAATAATAATAAACATATTCTTGTGCAAAAAACATATAAATTTTGTGATAACTAAACATCAGTAGGATTTCTTGGCATATTTAAATTTGTGTATTTAGATTTTGATCAAAGAATTAATGTTAATTTGACTTAGTTATAAAAGGAAAGTAAAATAAAATGACAACAGTATTTATGAAATTGTAACACATTTAATTAATATAACTAAAATTATATATATTTGTTGCTTCTATACAGTTATAAAACTACACAAAACTGATCATAAATTAAAATAAGTACTGTATGCAGCAATAAAAACTGAATAGCTTAAAACAACTGATTATGTTAGACCCTCTGCTGAAAAAAATAGAGCTATAATTTTCTTGTAGACATGAAAGAAGTTGCACATAACTCATCCAATTACAGTGACTTTTTTTACAATAAAGTCTTCTTTTTAAATTGATGCTTCTTTTTATACTTTCTACTGATTGAGAAAGTGAAGAGTGTTTAACGAAATATTTCAGGACTTCCGTGTTTTATTGTGTTTTTTTTTTATTTGTGTTCTACTAGGTAATACCAAGGACCTTTCCAAGGGTGAGCCTATGTCTCCTACCCATACAAAATCTTAACAGAATAGGCTATGTGCCATATTAAACTCTAACTTCTTTCTAATAAAGTAATCCATAGACAAGCTCCTGCAATCACTCGTGATAAAACCTATGCAGAAATGAAGTACTGTTATTGGCATATATTTCATATGGTGTTTATGATATAAAAATTTGTAAATTTACAGTTGTGTATAGATTAAACTTATTGATCAGAATTTTAATATTTATATCACAACCCGGTTTGGATAGAGCAGAAGGCCAGTTAGACGAGGGCTGGATAGTTGCAAATGTACTGTACTTAGTAATTGGAAAGTAGGAAAACATAAATTGTGTAACTTGGCACATGGCTAAAGACATTCAGTAAGAGTTAGAATTTGTGTCAGGATGTACCTGTGCAAGTATGTGAGTAGCACACAGCCAATATATTCATTTTTAAAATAATAATTCTATACTGTGCGTTTCGAAGTCTTTCTACAGTGATATAATGAGTTCTTTGTCATTAACTGTGATAAGCTTTTTGTTTTTGACTATGTAGTGCGTACTTAGATTGTATAATCTTATCATATTACCTAAATGTCACTATTCTAAAATTAAGTTGGTAATAATATTAACCAAGATAAAGACTAGTTTAGTAATCAATTATATTAATTTCCTTTCCATTAAAGAGAGTTTTAGTTGTATTTAAAAACTATAGTTAATTTAAGTTGTGCATTATAATGTTATAGTGTGCAGAGGATAGTATCACCAGAGACCTTGTAAGACAGCATGGTGGTCTAGATCCTCTCATATCTATAATTAAGGATGAAGCATCACGAACAAATAAATCATTAATGGCTGCCGCAACTGGTGCTATCTGGAAATGTGCTATTAGTACAGAGAATGTCCGCAGATTGGATGATCTTAATATTGTCAGCATACTCATTAATCTTCTTTCAGATGATGATGAAGAGGTTGAGTTTTAATTAATATTAATAGCTATAAATATAAACTTTAATGTAATAGCAGATATTTCTTGTTGAAACTCCATATTCAAGGATAAAATAAAGCAAAAGCTTAAAGTTTCAAATATTTTAATAGTATAAATGAGCTCATTTATACTATTAAAATATTTGAAACTTTAAGCTTTTGCTTTATTTATCCTTAGCTATAAATATTATTATTATTATATTGTTACAGTTTTTGTACTATCAGTTGTTCGCTATAGTAAGTAGAGGCATGGCTGCATTTACATGCCTCGAGGGTAAAGCTGGATTTACATCTTTTTATATGTGGTCTTGGGTTAGAACCCTCTCTTTCATTCTCATATGAGGTCTCTCTTGACCAACTCTTATTCTTTTCCAACCCTGATACTATTAAAGTATTCGAGGGTTAGGATTTTTTATTTAATGTCAATTTCTTTCTTTTTTTATAAAGTGGTTATTCCGAAAGATTTTCACCTTTAAACAACAAGAAGAAAAAAATCAGTTTTTGTTTCCATACTGAAGTATAATAATGGGAGTATAAAAATAATTTAATTTCAGTAATTAAGGTATTATTTATGTATCTATCAAATTGAATTGGATTTTGTTAGCTTAATTAATAATTTGTGTTTACATTCATATTCGTAAAAAATGATTCTGAAGTTAACAAGAAACTTTGTTAGTTTTACGGGCCAATATTAGGAGTGACAGAATGGTTAGGCAATGTCATCGTTTGTTTCAAACAGAAAAAAAAAAACCAAATTTTCATGACAAAAAATGTAGTAGTCATTCAACATTAATTAGATGATTTTGTGGAAAAGTGAATGAACAATAATTTTTATATATAAAATTGATTAAGTTAAGAAACCTTCTAGGTGCCACTGTTTGAGTTACATAATTTATATTTTATAAAAATGTTTTTTTTTATTGTTTGTAATTTTACACACTGGTTATTAATCTTCACATTTTATTAAAATTTAAACAAAATTGGTAGATAATATTTTAAGAAAATAAGTTGTTTATAATCGTTTCATTAGCATTTTTTTATAGTTTCTATCAATAACTCACGAACCAACTTTTTTGGACAGCTGGTGACCAATACATTTTCTTTGCTTATTCAGAGCTACATTTTACTAAAATTCGATCAAAATCCATAGAACTGATAATCAGAATTTTGTGTTCTTGTAGGTAATCACATCGAGTTATCAAAAAAAATTTTTTAAATCATCAACTTGTGACCAAAATATGCCAACATACCAAATTTGAATAGAATCGATTTAAACTACAGGGCATTGTACAGATGACAGATAGAGAGAAAGTCAGATAATAAACAGATGTCATTTCCACACAAAGCTCAACAACCATTTTTTAGTACAAAATGGTGTTAACAGATGGTTTAATTCACTAGCACGAGAATTGTTTTTAAAATAATAAAGAACTTATATGTATGAGTAGAATTGATTTGGATAAAATAAAATTGTTTATATTGTTTAGTTTCTCACTTTATATATTACTCCAAAACTATAAGTAATTTTTAATTTTAGCATCACAATAGTTCAACATTAGACTATATTAAAATTTACCAAAGTTTTAATTTTTTAAATAATTTCAGGTATTAACAAATATAGTAGGTGCTTTAGCAGAGTGTGCCAAATTAGGACACAATCGAGAAGCTATACGAACATCAGGAGGAATACAGCCTTTGGTACTTCTTCTCAATCTCGGTAATCAAGCATTACTTGAAAATGTTGCGAGAGTGCTAGGAGAGTGTGCCCACCAAGCAGAATGTATGTCGGAAATGGAGAAATATGATGCCGTAAGACTTCTTTGGTCACTGCTGAAGAATCCATCAAGTAAAGTTCAAGCTAACGCTGCTTGGGCTCTAGTCCCATGTATCCAAAATGCCACAGTAAGTACAGTTCAGTTTTGAAATAAAATATTTATTATTAATGTTTAAACATATTCAATTTGAAATACTGTAAATACTATATTTTCTAAATAACTGCTTGTTAGATTTATATCAATATTATATCTATATCTTGTGAATGTCAAGGTATAAACAGCATTGTTGAAAAACTAGAGAGATATAAAGAGATAGAGGAAGGATAAATTATTTGAGAAAGTGGTTTAGAAAGAGTAAAATTTATATATTTATTATAATTAATTAATGATCATTATTAACCCTTCGAACTCCTTGTAATTACATTACATATTTCTATAAAACAGTTGAGTAATTCCATTTCATTCAAATTATTTTGGTACATATTTTGCTGCCATAGGCAGCATCATCAGGTTACCTATTAATACATATATATTACACATTGCACATATAATACAATAAAAATACACACTTAACATATGCTGTGTAAGTCGTCACTACAATAAAATAACATATTTTCAGGGCTCTTTGGTTCCATGTTGACCCGGCCAGCACGTTGTTCTGAGTCAGGCCCCAGTCCTATCTGACAGCCTGGTCTTCCACATCAGTTTTATCTCCAAGAATAAGGGAATCTGGTTTGAGTGTCAAATTCCTTTAGTTAATTTCATTTAATATAGTGAGTGTAGGTGTATGTGAAGTGAGAATGTAATCAAGAAAATCCGGGGTTGGATGACATCTCTTCAAAGACTGCATCTTAATGGCAATCCTGCTGGAGAATTGATTTATTTTCAAGTTCTTTCACCTAGCATTTGGGTCACCATACCCAATCTATTCATGGCAGTACACGATTCAGAATAATATGAACTATGTTTTAGGATGCTGGAGAAATGGTGCGCAGTTTTGTTGGTGGCTTAGAGCTTGTGGTAAACCTATTGCAGTCTGATGACAAAAAAGTGTTAGCCTGTGTTTGTGCTGCTCTTGCTAAAGTTGCATTGGATAAAGACAATTTAGCTATAATTACTGATCATGGAGTGGTTCCAATGCTAGCAAGACTGGTCCTTACAGTGAGTATTTGTACATTTTCATTTAATAGGTAAATAACTTTGTACTGACAATTATCTAAGTAAAAGAAAATACAATTTGTGTGGCACTATTATAAATTAATTTCATAGAATTAATCAAAATACAAAAATGTTGTTTTATATAATACATACACCACCAGAGGAGAGCAAATAAAGGAGTATTTGCCCCTTAACCTTCTAGGAAGTCTGATATAACTACTGCATCTTGAATTTGACTTTTAAGTAAAAATACCTTTTTTTTTTTTTAATTTAATGTTTTTTTAAATTCATATTCTAAGCAATAAACTTGATTACATATAGTTAAAAAGTATTTTAAATAATGGTTATATTATTTTCTAATATTTGATCTTAATATATTACTTCTTATTTATGAATAAAATATAGTCATCCAAAAAAGAGGACAAATCTCCATGTTGATAAAGGGATTTGTTAATAATCCAAAAAATATAACAACTAATATTTATAAACATTCAGGATGTCCCAAAAATATAGACTGGATGATCATTTTTGGTTTATATACATCAAAACAAACAAAAAATGTCAATTAACATTTATAGTCAATGCTACTTCATTATCTGTCTATTCGCCATTTTGTTCCTTTACAAAAAAAGCATTATAACTCTAGAAATAGTTAATACATTGAGTACAGATTTGTTATAAGCATTTTGTATGTTATGTGTCTTTATTTTGTGTGTTTTTTGTTTTGTGTGACTTTATTTTACAAATTTTTGATGTTGAATATCTTGAAAACTGTTAAGAAAATATTTAGAAGAGACAAAATATTTTTCTTTCATAATGACCAAATAAATGGTTTCTTAATTTTTTTTTTTTCTGCAAGTCAAGTGCAAACTTATTTTATATCTGAAGTAGGAAATTGTTAAGTGCAGTTTATGTATCTGACACTATTGTTCAGTTCTAGTTGTATTATAGTATGCGTTATTAGCCATATCTCTACATTATTAGCACTAAAATAAAAAGGAAGCTTGTTAATTTATTTTTTTAATAAATAATAATAATATCATTTTTTATTTCCATGGATAAAAATTATCATAATTCAATTTTTTTTTATGTTAGGCTAATTTGGGGTGTTGGAGACAATTACCATTAATATGAGTTTATATTATATATATATATATATATATATATATATATATATATATATACATATTCAATGGCCTTTAACCTACAGAATTTTTATATATATATATATATATATATATATATTGTTTTTGAGATATACGAGCTTAAAAATTTTAAACAACCACTATATTGGAAATTATAAAAATATAGTCTTTGTTATGATATATATAATCCAAAAGTGAATAGTCAGTCCACCTTTTTCGGGATACTCTGTATATATAGATAGGTAGAATAATCCAAGATGGCCACCATTAAGATCTCTATAAGAGATACAACAAACTTCAAAAGGGGAACCTTCCTTACTTTTTTGTGGGAGATGAAAATATAGTGTGCTATTAAAACAAATTAACTTGGCCATCATATATGAAATTAGCAGCTTTTAAAAAAAATTTAGGTAGCATATTTTCATATTCTATAAAAGTAGGTAAAGATCCCATTTAAAGTTTTTGTATCTCTTGTAGTTTTAGTGACCATCTTAGGTTGATAACTCTGTTTAAACAAATATATTTAAATATATATTAATTTTTCAATAATTATTTACTTTCAAAATATCTATTTTGAAACCATTTGGCCTAAATGATTTAAACTGGGTAAATATAATTAGAAGTGTTACCAACATTTTACATTAATTGATTTTGAAATATTAATGAATATTCTTAGTATTCTTTAGAATTATTATTTTATTACGTGTTATACTCACAGTATGCATTTTCTTTATATTTACAATTTAAAACACAGTAACCAGAAATTCACTAGTAATATTACATTTCCCATCTTTAAATTTCTACTACATAGTTGTTTTCTGTAGACGGTTGTTTGATTATTGCTAACATTTTGTTGAGTGGTTGGGGGTATAAATGTTTCAGTTGCATTGAAACCTTTATAGGCTTATTGTACTCAACACCAAGCAAAAAGAAAAGAGAATATAAGAGAAGTGTGGCGGGCTAATTTCTAACATGAAATGATGATTAGAACAAATAATCCTAAAGAATGTCATTCAAAGAGTTGCAACCTTCCAGTTTTTAGGGATGTTTCCTGTATACCAAATGCTGGTGAAATAAGAAATGCTCATAGAGCTCCAGGGTCAGGTTCAATACTATGGAGTTGTGAATGTTATTTTCTCCTGGGGCAGTGCTCCCATATACTTCAGACACTGCCTGTGAAAGTTCATCTATCATCAATGGAGAATCTGCTATGTCCTTATATAGACAAAAGAAGTCAAGGTGGCACGAGAGGTATTGTTCTTGTAAAGTCAAGGTTTTTGGGTAAGACAGCGCACATGTTGACCTCTTCACATATTATGTCATATTGAAGCGGTTAGCCATATATTTATCTTTTGCTATGATTTGGTTGTCTTGGGTCATGATTTAGTTTATTTTGGTACTGTGTCTTCCCTCAATACTCTTGAAATTTTTCCAAGCTGTGGAAAAAAAGTGTATTAGAGTTAATGGAGCTCTGCAGTTGTTGCGCTTTGCCTGTACAACAGTTCTCTTGCATACCGCACTTGCACGATTAAACACACTTCTGCTTCCCATATCTCTCCTCCTCATCCACTGTCTTCGGGCTTTCTGTCTATTTCTTTTCAATTTAGTGAGAACATCTGTCCGCCAGATTTGACATTTTGAGAATGCTTGCCTCTGCTGTATATTCAATTGATTTTTATATATTCGTTTGTTGCTACAAATCCCAAAACTAATGTTCATCCATCCAGTTTTTGCCTAAACAAATCCCAGTCTTCACTCTTAATTTTATATTTAATTTGTGGATTTTGGTCTTTAACTTCCCTGGCTGTTCTTGAGTAACGTATTTTCAAGTATTTCGGAAAGTGGTCACTACCTAGGTCAGGTCTCACACACCAGTCCTCCACTGACAGAGCCAGCTGTGCAAGACACAAGGGAGAGATCAATCGTACTAGGTGATCCCGTGCTTGGAGAATGGCAGGTAGGATTTTGTTTCTATTACAAAGAATCATCTTCCCATCATGGATCCACTGATGAACCACCTGTCCATTTTGATTCTCAGTTCCTTCTTTTCAGCCACGATGTATAGCATTAAGATCACCAGTGATCAGAAAATTTCGTGTCATAGGAGTAATCTTCTCCAGTTTGTGCAGAGCTATGCCCTGGTTGGGAAAGTACAAATTCATAACAGTTACCTTAAATGACTTGCTAATAGATATTTCAGCAAATATAGTTTTCAGATGGTTCATTGAGAGCTTGGAGACATTGTTTACCTGTAAAGATCTGTGAACAAAAAACGCCAATCCGCCTCCTTTTCTAGTTTCACGGGAATGATTAAATTGAAGTTGTTAATTTTAGGATGAAAGACTTCATTCTGTGGCAGAGAAGCCTTTTGGATGCATATTATCTTTGCATTTGTGGCCTCAATCTCTTGTTTGAGTTCTGCTACTTTATTTCTTAAGTATCTTGCATTCCACTGCACGATGCCAATGCTGCAAGTGTCTTCAGACATTACTGGATGGACCACGTCTATTTTTCTTTTTTACGTTAAGGGAAGTTGGTTCCCAGAGAGGTATAAATTTTCAATTTTTTTTCTTGTGCAGTCAGTTTGTTTCTAATATCCTGTGTTGGGGCACTAACTTCTACTTTTTTGCAGCTGCTCACTCTTCGTTTTCTCATGATTAGATTCTTATCTATATTTAGCTGAGCTCTTAGTTTTTTAAGGTTGTCAGGGTAAGTCCATAAAATGACTTCTAATCTTTCAGGATGTTTGCGATTTGATAACTTGTAATCTTGTCAGTTGTTCTGAGATGAACATTTTTGTTTGCTGCTAGTCATGTTTCTAAGAGGACTGAAACTCATATATGAGCAGAGCTACTGTTGGCGTTCGGTTCACTGAATTATAAACTTCATTTTATTTAGTCCTCCTAACAGTATACATTGCATAAGACAAGTCATTAAATTACATTGTACAAGAGATTATAAATAGGTAATCAATAGATTTGATTTTTTTTTTTAATCTAAATGGTTGTGATACAGCTAATCAGGGGCAGGACTTGAACAAACCAGCTCACCCCCACCAAAATGATTATCCATTGGTTTATACCAAAAATATTTGACCAATGGAAAATCATTTTGATTTATTTTAATGAAAACAATAAACTTACACAAATATCTAGTCTATAGTTAATTGTTATGTAATAATAACTTCCAAAATGTCATATTGATTTTTAAAGCAATGTAAAAGAAACCATATAGTTGGCACATGTTCAACAGCTTTTGCAAAAATGCACAAACACATGGAAAAAATGTACATAGTTATTGGGTAAATATTTAGGATAGCATACTAAAATTTAAATAAAACATTTTTAGAAATTAATTAAGAACAAACTCCTACTTTGAAATGGAAAAATAAAATTTATATTATATATTCACATTTATATAGTAACAATTTTAAATTAAAAGTACCAAATATACACACAAAAAGGTTATGTAAAGGCTAGTGAATTTCAAGGAAGTAGATACAGAAAATACGCTTCTAGATATTACACTAACTTATTGATATTGATATCGACCAGATTAATTACAGATGTGTAATACAACTTTTCGCAAGGATTTTACCTTGCCGTGAATTAGGAATATTATAATATCTTTTAATTAGTAAGACATATTTCTTTAATGTGAAATAAATATAAAATTGTTAAAAAAAAATTAAATTAAACTACAGTTTTAGAAGTTAATTTAGAACTTCCAAATTTCTAAATGTACATAACCTATATGTTTTTGTATTTGGTACTTTTAGTTTTAGATTTTCAAAGTGAAAAGTGAAAATCGTGCTAATATATTATTATTCTTTTTCAAAATAAGGTTTGTACTAAATGCATTTCTAAAAAAAAGTATTTCAATTTTAAAATCCTAATCTACACTTTTACCAGTTATCGTTAAGTTCTTAAATATAAAGCGTTTTTAGATGTAAAGATGGGGGAGGTGAAGCACTAAATTTTGCACTATGTCTAGTTGCTTTGTGTCAGCTTTCCAGCAGGAAAGAGTCCAACGCCTCAACTACCACCAAGAAAGGGACAATATCCTCTGACTCCAATGACGCCGAGGTGACCTGATCTGCATGAATCCACACTCTTCTAACTTCTTTCACTGTCATTTTCTCCTCTAGCACACATTTTATTGCATGCATCTATTAAACAATTTTCTGATTTCTAATATTTGTTACTACTGAGTTGCTAAGAAATTGCTAGATGTGTTTAAATAACATTTGCTAAAGATAGTGGTTGGAAATTTTGAATCTCCGTAGTAGAATTTAAAAAATCTTATGCTAAAGTTTAATAAAACAATTATTGAGAAAGCAGATTAGATTTGAATGACTTCAAAGCATCATAAATAGGTACATAAATAAAGTGGTTGGATCATTTTACATTTCTTGCAAATTATAGTGAAATTAATTAAATTTCATTATTTCATTGTATTTAACGAATACCATAACCTACCAGGAACTTGTTTCTAATAAATAATTAACTTTATTTGCAGTTTGTAATAAAACAGAGGTTGGTATGTATAGATATACAGGTTGAACATTTTATTATGGGCAGTATTAATGGGGGGGGAAGGATATTTGGTATTTTTCATGGAATTGAAACCCCATTTTGCAAACTTTGAAAATGTCCATTATTTTTCATTACGGCAGCCAACTTCTTTTTGGACGAAATTGTAAGCCTTTTTATTCTTAAATATAAATATAAATGAAATATATAAATCTATAATATTGTTAATAAACTGTATTTGAATGTATAAGATACAAATATTACATTATAATATGAAATTTGTGTAAAAAGGTCATAACAGACAACCCAAGCCTTGAACCATACAGTTTGACATAATTTGAGGGAAATTGGAAAACAAGTTCTTTTTCAAACACTGAGTAATCAAAAATATTTCAAAATTGTAGTAACCTGCAAGAAAAACTAATAATCCCAACTTTGAAACAATCTGTTCCGTAAACGATTATTTACAGTAACTTATGGAGGGTTTAAATATAATAACAGTAGAAAAAGAAATAAAAATTTCAAAATTTCAATAAACAATACACTCAACAATGAGTTTACAAACTTTTGTAATTTACCAACCAAATATTCGGGCTAGATAATAGTTTCAAAATATAGTGCCGGTGCTTATTTATAATGTAGACAGCGAATTTTAAAAAAGAGACTAATGTGTTCAATGTGCAAAAAAATAGTTTTATGATAAAAGAAAGTTTTCCCTCAAAAATTGAACTGTGAAATATATAGACTAAAAATGATTCTAAAAAACCACAAACCATATTGCTGGTTCCAGCAGGATAACGTAATGTGTCGTACTTCTAATGAAACGCTGGATATGTTATGGGAATGTTTAGGCCATCGCGTGATATCAAAAGGATTGTGGCCTCCAAGATCCCCAAATCTTACTCCTGCAGACTTTTTCCTTTGGGGGTATTTAAAAATTAAGGTATTTCAAAACAATCCACATATATTTGACACATTGAAGTATATAACATTGAAAGTGAAATTTCAAACATTACTGAGCAAACACTAAGAAAAGTGGCTGCAAATGTTATGAAACGTATCCGAACTTGTATTGCAAACAGAGGAAGTTATTTTGAACGTTTATTATAAAATATTAAAGGTAATTTAAATATTGTATAATTATATAATGTTATATTAATTTTTTAAAGTAATAAATTCATATGATCAAAAATAGGGTTGCGTTCTTTTTTAAACACTCTGTATTTTGTAAGAATACTTTTTAAAATTTGTATTATGAATAATATAAACAAATATTTAGCTATCTCATATTTTGAGCATTTAAAATAAATGTAAGTATACTGTAATAAGTTGTTTATTTTGCATGCAACGAAACTTTGGATTTAATAGTTCATACTTATCTAGGGTTATCATATGTTATGGTTTTTAAACTCAAATCTATTTATTATCTACTGAAACCAGTTCAAATATTTATTAATCATACACCAAAATTAATAACAAAAAATTAACAAAAGATAAAAAGTAAGGAATAAAAATATCAGTATGCTGTCACTTTGTTTACAATTTATTCGTCCTTTACAATTTATTCGTCCTTGAATATTATAGAAATTATATTTATGCATCTTTCTTCATGCTAAAAGAAGAAATTGTAAATATCCTGTATTTATAATATTATTTCAAAAGTTACAAATGAAAAATAGAATAATTAATTTTGTGTAACATATGAATAATGAGTATACATATCTAACATCTAGAAATACTTGTTCAAATTTTGATATTCATTTATTTACTTTGTCCACTAATTTTGCTCATGTAAATTAAGGCAGGTTAAATCAAAAGAGAAAATTTGAAAAAATGGAGCTCATTTTCAGAGCCCAAACACTTGTGTTTTATAATATGGTAACCCTAGACAAAACGTATTTTATTCATAGAGAAACAGTAGGTTAAATATTTTGTTAATGTTTGTATCGTAAAATTGGTAAGTCATATTTGACAGAATAATTAAATATTTATCCTAATATTATATAGAATATTCAAATGATTATTGAATAAAATTGAATTGTTGAATTAAATTTTTAAATAATCTTTTTTGTTTCTATATTTTTGAATTCGAAATGGTGAGGCGTGTCTTATTATCTGAAGATTGCACATCTCACAAGCAGTAATCTTTCGAGTCCGAAACTTCTCAATCTCACGAATGTCTATGGCAAATATCTGTAATAAATATTATTTATTGTTCATGTGAGTTGTGCAGTTTGGCCCTTATGGTTTTGGGAATCATGTTATACAGTTTATAACTCATGGATTTGGGGTTTATGAGATTGGCAGTCATTTGGAAAGTGTTTATATTTTGTAGTTTATATGACTTCAGAACACTTCTATTGAATGTTAGAGATCCAAATATGCTAAATATAGCAGAGTTCGCTAAAGATTTCATAACATATTTCTTTCTTGTTTAGAAGCAAAAAGACCTCTCTCATCATCATATTTTAAAAAAAGAAAGAAAAGAGAATAATATAAAGATTTTATAGCCCTTAATTACTCTAATAATTTGATGGTTGAAAAGAACAACAGTTGGTTAAGTGAGTACTGATAAGAAAAATGAAAGAGATCTAACCCTAACTCATGTAAAAATGTGTAACTATAATAAGTTCCTTCGGTATTCCCAAGCTCATACTCATTCAAATGAACCCTGAGGGTGATTTCATAGTTATTTATTCTAAACACTATTGTTACATGGTGGAATTCCATTTTTGATTAAATAAATGAAAATCTATTGTACTTTCCAAAATATTTATTGTACCTTACCAAAATAGGTTTTGCCAGTTAAGCCATTTTCATAGGACTTTAAAACGTATCAAGAAAATAACATACAGTACATACAACAAGTTATGGCATATACAAAAGTAACATTACAGTTAGTTGGTAGGAGGGGAGAGTTCTAGGACCTGGTCAAGGGATAAAAGAGTGGTAAATTACTTAATTCTAATTGTTCATTAAATGATAAATTGTAGTTTTTATAAAATTAACTATAACTTTATAAAGACTTAATTTAGTATTAAAGGAATAATTAGAATTAAGTAACCCCCTCTCAATAACCACTAGCTATAATGGGACTGTTGTATCTCTGCTATACATTTGTTGTATCTATATTATTTTTATAATGTTTTAGGCCACAACTAGGGAAACCTAGTTCGGCAAGGTTCAATAAATAATGTGGAAAGTAAAATTTATTTTATTTAAATTATTAATTTATAATTAATTTATAATTATTAAAATTCTTTACCAGAATATTTACAAATTTATTAAAGACCTAAACTTGCTATGTTTGTGCCATAATCATGTCCTCATCGCAAATCATATTTCAATAATACTGAACTTTTAGTGATGACAGTAAAGGTTAATTTTTATTTATACTATTATTCCTGAACCATTATATATTTTTACTTTTGATTTTGCACACTGGTTCACGTCATTAATAATCACATTTCACTAAAATGAGAACTAAATTGGTTGGACCAATTTTGAGAAATTGTGTATTTTATAACAGTGCAGTTTTTATGCATAACTCATATTTATTTTTTGGTATTTTTGGAGGAATGGTGTTTTTGGTACATTTTGTTTGGGTGTTACAATGAGTTTTATAAATTGTTTCAAATCCCAATTTAAATAATTTGATTGATTAAAATAAGAACAATAATTAATTGTGCTGGATTCTTGTACTTTTTATACAGGAAAATGATACATTACGAGAACATCTAGCTTCTGCAATTGCCAATTGTTGTAATTGGGGTAGCAACTGTTACGAGTTTGGCCGGCTTGGAGCTGTAACACCATTGGTGGGTTATATGATGTCTAATGATAAGCACGTACATCGCACAACTGCTCTAGCTCTGTGCCAATTGTCAAAAGATCCTTTCAATTGTGTGACCCTTCATCAGAGTGGGGTAGTACCAGTAAGTACTAGATTAACTATCTTTTTTTTAAAATTTTAACAGTAAATATGTCACCTTATTAGTAATACGACCTTTCTTTATAATATACATCTTTTTCTATTCCGATCACTTGTGTTCTCTTGGGGCTGATTTTTCAGGTTTATTAACCCTAGACAAAGCAGAGGACTCCCCATGTTGATAGTTATGTTTCATTTTATTATCACATTGAGCTGCAGCTAGGGAAAGGATGGTCCACCTGGCCAGAGCCC
Organism: Aphrophora alni; assembly: GCA_963513935.1. Taxonomy (NCBI): domain Eukaryota; kingdom Metazoa; phylum Arthropoda; class Insecta; order Hemiptera; family Aphrophoridae; genus Aphrophora; species Aphrophora alni. Next base: position 146,477,214 of record OY740768.1, read on the forward strand.
TTCTTGGTTGGGTAAGGCTAAATACTGTGAAAAGTCACCTTGTATTTTACAGGTAACATATGTGACATCTTTCACCCAGTGCCATTCATCCAATAAGCACAGGTCACTTCACACTTTAGGGTTGGGCTGAAAATAGAAGAAAAAAGGGGATGAAGACTTAGTAGGGGGTGTTAAGACGAAAGGGGCTGACAAAATGGAGTGAGAAGTATTGTATGTCCTCAGGAGAGACCTCAGAACATTATGAAGAGTAAGGATCTAAGAAGGCTGTGCAAGAAGGATCCACACAAGCAATGAGTTCACTAACCTCTTTAAGTGATGATACGTTATTACTTAATTTACTTTTTCCCACTTGAAAAACCAACAGACTTCTGTTATTTTTTTTATTATCAATTATCTTTGGACTTTTTTTACTATCATGACTCGATTCCATTTTAATAAATTCTATTCTGGCAGATTATGATATCATTGTCTATTATGACAATCTATTTGTATACAAGAGGATAGAAAACAAACATAATCATCATTACAACTTTAAAAATATATTTATAATAACCCTTAACTAACATCATACGTCTTGAATACGGGCGCGAAAATAAAAATCGGCGTATTACCCCTCCTCATGGCCTATTGTTTTTGTACGGCCATCTAGCTGCCAGTCGGACTTTGGTCTTTTTTCGGTGAAAATTGCCATTTTTTTTCTTGCCTCTTGGTATTTATAGTTTTTGATGACTTTCCATCTGTGAGACGTATGATGTTGTTTACGTGACTTTATTTTATGGTTTTTATCGAGACGTGTGGTGATTTGTTTTCAAAAAGAGTAAAAGATGTTTGTGAACTAATTCTACGTCCACTCTATGTATGTAAAGCCATTTTACTGATTATTACATTTATTGATCATTAATTATGCCTTTTTTTCATTTAAATACCCATAGGTGTCTCCCAGACGTATGATGTTGATTGTGTAACTTTAAATCATGATGTTAGTTAAGTGTTAAACTAGCAGCAGATAATTTTTTATATATCCAATCAATCAATTAATTTCTTTAATGCCATTAAGCCTATTTTACAGGCACTGGACATACCCAATAAATATAATTAAAAACATTTTGTTTCAATATACCTACTAAAACTAAATTTTGGAAAGCCGGAATTAAAATACACATGCTTAAAGTAATTAAATGGACAACCATTTTTCTATGAGTCAATAGAATAATTTACTAAATACACAAATTGTTCCATGTAAGTCTAAGTCATCTGCTAATAAAAAGCAATGAAACTAAAATTAAAATCAATACACAATAACGTTGAATAATTTTGTCAGATAACAATCCTTGTTCAATGTCAAATTGATTTGGTTGTGTAAGATCAAAGTACGGTAAATTAATGAGAACACCAAATCGTTGTATTTTCTTGGATCTCTTCAATCATTTGACTGTATTTATTTAAATCTATTACTTAAGAAATTTGAAAGACTTGGCATTTGAGTATAGCTAGAATCTATTCATTTATAAGAGGATAAACACATTATTGTGTAATAGTGTACATTTTTAGTTCGTTAATCTTAATTAGAATGGGATATATGTTGATCTTAGATAGAATGGGGTATACTTTTGAATAAAAATCAACAAAGATTAAATAATGAAATAAAATAATTGATGGTTAATATTGATTAGAGAAATTTATTGTATATAATTTAATATTTAAAATTTAATCATAAGAGAAGTGCAGTGTAAACATTTTGTACACAAAGCCTAAAAGTTTGTCTTCAACCGCCAAAGGGAAAAGCAGTTAGTCTTCATAGGTCCTTCAAAGCGAGACCACGCTCTTTTGATAGACATGTACGTCTTAACGAATTGGAAGTATAAAAAGAGAGTATTTTCTTAAGTAACTAATTTAGTTTCGTTTGAGTAAAAAATAAACTTTCAGAAGTGAAAAAATTTGATTTGGTAATATTGTGGAATGTACAATGTGCATTACGCAACCTGGAAAACATGTATATAAAGACTAAGTTTTTGTGTTTTTAATGTAAAACAAGACAATTTGAGTACATTAATTTGAACTAATAATGAAGTGAACAATTGATACGTTCTTATAAGTGAAGTCGAGAACTTAAAAGGTTAATTTTAAAAACAATAGACATGATTTCGGTGAAACGACGCCATGTGACCATAACGAGGAAAAAATGTGTTTTTAAAAGAAATTTATCTAAAACAAGAACGCATGTTTTACATGCATGCATAAACTATTCTTTATATAAACTATAGGCCTAATATATAATTGATTTGTAATTTGTGATTTTTATTGAAGTCTTAACAATATGTTTGTAGATTAGTCTGACGTTTTCTGTAAGAAGATATGATATGTTTTTCAAATATAATTTTCAAAATCTTTAAATAAGTAAAAGATTTTATTTGATAAAAAATTATGATTTTGATATTTTTTAATTTTAATTTATAATAGAATTGAAGTTTTTATGAAATTAACACGATAAAGTAAAACGAATATTAATCTTTCAATATATAAAAGATTTTTTTCAATTTAATAAATAGGTTGCAACCATAAATAAATTTAACAAACTAAATTATTTTGAACCTAATCTTTTAAAATATAAAATATGTAGGTTGTTTATATGTTATTCAATTTTTTACAGGTACTGTATTATTTGATATATATGTATTCTTGTGTTACATTATGATGTTTTAATAATAAAATGTACATTTCAGAATAAAAAGACTTCTGTGCTTTGTCCAATATTCTACTAAGTACACTTTTTTCCAAAGAATTCATGACCTCTGAGATATTTTGATAGAGTTATAAATTTTATAATTAAACTTTTTATTTATTTATTTTTTGTAATAAAGAATTACTAAATGGCGCCCAACTTTAATCGAATAAGCATTACAAAATTAGTTGTTCCTTCTTTTCAAATTTTTAATTGTTTCAATTGTTGGAGAAAGGCTGTCTAAACTTGCCATAATGAAATGTGGTGTCCCTCAAGGATCAGTTCTTGGGTCTGTATTATTCTTAATCTATATAAATGGTTTGTTGTCACCAGTACATGTGGATAAACTAATTCATTTTGCTGACGATACAACTTTAACTTTCCAAGAAAATGCTTATAAAATCAAGAGAAAAAAAATTTTATAGAGTTCAATGCTACACACCAGTACTTGAATTTTAGTTTAAAACCAAAAGCTTTGAGTCTTACCATATTTATAAATAGATGTTGTGGACAATCAAATTCATGTATGTATATACTTGAAATAATTTTCTTTTTTAAATTTCAGTCTAACCAGGTTCAAAATAAGGACATACATAATTTATAGTATAAAACACTGAAACCCCTACCACAAGTTTGATACAATAACAAACACATACAGATAAATTAAACTAAAATATTTATTTTCCCTATGTTATTATAGTTCCCTGATGTACATTTCAATAACCAAGTTACCATCATCGGAGGGATCTGAAATAATACTCAAGCAATTTTAATAGCAAGTTGTTAAAAAGCTGTGATCTTACAATATAGTATTTGTTCAGTAACTTGGTTAATCTACAATATGGAACATTATTAATTTAAATCTTTCTAGTTTATTAACTATGCTCCTGAGACCTACAAGTTCTGTTTGTTAAATGCATTTTCATAACAATCAGCAAATCAAATTTATTATTGTTATAATTTTTAATTTATTTAAAATAGAGTGACACCTCTCCCTGTAGCCAGTATCATCTAGCCATCTAACAACGTTTTTATGGATCTTTACCAATCCTACAACTGTTGTCCCAAAGATAGAGGCCATATTTTACAAAGGCCTTGAAAGAATACAAAGTAGCTCTCCTATACTGTAGTTAATATCCGAGACCTCATGTTACAGTGATATTCTGTATATAATTACAACTTATAAGCGGTAAACAAGCACACACCTGAACGCTTTCCACATACTTATAACATTAACCATTCCATTGTTATCCTCTAATTATTTTTTGCAATTTTGTTGGGTAGGTATCCTTTACCAATTGCTACTTCATTATTTATAGGTTTACAGGAGAATAAACTCCGAACCAGTAATATAAACACAAATAACTTGCACACACAAAATAGGGTTACCTTAACTGAAACTTTCGATTGACTCTCTGCCGTACACTTCTCCTCTGTGTTTTAACAGAGTTGGAGCCGTCACGGCAAAGCCATTCCTCGTGTCCACATTACACGCTGGGGTAAGCAGAAAGCTTAACCCTTGTGGAAATAGCTTCAATCCATCGGTATATCCTGTGACCACCACTCCATTCAAAAGTTGTGGTTCCCAAATGTTTTTGAATTTTTGTCTTTGGTCCAACCACATTCTGAGTTTATCAAGTCTTTCGACTGCCCCAGGGACCTATATTCAACCTTACGGGATTTTACACAGTACCAGAGGGTTCACATACACACTGAGATGACAGTCAGGTATCTTTATACCCTCCATCATCATCCTTCTCACGGACAATTAATTTAAGCAAGGAGCAAATTGTAATATTTTATGAATATGGCATTTAGAGCGGATTTCCATCTACAATATTGTGCTATGATAATCAGCATTATTGAAGTCTGTACAATAGGAAAAAATTTTCTCCTGTGTGCAAACAAGTCGTAACACAAGAACATACTGTCTCCTAGTAGTCTCCACTCATCACCATTCAAGGTCATTGAATCCTGTTCATTATTCAATTAAATGTACCATTTTGCGAAAAGCTATGTTTACTCCAGTACTCAATTTTAATTTATGCGTGCCCTTGTCTTTAAGAGCGGTTGTTATTGCTTGTAACAACATGACTGCACAACCTTATTCATAACATCTGATTTATGAATTTCATCAGCACTATAGTTTATTTAACAAAAAACAAAAATTATTTACAGCCAAAAACTCACTCTTGTATTAATTACATACATTTTTTCCTTATTTAAAGGCGAAAAACCTATTTCATCCCTAAAAAAGCCCATCAATAATGAATCTGATTGCAACAATGACTTCTAAAAACTTAGTGTAAATGTTAAGATTTTGCTTTATCCTAAGTTCCAACTTCAATCAGTGGTAAATGTAAAACAAACCTTACTTTAAAAGTTCACAATGTATTAGTTATTGGTAAGAAATATTTATAATTTATCAAAAAATTTTGTTAAGCTTTTTTTACAATGCAATATAAAAATATGTAGTAATACAAAATTTACTTCCAACATTTTGATACATTATTAAGACAGTATAACAAACACAGAATACAATTATCACAAAAATACGCCTAAGTATCAGACACGTTTCAACGACAAGGTCGTCAATGTCTGTCGTAACTAAGTCGTCAGACAAGCTCTTCAGTGATACAAGAGCTACACCAATCAAACTATAACTGATTAAGAGTTTATATTATCATGGGTAAATTAATTAAATGACATCAATTCTATTATTTTAATTTACAAGATTTTTTAAATTTTTTAAGTAGTAGAAAAATCCCACACAAAGATTAATGTAGATGGTTTTAATCAAATCTTATAATAATTTAAGAAAATAAATATCTGTGATAGACAAATGCCTGACTTGCATTTATATGAAATTTCCATGATCTATACAGATAATTAATTACCTGCAGTAGTTAATTTATAATTTAATTAGAAGAGATCCAATATAGGTAAGAATTTTATAACAGAGGTAGTTGAATTTAAAGGGTGTGATATTAAAAAAAAATAATAATAAAAAATTGGATTCACACTTACCTAGGTTGTTTTAATTCAGCAAACCAAATTATAGGGTAATTTACAGTACATAGTTTAAAGATGTTGATTTGCTATACTACTACATATTTCAACCAAAAATTGAGGTGGGTGATACTTACCATAAGAAAAAACACATGATTAAGATTTCTCAAAATCACTTCTAACGATTTTGATCAAATTTTGCTCAAGTGTAAGCTTTAAGAACCCAAACAAAATACATTCATTGCAATCTCTCACTGAAAAAAAAACCGATACAAGGCTCAATGGTAAAAAATAATAATAAATCATACAAGGGGCTGTTATCAAAAAATATAATTTCTCAAAATTGTCTCTTCTTGTCAATTTTGTTCACTTTTAGATTTAATTTGGGCAAATTTTACATCCTGTATAATTTAATGGAATACTTTAAACAATAAAGATTCATTTTTAAATTATTTACTTATAATGATAACACTAATTAATTGTATTTTAAAAATAATTATATAGTGATATTTATTTGTTTTCATTAATTTTATATGTCTTCTTTTTTAGTATTTGCTGCAAACAATTGGCTCTCCTGATGAAATTCTACAAGAAGCATCAGCTGGTTGTTTAAGTAATATTCGTAAACTTGCACTTGCTTCAAATTAATCAAAATACTGAATAGTGTCAAATAAAAAATACTGCTTCCAAAGTAATTAATTAGAGGCTACTTTCTCTACCATCAATTGCTATTATAATACATTAGCTTTGCTTATGTAGCAAAAGGTTTTGTGTGCATATTTCTAATTTGCTTTTCACACCTATAATTAAATATTTAAAACAATATTTTTTGTTTACCCTTTAAAATTTAAATCAATATTTTTTATTTTTACAGCAGGTAAAAATTGTTGCTAAAACTTACATCCCAACCTGCCACATAGACACATTATAAAAATTCTAAATAATGTTTTAATTTTGTTTCAACTTTTGTTATTGATAAAATGTATGTTGTTGCCGAAAATTTTTTGAGTCTTACTCCCCATTGTTTTTGAAACAAGCAACAGTAAAGAAAATGTAATTATAATTATTGAAAAATACAATACTTAGTTTCTACACATAATAAACACTAAATTACTGCTAATACATAATCGTGTTGGTACTATCACTCTTATCGGAATACAACTGCATTAGACTAAACCTTCTCCCACCCAACTTTGACTCAGGAAGACAGTTGTATGGCAGTCAAGCTTCGCGGGAAAAATCTCTGTAGGTACATGATATGACAGGCGTTTTTGTTTTGTTGTGTAAAAATCTGAAAAGGACTTCAGCAGATATTAAACTTACCAACTTTTAATGTTATAGATTTAAAAGAAGATCAACACTGTTTACGAATAAATTTACATTTTAGTTATTAGAAATAAAAAATGGTAAATTAGAGATATTTATAATACAAGACGTACATTTACATATATAAAGAACTAAAAAGGAATCAAAGAATAAATTATTTATTCTTATTAAACAAAATATAATAATTTACATCAATATTTTCTTTTACTTAGAATCTTTAAAAAATGCAACTAATTGTTTTGAAAAACAAACTTGGTTGTCCAACTATTCATAAAACCGTGCACAACAGAAAATGGTGACACATTACACCTATAGTAGATAAGATCAGTTAACATTTCATAGTCTCTGATGTGAGTTTCACAAGCAATGAATACAAATTCCAAACATCTTCTGTATTCATTACTGTAAAGGAAATCGCAGTAGCTAAACAAATGTATATGAAATTAATATTATTCGTCATGCAATGAAATGGTTTAATAATTGCAATGTCTAATTGGCTAATAATTTTGATGCGAGTAATAATGTAAAGAAATAAATGAATTACAAATGTTTAGATTAATGGTTATATTTAGCATTATGTAAAATACTACAAAATATTTTAAAAATTAACGTTTTGTTAGTTTTAGTAATATTATGAAATATTAAAAATACATGCTCATCAGTGCTAAAAGATATATTCCTCCGCATCTGAGTAGTTCTCTTTCAAACCACGCGAGAGCAGCCTTGTAGGCATGGGTATATTTTTCCATTTAATCAATTGTATAAGTCCTACTTTTTAAGTTAAGACACTTTGGCATTATTTATTGTAATAGATAATAAAATACTGTTTTCCTTTTTTAAATTTTTCGAAAAAATTATTCATCGACTCACAAAATATAAAATCGCTTTACAAATGTCGCCTCCATTTGTTCAACCACTAATGATTATATCTCAATTTAAAAAAAAGGGAAACATCCATGTTCAAATGATCTTTTAACAATAATTCTGAGACAACCATTGACATCAGTACAACTGCTCAAGTCTAGCATTATCCTTATGGGAGATTAATCCAATATGGTGGAGGTGGAGCAGAGCCTTAACATTGGGAAGCTTCTAATTTCTGTTTTCATTTTTTGTGTGTAGTTTTTTTTCATTATTGACATTAGGTTATGTTGGTGTACATAAGGACTGGGTGTATTTTCACATCCTTCACACGGGGTGTTAGTATGGAAAAGACGGGTGGAATCAATTGGGAAGGGTGCAGCTGCCTTGTTTATCATACTTTCATTAACAATGATTGCATAGTTGTTCCTATATTTTATTTATATTCTTAAACTGGTTTATATTCAGTAATAACTGGTATAGATAGACAACTTATGCATTATACAATTTCCTCGTTTCAGACTGTTGTTTCTCCATGTTCTTTAATCTTTTAAACTAAACAAACACTATTGAATGAAAATATGTAATAATGGTTGTAGTGAGCATCATTTAATTTTTTTTTAAACCACAATAAAAATGCCAAAATGCTGTTTTGTATTAAAATTTATTTAACTACAGTTTCTCTGACATATTTCATGTAAGACAGAGAGGAAACCTCTGCTAAGTGTATTAGAAAACATGTAAGTTAGTAGGTTTATAAAGTAGAACACAAAAATATAATTACAAAATTGAAATGGTAAATAAGTATATTACAAAAATGATTTATTCAAATGAATATCTTTTCTAAAATAAAATGAAAAATATAATTGTTATATTGCTTAAGGCTATTGCTACGATTTGTAGTTTTCTTAAAACAACATTAACAAATAAGAACTTAAAAAAATTTACAAACATTAAATTCTTAAAGCTAAAATCGGTATAATTACAATGATAATTGTTTCATAAAAGGTGTTAATCCCACATTTCAACATCTCCATCTCCTTGGTTCATATAACTATCAAGTTCTTTATCAAGATGTACCCTCGTATTGGCCATATATTGATCCAATTGACTATCAAGTTCTTCTTTTGTAAGACTATTACCACTGTTACGCATACCTCTTCCTCTGCCACGACCACCTCGACCTCTATAAAAACATATGAAACAAAATTAACAAACTCCATGTAAAATTATACTGCTAAATAATTTAAATTGTTTTATGGCATTGAGAACTATGTAATGATTCATTATAAATTTTAAAACAAACATCAATACATATTTTCTTGAAATTCAAAGCATTTATTTCTAGGAACATTGAATTTATATCCTGAAAGCATGATAGTGTAAGATAATGTGAGGTTTCATTATGTGAGTTGAAGAAATGTAGTTTATGATTCAGGTTGATGATGCATTAATTTGGGAGGAATCGGAGAGTGTGCAATATCAGAAGCTACCAGAAAATAGGTCATTAGATGGCAGCACTAGAGCCTATAATTTTTTAGCTTCAAAGCATACTATGGGAAATGGCTATTTAGTATCTAAAATCAATGGTAGAAAATATATTACACATGTCTTATATCACAGGTCTAAAATATATTAAATTTCTTAAGAATTGTCTTTATTATTTGAAATATAACTAAAGTTTATTTGTATTTTAATCCTACTCTATTGCATAGGGATTAGATATTAATCAATTACAAAACCTATTGAAAAATCTAGATAAATATTTTTAAACATATTTCTATATATTGGGTGTCCATATTAACTGGGCCATCATTGTCATCATTGAAACTATAAAATTTTGTCATCAAAAATGTCAGTAGTTAACAATGACGGGATCTGGGCTCTTGTAATCATATATAGAATCTGTCATAAATTTATTAATGAGTAACTGCAGATTCAGGAAACTTCAAATAAAACTAATCACTCGCATGTTCCTAAACTTGTACTGAAAATAACAATTGATGATAAATATCAATATACCTTTGCATGAACTGAACTATTTTATACACAGGGTTGTGTCTTACTTACAGCCTTACTTGCGGGTTGCCTGAATGGCAAATTGCAGGGGAATTGTATTGCATCAAAAATCAATTTACCCCCTCCCTTGGTAAAATACTTATCATTCATTAAGGCTCGAGAACAGTTGTGCACCAGCCGGAAGAGAGACCGGATGTGTTAAAGGAAGTGCATGTCTTCAGTCTACGGGATAACACATTATTCAGGTACCTCCCAAATTGTTCACTCACCAAATAATGCTAATTAGCCCTTTTTGGGATGGGTCAGATGACCCAGGGCTTTTGATGTGCGTCTCCAAATTTCATATTTAATTAAATAAGTGATTAAATACGGCCATTTTGGCCTAATACTGTTTCCTAGGCCACTAGTTTTAAATAGTCATTCCCTTAATATTATTCATAGGGAATTTAGTTTATTATGTATTATAATTAATAACATAGTTTTAATCATTCATGAAGCTGGATGGCTGAGCTGTAGTATTTAAGTAGTCAAGGGCAAGTGTCAGGTTAATCAAATTTCCTTCCCGAACTCAAGGTCACTTAAAGATCCACCCCTGCACAGCCCTAATTTTTATTAAAACTCTGGTTGCTGCAACTAATTTGATTTTTATTATAAGATAAACAAATTTAATCTTCCAAATTTTTTCTTGAAAACATCTCTCATGTTTTCAAGCAACTTGAACAGTTTGAAGGTCAAATGTAGACACATTTTAGAGGATGTGAAAATGAAATTTCGTTAAATGACTATTTTAATAGTATTTGAGATGCATATCAATGTAAATAAAAACAAAACTGGAACCTCTATGAACGCAAAGTTTAGAGTGAAGAAAGAGAAAATAATCACTAGCAGCTAGATCAGGGGTATAGGGTTAATGATTAACATTCCTCGACGAGATTGTTTCAATTCACTCACTGTGAGATTTACCGTATTTGGCCGGATATTGTTATGCAATAACAACATTCAAAAATCGGATTACTATTCCTTCTTTCACACTTGGTGTTGGTAGCACTCATTATAAACGAATGAATATGACAACTAACCTCAAAATGACGAAACTATTGTCACTGATTCATTGATTTATATAAACATGATACACTAGCGCTATCTGTTTGCACAGAGGTATATAGGCGGAAAATACAAATAGGATCTTGCTTCGTACATGTAGTATTTTTCGATTAACTAAAACTGATGTAAAAACTCATTCACACTCATTTTAAATCTAATTTTCCTGTACTAATATCATGCTCTTTAACTCTTGCTCCTTGTTATAACCATCTGATTTTTATCACGAATGCTAACCAAATTATTTGTTACCTATACAGAACCTTTTATATCATAAGAGTGAATCTTATAATTACAGTAGGCTCACGACAATTTGGCCTATTGTGGTAGTTGCCTGGCCCGCATACCAAAAAAACCAACAGGTTAATTCTTCGTTAAATCACTTCTTTTGCAATCAATATCCAAATTTACGATAACTAAATAAACATCAGTAACATTTTTATAGCATATTTTTTAAACTTGTGTTTATAGAACTTGATTGTTAATTTGACCAAATTGTGAAAGGTAAATAAAACAAGAACAATATTTCTTGTTAAATTTCAACAATTCTTTAAAGATTGTTATTAAATGACACAACTAATTATAAATAAAAACTGAAGGGTGCAAAAACCACCGATCGCTTTAGACAGCCTCTATTTACAGAGACATTATTTTCTTGTAGATATTGTGCACATTGCTCACACTGCAACAGCAGTTTCTTTGTTAATAAAATAATTCCAAAGCCAAGCCCCTATAATTACTTGGAATATACAAATGTGTACTGTGGAAATAGGCCTATATTTCATAAGGCTTGTAATCGAAAAGTATTATAAGTTAACTGTTTATTAATTAATTTGTGGAGTCATTAAATTAATATTATTTATACAGCCTGGGCTGGATAGTCAATAGCCTACTGTACTTTGACGTTCTACTGCCATGTTAGATTCATTTAAATTTTTTAATAAATCTTGATTGTCGATATTTATTCACCTGAAATTGCCACCTCTTCCACCTCCTCTTCCACCACCTCTAGTATTAAATCTTGCCCTTGCCCCTCCTCTTCTATTTCTGAAGTTATCATTCTCTTGGAATGAACCCCCTCGGACAGCTCCTATAAAACAAGATATTTTTGTTGTTAACATGAAAATAATTTCACCATATATTGAAAATTTGATAATCACAACAAACAAGGCTTTTTATAAATCAATGAAAACCATATTTTCTATTTTGATTATTAATACTTATTAATGTATTAATTTTCAGTTTAAAAAAACACCTCTTTTTATTGTTTTTATAAAATCCAACAGATGTTATTTAATTTGGTTAAAGCTCTTCTTTCAAGATCCAACTTCAAACGTAATAAATTTACATCTTACAGTTGGTTTTAACTACAATGAATTAGATCTGTGAATGAGTTGTATGGATAAATTTACATCTTACAGTTGGTTTTAACTACAATGAATTAGATCTGTGAATGAGTTGTATGGGAATCAATATAATGTGATAAAAATATAACTAACCTCGGTTTCCTCGTCGATTATTCATTCTACCAACTGATGGAGACCTCTGTACAGAACCACCCCTTGATTGTGCTCGTCCTCTAAATCTGCCCCGACTACCACTGCCGGTGCTGCGTGCACTCAATGATTGTACACTCTGACTTCGTGACAAGTTGCTTGTACTTAGGCTCCTTGCTATTAATATCATATAAAAAAATAAGCATTCATTATAACTTCAATTCTCAGCTAATATTTATTTAACAAAACATTTGAGTTATTTAGTTTGCGAGTTTAACAGACCCTTAGGTGGGTAATGTTGGCTAACCAGACAGCCTATTTAGTACCTTCAATTGACAATATGAGCCATCTGATGACCTGATTTTTGTCTGTTTTCAGTACAATCAAGTCGACATGTGCCCCAAGTTCACGAAACCCTGTATAAATATTTGTGTAACTTTTTAGTATACGAATTAGTAAACATTTTATTTACTAAAATGCTATGATATCACAAAAGCAGCTGTTTAAGGTCAAGGTTCATTTTTGTTTTTTGCCTGAACCGTAATATTTTTTTTACTTGCTTTGCACATGGATTTGGGTCATTAATTTTCACATGTCATTAAAATTTAAACAAAATCAGTAGGGCTGATTTTGAGAAATTTAGTTCTCAAAACTAAAACCAAAACTAAACCCATGGCAGATTTTGGGTTTTTTAATAATCACTCACATTTTTTGAATAGATGGCGACCAAAAGATTTTATCTGAGTCCTTAATAGACTACACTTTGATCAAAATCGTTAAAGAACTGTTTTGAGAAAATCATAATTTTGTGGTTATCCTATAAAATAACAGTTATTCCTACATTTTATCAAAAATGGTCTCGAGATATGGTCAAAATATGCTCACATACCAAATTTGATTAAAATCGGTACATGTTTGAGTTGTAAAGACTGTATAACAGACAGATATCAATACAAAAACTTTTTAACTCGGGTGACCTCAAAACAGATATTTACGCTAACAACTTAACATGATTTTTGATTCTGTACATGTGAGAAATTTAAATCAGTTGTCACGTCTACTTTTATGATAAAACAATCTATAAAGTTGAATAAAATAAGATATTTTGTAAACATTGTTTTTAGTCAGATTACATATTTTAAATTAAATTTTCTAATGAAAATAAATTATACTTTAATATTACAAGATGAATTTCTATATGCAAGATTGAGACCGCAAAAGATTGTGCAAATTTATCAAGGTCAAACAATTATCGCAGGAGTAACTCTAATAACACAGATATGAGAAACATATCACCACAGAGTAAAATTATTTCTAACTACACAATGTCTGAGGTTCACAATTTTGTTTGTTTTAACAGCTATATTTCATCACATTAGATGGAAAATATTAAATTAAATACATACTTAACCCGCCACCCCTTCCTCCTCGTCCTCTACTTTGTCGGAGGGGTGAAATCCCTTGACCAAAACCAGCAGCTCCACGTGTAATACCCCGCCGTCCTCTGAAGCTACCTCGATTTAGTAATAATCTATCCTTGATGCTTCCAAACTGAGAGGTTGTAGCTTGACCCAAACGCTGCTTCAAACTTCTCTATAGAAAGAAAATCAGAAAAATTATATTAAATTTATTATATAATTAAATCAATTTAGTTAACATACTATTTTTCAGCTTATTACCCTTATTGCAATGAATTCTAAAATGTAATACAGTACAGTACTCACTGCCTTGTAAATAATATTAATTTAGATCAACAAGGTTAGTGTACAAAACAAGTAATTTACAATACTATTTGACCTTACGAAATATATGTCTATACCCACAGTACATGTTTTCTGCATAGTTTCTTATCCCAAGTAAATTACAAGCCCTTGAAATTACTTTATTGACTAAGAGATCGCTGTAACTGGGTGAACAATACTTGCAACTTTTTTCACATCTGTCTAAGAAAATTAGTGCTCTATTACAGCAAATCACAGTACACAGTTAGCAGAAGATATCTAACATGATCTGTTGTTTATGCACTGATAACAAAATAACAGTTTTTATTTTGTATAACTGTTCATTAAATATCAGTTACAAATGCAAGAAAAGTGTTACTCAATATAAGTAATCTTTGTTATATTCTTTAAATAAATGCTACGATTTAAAAATTATTTTCATTTTATTAATCTTTTGATAATTAAGATTAATTATTTGATCAAAGTCTAAAACACATGTTACGCTACAATTTGACACTGATGTTCAGGTATCATGTTGGGTACTTGTTAACCCCTTCCAATCAGTTATTATCGATAATGTTATATGGATGGCTATCCAACTGAATTTTCTGTTTACATCAGGGAAATCATGATGCTTTTTGTTTTTAATTCTTAACATTATGTGCAATCAAATAAAAGTGTTGTGAACATTAATCAAAGAAATAATGTTGAGTTCCTACAAGAACATGCATTCATTCCAAGGGAGATGGATTGTAGTCAGGGTCATAAAATGACTAAATGCTTTGGAAATAGGATAAGATAAAGGTACTCTTTGCAGTGTTTTAACGAATAGTAAGTTATGTGATAAAGTGCTGAATATGTGTCACCCAATTGTAGTCGGCTGGAACAATTACATGAGAGAAATATATATTTTGAAGATTGAACAGCAGGCCTATTGGAGGACCGGATATGTATGTAGAGATTGATGAAAGACTCTGCACGAAAAGGAAAATCAAGTTGGGTGAGTATTGTCAGAGCAATGGATTTTTCGGCAGGAGATTCAGAGAAAAAACTAATGTTTCATAACCACTGTTGCGGACAGAAAACCATTAACTCTGATCCCTATTATTAAATAGAAAATACTACCTGGAAGTATTATTTTATCAGATTGCTGGAAAGCTTACAACGATATCAGCATTCAACTGTTAATCATTCTTACAATTTTGTCAACACCGATACGTTAACCAACATGAAGTTGAGAGAATCTGGGGCTTGGTAAAATAGGGGAATAAAAAACAATAAGGGACAAACAGGGATTTTGTAACATCTCAACTAGCTGAATTCATGTGGAGAACCAAGGTTTACGGAAGAAATCCAGTTGATATAATTTTAGAAGACATCAGTCAGATATCATTCTAAAACACACTTTTTTTACTTAGGTGATGTAAAAACAGATTAATTCTCAAAATACTCAATATAAATTGTACAACATATACAGTATATGAGTCAATAAAAACTGGAAATTATTAAAAAATATAGTCAATAAATTGAAACTTACCCTTTTCAGTCTAAGAGCAGCCAGTACAGTAGATCTTCTTTCCATCTGTTGTGCAAGACGCCTGTTCCGAGCTGTTGCTTGTTGTTCATTAATGTTTCGTTGACGAATATTCGTAGTTTCCGGCTGGCTCCGTAGATACGTGAAACTATGATGTATAAGGTCAAACATTTACTCCAATATTGTGGTCATATTTTGGTACACCAATAATTTATGCAGACAAATTTGTAACCAATTCAAAATCTTTTCGATTATTATGACTGTGTGGGATATGTGCATATGCAAAATTAATCACACTATACCTAATCTTGATGTCACAATCATCTAGTACATATAAGCATATATTGTATATTCATTTATTGCAATATAATATTGCAAAATGTATGCCTCCATATTTACAAAAGTTGCCACCAATATTTTGTAAGGTAGCAATGTTTTCAACAATCTACAAAATAAATTCTCATTCCATCATTATTTTGTTCATAATATTTGCTCATTATATTGGTAGCAACAACTATCAGTGTTGACAATTCATTAATTTATTACTAGTATATACACCTGGGTAATACTGGTAAAATTCATTTTTTTATAAAGTAATACTGATTTATAAATACTTATGTATTGGTTTTCAATCCAATTAAGCCTTTTTTCACCTTATCTCAAAGAAAGTTATGTCTAACTTTAGTATTTCTGAAATATATTGCTTTTGTTCAACTTTTTTAAATATTCCAAACTCTCACATTCAGTTGAATATACATTTTTTTATACATCTTTTCATTTACAAATGTATATATTTTTTAATACATTTTTTATTGCTTCAGTGTCATCTGACAATAAATCATAAGGCTAATAAACAAACATATAAATGAGAAAAATTCTCTAAAACCTTACTTATAAGTTATTGTGAGGTAATAGATAAGATAACATGTTAACTATGAGAGGCTCGTTACATGTTAACAAATTTGTATATGTATATGCATTACCACAAAAGCTTCTTTTTCACATTTTATACATAAACAGTATGTTTTCAGGGAGGAATATTTTACTTATGAAGAAGTTTTGCCTCTGTTATTCCATTACTTTATCAGCTAGTATTAACTAGACAAGTTTCAAAATCTGCCTGCTCTATTCATACTGTTCCAGAATACTATGCTTCATATGAGTATTATTTCCTCCTTCAAAATAATATGCACATTTTCTTCTTTTAGGTAAAAGGTAATTAATGCTTTATTTTCACAAATAAATTCAACTTTTCAATAAGTTGCATTTTCCAAATCCCACACAGTCTTCAAAAATGGTGCTTTTTATTTATCAATTTCTGGAAGTTATTTGTATATTATTATTATTTTTTTGACGAGATCTGGTAAGAAATGTTTTAAAACAATGTTTGAACCATCAACTGAGCAACAATTTCTAAATGAATCAACCTGCTTATTCAATTAGCTCCGATTACGTGTAATTAAGTTGCATAATTTTCAGATGATAGGAAAACTGGTTTAAATCAAAATTAAATAATAGTTTGAACTAAAAAAACATTTTTTTAAACTGTCAAAAATGGGAAAAAAACAAATTAAATTACTACTTGGATTTGGTTTATTATTTAGATTTGTAATTTCATAACGTCAACCTAAATTTTTTTTTTTTTTTTTTTTTATGTTGAAAAAATAAAAGAACTTTACATTATATATAAATAGCATGACATTTTATATAGAAAATAAATTCAACAACTATTTACAAAAACAAATATTTATGTAAGATTTATTTGGGAATAAAACAAATTAATTGTTAAAATTTATTAATCCTACAATCTTGGAGATTTTATAATTAATTAGAAAACACTATTATTTCAACAACAGATTAGACATTTCAACACTCCAATGATCATCCTAAGTTATTCATCAAGACTTAAAGAAGAACCCGGTCGTGCACAATCTTTCACTGATATTAAATGTAGCCTACATCATAAAACTATTACTTTGTATATGGTTAAAAGCATCACTTCTCCGAGTGGTACAAATCCAACCCAGGACATAGACTTTATTTGGCGGTTTGTTTTTTCCAACCTGCAGTTTGGGTGGAGGGTGGGTCCACTATAAACTGTGGTTATCTCGAGTGGAAGTTGATGGGATTGGTTACTATCAAATTACACAGAAAACACTCGTTTGAAAATTTTATTTTTGCAGGTGTGTTTTAAAAAAAGAAAGAATCAATGGGTTGGCCATTTTCAATGTTATGTCTAAAATAAACCATTTAAAACTAAGCACAGTACTACTTCGTTTATCCGGACCTTGTTCAACCGGATGTCCGGATTATCCAGATCTATCCGGAACGAAAAATAAAAAATTTAATGTTGATAAAAACGTGATTTCCTGATCACTACCGTGTCGCCTTAAGGTAGTAGGGCGGGTTGTTGTAGCGCTGGGAAGAGAAAGTGGAGGAGCAATGACCTCTGCGCCACCATCCCCATGCTGTGCAGTGTTTAGTTTCTTTACATTTTTGATCGGATACATTACATACTATAGGCCTACACATGAATAGTATTATATTCGTGTGTTAGCGTTTGTGCATGGAAATGGCGACAGAACGAAAACGTAATGTTCTTACAATGGCCCAAAAGTTAGACGCATTGAATCGTATAAACTTGCTGCAGAACTCGGCGTAGGGACATCAACTGTGTCAGATTGGAAAAAAATGGTAAAAATATCGAAGACTTTTGCTTCAAAATTATCGCTAAAGACAGTTTAGACGGTAGAGGAACTATAAAAAATGCAAAAAATGAATCATTGGACGAGGCATTATTTATGTGGTATAGTGCTCAGCGAGAACGTGGTGTTCCGATTTCTGGACCGATTTTGGCTGAAAAAGCGGCAAGCCTAAACAAAAAATTACCACATCCTGATCCAAATTTTACAGCTAGCCAGGGATGGCTAGAGCGGTTCAAAAATCGGCATGGCATAAGACAATTATCTGTGACTGGTGAAATCCTGTCTAATGATCAGGCGGCAAGTGAAAAGTTTAAAGAAACTTTTCAACGAATTATTTCATCTGAAAAACTTTCTCCTAACCAGATTTACAATGCTGACGAAACAGGACTGTTTTACCGTATTTTACCGAGCAAAACCTTAGCTTGTAAAACTGATGAGGCAGCCAAGGGCTACAAAAAGAGCAAGGATCGCCTAACTGCTATGGCTTGTAGCAATGCTTCTGGAAACCACAAAATTCCCTTAGTGATAATTGGCAAGGCAAAAAATCCTCGAGCACTTAAAAATGTAAATCGTGCCTCCTTGCCTGTGGTTTATCTAAATCAAAAAAGTGCATGGATAGACAGCTTTATTTTTAAAAAGTGGTTCTTTGAAAATTTCGTCCCAGATGTGAAAAAATTTCTCAAAGAAAAAAAAAATTGCCAGAAAAAGCGATTTTGTTTCTTGACAATGCGCCGTCTCATCCTGCAGAAGAAAATCTCATCAGTGGGGATATTAAAGTTCAATTTCTCCCCCCCAAATGTGACTCCAATTTTGCAACCTATGGATCAAGGTGTGTTGGAAAGTATCAAGCGTGTTTATCGCAGGGAACTTTTAAGCAAATTAATTGAAGAAAAATGAGAACAAAGTGTGATTGATTTGTTAAAATCTGTAAATGTCAAAGACGTGATTTACATGATTGCAGACGCTTGGGATCATGTTCCAAAAAAGTGCTCTTCAAAAGTCTTGGAAAAAATTATGGCCAAACATATGCAATATAATTGAAGAAATGAACCCTACCACTCCACAAATAAGTGAATCAAATGAAATCACTGTCACTACAGAGCAATTGTTAGGCATGTTTGCAAGAACTGACGGTTGTTCCGATGTTGATATCAACGACGTCAATGACTGGTTGACAGACAACAACGAAGGAGGTTATGGAGTCATGACAGATGAAGAGATAAATGTAGCGTGTAATCTACACAGGGAGCAGACGACAGCGAGAGCGAGGAGGGAGACAGCGCACGGCCGGAGATGACACACACGGACGCGACGACACAGCTGGACAACATCATGGCTTACTTGGAGCAACAGCAGGATACAACGCCAGCTGAACTAATGATGGTGAAACGTTTACGTGATCGTGCCGCATTGAAACGTCACACCAAATTAAAACAGAAGAAGATAAATGACTTTTTTTGTAAATAACAACTAAACCCTGTGTAAATTAAAAGCATGTGTAAATATTTCAGGTGTGTAAATAAAATGTTTTTCGTGATTTACAGTATTGTGTAAATTGAATGACTGTGTAAATATTGTGTTTTTTCATGACCAAAAGGAAATTATAATTGGTAAGTTATCATTTTATATTTTGTTTTATTTATATTTCTATAATTCCCAATTATCCAGATTTTTGATTAACCAGATCACTTCCGGTCCCAATTAGTCCGGATAAACGAAGTTGTACTGTAAGTTAAAATCCGAAAACATAAAAAATATGTTTACTCTGGTTGAGTTATCATCACCTAAATTCATTTGTCCAACATTGAGTTTTAAATGCTAGTCAGATTGCCCTTGAATATTTTGTAGTCTTTACAGTTTCAAAAAATACCAAATTTATACAATATTTCATTACATACATATTGCGTTTTATGAAAAAACAGCTTTTTTTACATTTCAGAACACCTATTTCCTAAACCTTGACAGATTTAAAAAACTTTTTATCAGTTACACTAGTTAGCACTTTTAACAATAAGAAATATTTTTTAGATTTTTCAACAAACAAAACTGTTCCGATTATTTTCGTTTATATATTTTTGAAATTTTGTTGTATGATAACAAAAATATCATAAGTTTTGAAATAAGGTACCTAGTCTTAAGCATTTTATACTTTTTATTATATAAAAAAGATGTAATAAAATACTTGTACAAATTTGGTAAAGATATATCCAGTTGTTTTTTAGTAGTGTACTTAAAATTACTTTGACATGCATGAAATAACCACAACCGGGTTCCTTTAAACTTGTGAACAACTGAAAAAGATGATTTAGTTGTTGATTCATCATCACGTTGAAATAAATCTGTTATTGACAAAAAAGTGTTTTATTTGTTGACTGTAGTTGTAAAGTTTATAGATGGTTTCCTTGATACATATTACAGTTTTCTTTTTAGGTAAAACAAGGACCATAACCTTTGGAAAAATATTATAACGGAAGAGAAATACCTGCAATAATTTACTTTGCTCTTCACATGATTACTTCACTAAGCTTGCGCGTGTTATATTTCTGAGATATGATCTACACACAACAAATCAAGAGAGAAGTTAGGATAATATATATGATCTATATCCATGGCCATGATTTAAGAGGGTTTATCTATGTATAAATTTAATAAATTAAAATGTCTATGAAATTGGGGAACGCATACAGTACGAAATGCAAGAAGAGACTATAAAGTATACGATTAAAATTGTAACCACCATGGATATTTTTTGATACAATTGAATAAATAAGAAATTTAGTGCAAACCAATTTAATTAAATTCAAAATATATTGCACAAACTGATAGGCCTAAATTACAACAGCTTGATGGCTTCTATATAACGTTATCGATCTTCAATTAAAAATAAACTCTTCTTTTTTTCCACAAAATGAAATTATTTATAAAGCAAACAATGATTTTCATATTTCTTTTTTAAAGTACTCATTTAAAATCCTTTAAATTTTGGACTAGAAATATATTTGCATTAATTAATGCACCAACTTAGCCTCACGAGCATCAATTAGTGCAACTTATTCCAGAATACACTTGTTCTGAATACATCGTTTATAGGCCTAAGCCTATATTGAGACGTTTAGAAATAGATAGTTTGATTCTAGGTCTGCATATAAAATATTTGCTTTTAAAATCCAAATTATAATATCAACAATACAGTCAGCTGTATGTTTCTGTTCTTAAAAATGCTTTACATATTTCTATGTAAGGGTTAGTTCTTGTAATCACTTTGACAAATTAAACCTTGGATCTAAATGATTCACCATTTATTTCTAGGCATAATTTCTAAGCATTTTGATTGGGATTGGTCCCTTTTTTTCTCCTTCTAGGATAACAGTACATAATGTACATGCTTGATTTATTACATTTGATCCTCTTATTAGAGATCAAATTGATCTTTTTTTTTTTCATTTATTTCCTGCTGCGATATTGAAGATAACCATTATTAGATGCATTCTCACCGTTCATGGAGTGACATCCTAGTAGTGTTCTTCAACAAAACTTTCTTCAGCGACATTTTTTTTTTTAGTCTAAAACAAAAACAAAAACAAAAATTAAAAGAGAAGCTACAGACAAATATACCAACCAAACAATAAATTACGGTAACAGAAATATTTATCATATTCTTTATGAAAGTTGAAGCCGGTGATTACCAACCATACAGTAAAAATTAACCATAGCCACCATCTCAGTAGATCAAATATCTTTAAATTGGGTCAACAATTTTATATTTGGTGAAATTTAATATTTTACCAATTACATAAAAAAAAAGTTTAGTTATTTCTTTTTGAAGTCACAGAACAAAAAAATGAGATTCAGCTCAATTTGTAATCCATTCATTATCAACTAAATCATTCTTGAACCAGTTATAAATACTACTTTGTACTTTGTGTTTATAAAAACAAATACTTTGTACGTAAGATAGGTTAGGTTAGTTTGTATCCTATTGTATTGATATGTGAATGAAACTTGTGCTCCTTGTTGTACCTTATGTGATTAAATTTAATATGCCCTAAACTGATAAATTGCTATTTTGATGTTTACAATCGTTTCTCTCCTTTCCCTCTTTTACATATTCCAAAATTAAATTTTATTATTATTATTGCTGTGTGTATTTTAGTTATATGAGTTTCTTATCGCAAATGCTTATTTAATATCCTAAATTCAAAGTATTATTATATTTTGTGGTTATGTTCGTTTGTTTAACATATGTTGCCTAATTTTATACGTATCCTAGTGCATTAAATACATGTATATTAATAACAATACTTAAGCAAATTAAAAACACATATTAATAACTAATTCAAACACTTCATCCTAACATCTAAATTAAGTACAAAAATTTGTTACAATTATTATTATTATTAGTTTTGTAAAATACTAGGCCTTACGCTAACTTTCAAACATGATAGCCTACTTGGTAAATATGGACAGAAGTTGTCCGATCGATTTAAGTGTGAAATCTTGGTGATTCCACTTCAAAATAGCGCTTTATCCATCAAGTAGATACTCATTTAGGTAAATATGCAGGAGAGTTGTCAGATTGATATAAGTGTGAAATCTCGTCAATTCATCTTCAAAATAAGGGTTTTTCAATCAATTTGATACTCAAGTAGTTATTTAGCTCTCACAATTCATTATTTACTTAACAATCTTAGGAATTGACAAGTTTGTAACATATTCAATTGTATAGCCATATATTGAAATCACTCATGGGGTGCATGTGCACTTGATACGCTTATACAAATTGAAATTACTACACATCTATGATATAATATTCAATAATGACTAGGTCTCTGAAACCCAGACCTAGTAAAAGAAGATATAGTTAAAGTAAATCTGGTTTGAACGTTCTTAAAACAGAACTAGCCTACTTGCAGAGAATTTAAAAAACATCGATAGATTTTACTTAAAAATTGATGAAATATTTGTTGAAATAGCCTAAAATTACCATAAAACAGTCATTTTAAATTGCTGTTTTCGGACAGGAATAATGAATTGTGAAATATAAAAAATGAAGTGTTGTTACGAAGTATCGAAAAGATGGATAAAATGCTATTTTGAAGAGGAATTGCCGAGATTTTACACTCAAATCTATCGGACAACTCTCCTGCAAATTAACCCTCATATACAACACAAGTGGTTTTTTATCTCTCAAAATTCATTATTTACTTAACAATGTAAGAAATTGACAAATTTGTAACATACTCAATCGTATAGCCATATTGTCACTCTTATTCAATACGAGCAATCATACTTCATTAACTTCTACAAGTTGATAGCCTATTATTACCATGCTTCTATGATACAAGTATCAGGATGACTAGGTCTCTGAAACCCAGACTTAGTAAAATAACTATGGGTCAAGTAGGTTAAATATATAATGACCTTCCTTAATCTGTAGTTCTTTAACTAGATGTGGTTAGGTAATCATACACATCATTAATACTAAATGATATCTATTTCACCAGTTCTTAATAGTTCTTAAAACATGAGTATTTGTGCGGAATAAAAAAACATTGAAAGATTTTACTTGAAATTGATGAAATATTTGTCGAAATAATCTCAAAAGCCATAAAACAATCATTTTAAATCGTTGTTTTCTGACAGAAATTATAAATTGTGAAAGATAAAACGTGGGAAGCATCTTTAATAAGTATCAAAATGATGGACAAAACGCTATTTCGATGATGAATTGCCGAGATTTCGCACTTAAATCGATCGTACAACTTCTCTGCATATTAACCGCCTAGGCCTACTTGTCTTCACATTTTGTCTGGCTAGCTTGTTTGGACAACCCAGTGGGAGAAAGAATACGCCTACTAGAAATATAAATTAAACTAGTTGACATTTAAGCCAATCCATTTTCAATAATAAACTAGAATTTTTTTAATTTACTAATCCCTTGCATTACGTGTTAACATGCCTATATCTTTGAAAAGTTGCATCACTTACCAACAAAACTTCCTAGTGGTTTTGTTTATACAAAGTTCTTTGAAAATACAATTAGATATAATCGTACTGATATAATATTTGTTAAAGCGGGAACAGTACTCTATAATCCTTAAAATCAACCATATATTTAAAGTCACAAAACAAGCAATTTCAGCACAATAAACTAATTCACCAATAATTCCTTTACTACTAAGAAACTGACAAAAGCACACTTGCACCGCTGCACGCAAGACACAGTCACACAGTCGCAAAACTCACAAACACAGAAACACACTCACACTCACACACAAGACAGCAAGATGGTGGACGGAAGGAAATTCTACTCTAATTACCGTTGCCTTATTTGAACATTTTTAGCCAACGTCAATTTATGTAATAAAAGGTGAATATTTCTATTTTCCAAATAGCCATACTTATAAAAGAAATCAAAATTGGTCGTGTGAAGTGATTCAATAAATAAATCTTGTGTCAGGGTAATTTAATATCAGTTAGTTATTAGCATTTACCTTATACACAAGAGTCTAGGGAATGATTAGATTACGTTTATATCAACAATCCTATCTCAACATATTATGTTCATCATATTTCTATCCATAGTAAATAGAGATACAAACACGACGTCTCTTCCTTAAAAAAAGAACAAAATAAAACATTGGAATTTAAAAACAAAATTTCAATCCATAAGAGTCTTTATATTTTTCAGGAAGTTTAATATTTCTTTTTACCTGTTGTTCATATGATGGATTTAAATCCCTTATAACTAAGTTTTCATATTTTATGTTTACTTTTATGCTCATACAAGTCATTTAATTCATCAATTGCAATTTCTCTTGATAGGGGTTTGAAAAGTATGAATTTTTGGTACAACGTTGTTCATCCGAGGACTGTACTGTCACAACTGGTCTCTTTTTCTTTATTACGTACTTAAAGGAGCTCCTTAAAAATTATTTTGAAACTGCTGTTCATGAAATCTCTTTTCCGTAATACTTTGTTTCCTATTTTTAAATCGTTAGGTTTTGTGTGTCTTCTCGAATCAGCATAAAGTATTAATTTCTTTAACTTTTTCTGTCGGCTAATCACAGTTTGAGGGGGTCAGGTGAAGGGGGGGGGGGACCGCTTTGTTGCAGTAGTAATTGTTGTATTATGGTATTATACCTTTGAAGAAGATTGCAGTGCTATTGAAATGTACATAAGATAGAATAATTATAACTATGCAGTTTTTCTCTTTTGAGTGTTTTATTGTGTTTTGGGGGAATTTTCTTTCATGTACCACAATGATTGGATCAGTGATTCAGTGCTCCAATGATCCATTTCTGAATTCGGGAAATATGGTTTTTATGATCCAAAAATTACTTCTAATGGTTTATGATCCGTTAACAATAGAAATTATCTTTCACATAGGTATGAATGAAACCGTTGTACCAACCAGAAATGTGCTAAGGTCTCTTTTTCTTTTCTGGATAACAATTTTCTTGATCACTTTAAACTCGTGCTAGCGTAACTATTTTTTTTCCTTGTAGGTACCTTCTGAATCATGATATCGCCTAATCCAACTTGATTCGCATCTCTATCATGATTCCATTTCCTGCTTTTGGATCGTAATAAGCTAACACTTCCAACTTGCCTCTTGTTATTTATGTTTTTTTCAATTGCAGCTTTTTGTTCAGATCAAAATAGTTTTTGTTTTGACAAACGCCTTAATGGTTCAATTAAAGTTCTCAAATGTGAATATCGTTATAATCAAATTATGAAGAACAATTAATATTTTTGTCATATTATAAATTCATATACTTTAATGTAACTATTTTTATTTAAGGACACAGATTCTATTTTCCACAGGTTAAAACTGGTTTTCTAAGTGATTAAAAATACACACATACATTAAATTACTTCTTTTATTTCCGTTATTTCATACAAAAACAATTGAAATTAATCTTTTCATATAAAATTCTTTTTAAAATAGTCTCTCAATGAACTGAAACGGTCCATTTTTCAAATTTTCCAGTCATAACTTTCTTATTTTTATTACCGTACTCACAAAATTTATACATTTTATAGATTTTCACCCACTGTCCATACTTCGGTCACCAAACACTTTCAGATTGCAATTTCTAGTTATGATTTAAGTTGTCCTTTTGGATAGAATTTTTCTTGTTATGGAGCTATTTACATCATTCCTGTTCTGAGACCTGATTTAAAGGTTTTGCTTGATTTTTTTTTGTACTAATCACTTTCATTTTCTTGTGAAGTTCATCTCCTTACTTCCCTTTTTGATAGAATACGTTTGATTTCTATTATTTTTAAATAGTTTTAATTATTAAAACCCCCAATTTAAGCTAGTATATTACCACTATTATTAACATTTTCCATATATTCAACATCCAGTTTTACATAAATGTATCATTTCCGTGTCATATTTTGTCAAGTTTTATTACAGAGCCCACAAAAGGAATAGGAATAATGAAGATTAACCCTAAATAGTCAACATAAGACCCATATATATATATATATATATAATGTTGGTAAATTAAAGCGAAATTATGGAGAAGATGATGAATTCACACTTCTAAAGCATATCAAAAAGCATTATATAAAAGTACTGAATCTACACATCACAAGTAAAATTGAAGTTCACTTATCTAGTCACTCTCTTTGGCTTTAGTGTTTATCTATTAAGCCAGTTCATATACTTGGCAAACTTTCACTGCACTCTTTTGTATGTCTTACGTTTCCTTTTAAGATTGTAGTTTGTCCCCAGAGAAAAATTAAAATTTAAAGAAACTTTATCTGTGCGATCAGTTTTGTTTACCAAACACCTATAATAAAATAATAATAATAATATATACTAATTGTTTAAGGAAACGTGATTTTTGTAATTAACTAGGCTATAAAGATGAAGCTACACATTGTTACAATTGTATGAATAAATGGATAAATTAATGTAACAATGAACTCACTGTATAAACTACACAATATACGGAATAAGTATAAACCATTTAATTTTTAGTTGTAATTAAAAAAATCAATTTATCTCCATCTACTTACATTTGTCTAGTATCTATTTATATAGATTGTCCACAGAATGTATTATTGTAATATTTACAGAAAATGTTTGTATAGAATATGTTCGGAAATTTTATATGACAATTTATACTGTGGTTAAAGTTATTTAATAGGCTGTGGGGACAATTTTCTTGAAATATATACTTGTAATTAAAAATGTAGTCCCGAAGAAAATATAACAATTTTATAATAATCAATCAATTTCCTATTGAAATTGTGATATAATCTTGATTCTATATTTTAAATAACTGTGAAAATAAAAAGAGTTTTTTGGTTAAACAGTTTTTAAGAATCCTAGTTAATCATAGATTGTTGTTATTAGGATTTTCTGAAAGTGCCATGAAGTGTTCTGTCTGTATAGCTTGTTATTAGCTTTACAAGAATGAATAATGCTGAATTTAAGTTTTTTAATAATACCAGTATGTGACATCCCTTGCACTTTATATCAGTTAAGTGTATTGAACGTTGTATTTATAGTCTTCGTTGAAATAAATAACATAAAAACTTTATGTTTGGCAGAAAAAATATCCTTCCGCGACGCCATTTTGTGTAAATTTGATATTTCCTATTTTGTTTTCATGTTCACTTATACTGTTGGGTGTAGCTTTTTATATGATAAAAATAAAGTGCGAATTCACAGTATTAGTTTAGTATTCATGTAAGTTGTTATTTCACCTGTTCATTTTTTAATAATTAATGCACATTTATTTGTTGTCATGATGAGGCTAGGTTGTCCCACCTTGTATTTTTCAATCTAAGGTTATATGTGGTTAAATCACAATAACTTTAATATAATTTATATGTTTTTGTTGTTTTAGAATTTATAAAGTCATAAGTTTTCATTTTGGAAATAATACCAGGTTATTCATTTTTCTTCTCAAATTTAATAAATAGAATTGTGGCAGGGGGGTTAATCACAAAGACTGCTTTGTTTTAGGCCTACTTTGAAGTGACATGCAATAAAATTGGACACAATTTGCTTTATGGAAGTAATTTTTTAGATTTTATATCAATAAGATGTTATTGTGTTTTTTAAACAATACAAGTTTTATATAAACTACCATATTGGAAGTCTATATGTTAACAATTAGGTCTAACTCATCCCATAGGCACCCATTTGTTTAGTCAAACATTCATTCTTAATTACAAGATAATTTTTATGGTAGAATTATTTTTCTGTAATGGTTTCTTGAATTATTACAGTGCTAGATGTGTAAGTAGTCTTTCACTAGTTTTATTTAGTTGTGGTAGTCTATACTTACACTACAATAGGCTACTTATATTAGGTTAGACTAGGTCTTACCTAATAGTCTATGTTACTTTTAAAGATTCTTTATAGACCTAGTAGCTGGTTACAAAACAGTAAAAGGAAGTTATAGTCTGTAGTAGAATATGGGTAAGTAAATTTTAGACATGATTTGCGATTAGATTTTAGATTTTCATGTTAGTGACCTATTTTGTTTTTCAGCATAGATTGATATAACATTACATGTAATAGGTTAAATCTTTATGGTAATTATTTACAAAGATAGATACTGGTAATTTTGGCAATTTCTTGTTTAAATCATGTTCTACATACTCTACCGTATTTATTAATAATAAAGTCGGTTTTCAACGTGCAGCTAACTTTTTCACCGAAAAATCACAATTTCAAACTACAGAATTCAATGCATTTATAGATCACCGAAGTCAAGCATCATTGAGCGCTGTTAAATACTTGGATGGGTGACCGCTTGGGAACACCACGTGCTGTTGGCACAATTGCTTCTTTTTTTCCAACATTTCAGTTGGGTTTAGATAACAAAATTTGATTATATATGGTCATATGGCCAGACCTATTGTCATGCAAATACTTTTTTGGTAAAAAAAAGTTAGCACCACATTGAAGACTCATTTTATTATTAAGAAATCAGATAGGCTTAAAAAATAGACGATTAAAAAAAATTGCCAAAAATACTAGTATCTAGGTATCTTTGTAAATAATTACCATCTTTATTGTTGTGGGTAATTGTTTACTGTAACTGCAACTGGTCTTTTTGGCGATTTTTTAAAAATCATGTCCTACATACCTTATTTAATAATAAAATAAGTTTTCACAGCAGAGCTAACGCTTTCACAGGGAAAAAAAAAACTTTTATAGGTAAGGCCCATTAAGTGAATTACATTTTAAAATAGGTTTGCACATGATTAAATGGTCTTACAAAGTATAAATATATATATATATATATATATATATATATATATATATATATATAAATGTTATTAATAATAATGATGAGTTATACTAATATAACCCTACCTAACCTATCTTTGATGAAAACGAGAAGTTGGGTAAGGTTAAATTATTTCACATTAAGCAAGCATCTTTTACCATTTAAAACCATCATAATTTTCCTATTTCATGTCAAAGTAAAATTCTTTCACAAAGTTGTATTACCCAATGCATGTGACATTATTGTAATCAATAATAAATTCTGGTTTTATCTAGATGCTCGTCATCTGAAATTACTTCAGTGAAAACAATGGGATAGGCTTTAGTTGACCTATTTGTATAATGTATTTAATACTTTCATTTTCAATTTGTATACTAAAAATTTAAAAGTATACTACCGGGTAAATGAATTTAAAAAAGAATTGTAATTTTAGTATGGTAGCCTACACTTTTATCTTAAAATTGTGTAGTACAAAACTAGCCTGACTGGCTTATTATATCCTTCAAACTGATTGCCATAAAAGGAATTTTGATTTGTAATAGGGTAAGTTATATTTTTTTGATGATGAAAATATTTTTATAATACAAGCATAAGCAACATTATCTATCATTTAGCCTATAACATGTACTTTATTATGGCTTAATTTATAGATTTGTTTGAAGGTAGAACGTAAATACTAAAAGTATTAGTGAAACATATTGATCTAACTTTTCAATCTGTAGATTGATTTGTTGTAGACATGAACTTCAATGATATTGTACTCATATACAAAACATTTTACGATGATTTCAATTAATATCCCAACTGCCTAATACAAGGAAGATTCATTTCCTATAGTAGATTAATTAAGTTATATGAGTGTGGTGTTTTTTGTTTTTCTTGTTGTTTAAAGGTGAAAAACCTCTCCATTGTCATTGCGTTAAAAACCCTTAGGAATAAAAGATAGGAAGAAAAGAACATAAAATAAAAACTTCTAGCCCTTGAACATTCTAAGTAATGTCAAGGTCGGAAGGGAACAAGAGTTGGTCAAGAAAGATCAGATAGATAAGATGAGAGGGATCTAACCAAAGACCTTTTTATTTTGTTGTGCCTATCTTTAAAAACAACAGATACAAAGTTGTGAGTTTATTCAAATTTCAATATTATCTTTCTTATAAAACAATGTTAGGATTAATAAATTTCAATTACCTAAACAAATAATGTATCGGTTGAAAAGTTATAACCTAAATTAATAACATAAGAGTAAAAATAATTTACCACGTGCAGGATAATTAAAAGTTTTAAAATTGATAAAGAAAATATATTTTTTCTATTTAAAATGAAATTAATTATGTTCCTGAATTATCCGAAGACAATTTTGATCACCATGTTCACCACTGCAACATTTTGACAAAGAAATTAATTGTAAATCCAAACTTTTTATATACTGTGTGGGGTGTCTACATTTAGTGTTGATGCTAAAATGACTTGTAGGAGTAAATAGGTATAACGGTATAACAAACTATATTAGCCCTATGAATATCCCCAATGAAAGATTGAGGCTCACACTATGCATCTTCATAATTTAACGTTTGGACAGGGATTGTTGGTTCTTATTAAGTTGATACGATAATATTGCAAACTCAAAATATTGATGGTTCAACAAGATGGAGCACCACAAGTTCAGCAACTTGTAGCCAACACGTCTACAGAGATGAATAGGTCACAGAAAGACAATTAAATCGCTAGTCCACCAGATCTGTCACCCCTAGATCTTTTGTGGATTTGTAAAGGAACAAGTTTATGAGATTAAACCTAGTGATATAAACTATTAAAAAATTCGATTACGGTATGTAGTGAAGTGGTTTTCACTAGTCCTTAATTAATAAAGAAAATGATGAAAAACTGCTATTTACGACTTATGGCGTACATTGTCAAACTGCATAAGGAAAGTATTTTGAATATTTTATTATCAAACTGTAAGGTAAGAGGTTTTTAACATACAATTTTTGATCATTCTGTATATAGAAAATTATTTTCTCATTTTGTGTTATTAATTTAAGTTTTTAAATTTTAATATTTCAACCGATATGACTGTTAGGTCATTGGAATTCTTTAAACTTAATATTATTTTATATTAAAAGATAATATTTAAATCCACGCAAATAACTCTGTTATTTTTAAAGCTAGGAGAAAAAAACAAATAATCTTGTACTTTGTAATGTTCTAGGCTATAATAATAAAGTAAACAAAAAACATCTATATTTCTTAAAGTCAAGACAAAACATTTATAGATTTTTGAAACACTATGTAGATAACTAAAGGCAAAGTTATATTTAGTGACTGGTCACACGGTTTTCTAACTTTAGATATTAATACATTTTGTATCACTCTGGTTTAGAAAGAAAAAGAAAAGAAAATACAAAATAGTTTTCCCCGAAAGTAGTAAAACAAATTAATAGATTATTATTTAGGCCTATTAATTTGTATTTGGGTTGAGTGAGCCATACAAATTCTGATATCAGTAGTGTCAGGTATTTAAACATCTGTTGCACCATAGTTTGTAATCTCTAAATTAGCCTAAACAATTTTATATAAATATATAATAGTATGATCTTAATGAGTAGCATAACATTTAATCATTTCTTAATTATAAATGATTGGTATCAACTTTTATTTACAATTTTCCAAACTATATATTTTAAGATTTATGTTATGAAAAGGAAAAAAAGGTTTTCTACAGACTATTATGTCAAATTTATTGTAATTTTAAAAATTAATAATTATATATTTAATTATGATAGAAAATTTTAGTGCCGTATGTACGCAGAATAATATTTTTCAAAATGTTAATATTTCATAAATATTGTAATATCATCTTGTAATAATGTGCGTGGTTTATCTTTTTTAATTTATTTTGTGTTTTTAGAACTCTTTAATCTTGGGTTTCTGGTAACCAAGCAGCTTTTGTTAAATATCCAAATAAATTATAATAATTAATTTTCTTCTTTAGATAAGGCACTCAGGTAAAATGCTAGCTTATTATTATTTTTTAAATATTCATAGATGACAACAATTTAACTCTACCTTTTATTTTTTGTAAACTTTAGAAATCTTAAAATCTTTAAAAATATTAATAAAAAGTTGTAAGATGGAAGCTTATGAGAAAGTTTACTAATTACAAATGCATTGAAAAATTCAGAAATGAATAAAAATAGGATGTTTCATTTATATTTTATTTGTAAAACTTTCTATTTTCATTATAATTGATATCCTGAACAAATATTTGATATTAACTTTCTTGATTTTTACTTTTTTACATAAAAATAAATAATAATATTGTAGGGAAAAGTTATAATAATATTTTCTTTGTCAAGTTTTTGTGGATTATGTCTGTTCTGAGGTTTCCTGAGTTAAAAAAAGTGGTACTGTATCTAAGGTATGATATCTGTTTTTAGTTTGTCTACAGCCCAAGTGTGAGGTCCGATTTTAATCAAATAATGAAACAGGAAGAACATGTGCATGGTGAGGGGGGGGATTGCAGCACTGTCGACCGTGCAGTGAAATTCACATATGTTCTCACAAGCATAATTCCATTAGATGATTATAGAAGAATCCATAATATTTTGTTTTTTAAATTCTTTTTTCTTCTAAAAAAGAACAGAGTTTTTAAAAGTGTATAGTTTAATACTGCAATGTGATTAACTAAGTTATGACTGTTATGGATGGACATCATGGATGCATATAGTTGTGTGTGCATGGCGTTAATAAATAACAAATAAAATATAATTTAAATCATTTAATTTGTAATGTTTAGTTAAATACAATTTGTTATTAATCTGATTTCAGATAACCTTAGAAAGATGAAGAATTTCACGTGGTAGGTCCATTTTTTCCGGGAGGAAACAATGCCTACAGTTAGAAGGTTGATTTGGCTAAGTGTTAGCCGTATATAAAAAGGAATGCAGGATGCATTTTTTCAAGACATGTTCAATTTAGGTGGCATCAACAATTCAAGGTATTTATTAAATATAAGTTTCTATTTGACTTAGAGGATGATAGAGTAAGACAGCTGACAAATGTGTCGTAAAAGCTACAACCCACCCAGGTGTAGTAAAAAAATATTTTTACTATGTAAAAAAAAGTATAGTAGGCCTATGTTTTGTTAGCAGGATTGATGAATGCTGTAACAGGTGTTAGATCTGTTGTAAAATCTCTCAAAGTTTGCATTTGTTAGCCGTTGGACAACTGTAACTTACTGACCAATCCAACTATCAAGAATATCATATTTGACAATGCTGTTTTTTATCCTGCCGCAACTGACAATAATTTATCGAGCAATTTAACTATTTAATATTTTGATTTTTATTGGAAGGTTTTGATTAGTTGAAAACCTGTTGAGATCGGCACATGGTGACTGAAATAAAACTATACTGGGGAAAATGCAGAATTTTAATTTTTATGTTTATGTTAGTTGAAGACGTTGTTCTGCAGTAAGAGGTACTTTAAATTGTTTTGTTATTGAGATTGTGTTTAGGGTTTGTTTAAGTCACTAGTGTTATTTATTTATAAATCCTAAGAATTAAATGATCCAAGGTAAAAAGTAAGTACATTAAAATTTTGTTATTTAAAGAAACAGATTTACTTGTGTCTGAAAGAAAAGTAGTGATTGAAAATAGAGAACTGTCAAGGTTACATGGAGGGAAAAGTATTGAAAGGTAGAATATCGGTCCAAACTTATTGGTTCTAACCATGGATCTAAATATGAAACGCTAAAAAAAGGGATTATACTTAGCAAAAAAGTTAACTTAATATATGTCGAATCTGATGTTATTATTGATTCCGGGTATTTAAATTTCCCATCTCCCTGAAATATATATTCATCTACCTTTAAGTCACTCATCCTCACATCATCCCTCTTTTAACTCATTCTCTATCTCCCTAAATTAAACCATTAACTCTCTCTGTTCTTGCCAAATGCATGTGATCACCTGGTTATGCCATCCATTGCTGTTATATGTATTTTCTTCTGGATCCACAATAGACTTCTCATCATATTCCTTTTTCAATCTTATATTAAACATTTATTTACATGAATACTATTTTTCTATTTAGTCTTCAACCACTGCAGAACTTGTTCCAGCACAGGATTGTTTTTAATCCCAGAAAAATAGAAAGCTTTTGACTAAATGTTGATCCATTCTTGCACAGTGTCAATAACCTCCTCATTAGAGTTGATTTTTTTTGTTCTAATAAATTAATTATTTAAGTGAGTTAAAGAGGTGAAAGTCTATGGTGTTAAATCTCAACTATATGAAGGACAAGGTAGCATATCTCACTTGATTTTCCGTAATGTTTCTGTTATCAATGTGGCAGTGTGTTAGCGAGCATTGTTCTAAAGGAAATGAACTAAATGTTGGATAGTTGTCCTTTTTTTTCTTTGAAATCGTAGAATATTATTTGACAATAATAATTCTTTTTTGTGTGAAAAAAATGAAAGTAAAGAATTCTTTGTAAATGCAAAACGATGGGTCAAAAAATCGATGTTAAGTGTTTTGCTGATGTAGCCGTTGTGAGGTTCCCTGAATTAAAATAATGTTTTTTGGAATGATGTTAGTTTGTCTGCTTTGTGTACAGTGCTCTACAGCCCAAATGGATGATTTTAAAGAATCTAGTATAATATTATAGTTTAATAACTAATGACTTACTTGACTTATTTCCTTTTATCTCCTATTGGAGCATAGGGCGTCCAGAAGAGCTCTCCATCTGTCCCTGTCTCCGGCAAGTGCCTTCACTTCTCTCCAAGTCTTATTAACTTCTTTTCCTTCTTTAATAACGGTCCTCTTCCAGGTTTCTCGAGGTCGACCTCTTCTTCTGACACCTTGCGGGTTCCAATCTAGGGCCTCTTTCTCAATAGTTCCGTCTGGCTTCCTCAGTGTATGTCCTAACCACCTCCACTTCCTCTCTCGAATCTGCAGTTTGACCCGATTTTGACCTGTTTCTCTCCATAAATCCTCGTTTGTAATGATCTCAGGCCAATGAATGTTCATGATACGGCGAAGACACCTATTGATGAAAACTTGCAGCCGAGACGTAATTAAACTTGTAACTTTCCGCGTCTCACTTGCATACAGCAAAACAGACTTAACATTTGTGTTGAAGATGCGAAGCTTCTTAATAACTAATAACAATAGCTTATTTTGTTTCAGAAACAATGGCCATATACAAGTTTCATCTGCTGGTAAAGGCACCAAAAGGGATCGTAAGGGTTGCAAGAAAGGGAAGATTGAAGCTATCATGAAAAATAATTTAGTTTCTTCGAAAAATCGTGTCCGACTTACTACCGGTTCAACTGTGAAAAAAACAAAGCCAAACAATAATTTATCAAATCATAATATAAACTCTGGCACTGTTATCAAAAGTGAGTTACTTGATATTGATGATCCCTATACTTTCACTGAACCTGAGCCACAGGTTTTAAGCCTTTATCAAGGTGCAAATAATCTAACATTATCTAGGAAAATAGTACCGTTGCTTTCTAATAGATCTAATCAAGTGATTCCTAACAAAAGTAGTATAAATATGGTGTGTTTAGAAAGGGGTGATGGTGATACGGGTAAAATAAAGACTTTTAGTGAACGAATACATCCAACTGGAGGAAAATTGGTAGATTTCCCTGAGAGGCCATTTTTAACAAAGTCTAATAAAATAATTGTTAGCCCTGATGGAAGCTCGAAAACAATGAACAGACTACAGGCTGATATAGCGCGGAGCAAAGTGATTGTTAAAAGACATAAAACGGTATCTAGTCGTAGTGGTTGGAAGGAGAGTGAAATTAAGACTGAGTCGAAGAATAGTGAGAGTTATTCCCCATCTTTTGCAAAGGTTTCAATCCCTGCGAATAGAATGCAGCGTCAATCGACATGGCAAAGAGAAAGGAAATTACGGCATGAAGCATTACAACGGATACAGCAAGCTCAGCAAGATAATTGGGAAGTGAAGCGAGATCTATATCCTCTAGGTTTGTATTTAATGCTTTTTTAAATGTATACGGGTAGTATATAGTTAAACATATACATTTCCATATATAATTTTACAACTTATATCATCTTTTTATAAGAAGTTGACAGTTTAGATTTAAGTGTTTTACACTAAGGAAGCTGCCAGTGAGTAGCGAAACAGTGCTGAAGCAATAATTAAAAAAATTAAAATCAAGACTTTGTACAAAATCAAAGTAATTATGTTTTAACTCTCCACACGTCAACCGGCCCGAACCGACCCATCCGTCGTTCCAATTCAACATATTTTGTACGTATTTTGCAATTCAACAGTACGCCCACTTAGAATCGTCCTATCGCAGTAAATAAAATACCGTTGGAAAGCTAATGTTCCATAGATGCATAATCATGCAAAAAAAACCACAAAACGTTATAAATAATATTCCAAAATTGGTGAAGTTTGCATATTTTTGATGCGTAAAATCATAGATTTGAACTGTGCAGTTTTTAGTGATTTTTTTTAAAGCCATTTTTTCCCATGTGATTACAAATCTATTTTTCTGTCAAACAGGTCGACCAAAACACTGTTCTATAGATCACATCTTTCTCTTTCAAACCGTAGTTTACAAATTTTTCTGCGTCTCATACATTGCAAGATATTTCTACTTGACCATAGTAGAAACCTAACGGAACGAAATTCACTTGGCATTCGGTGCAGATTATGTTATTTACTAAATAACATAATCGATTTTTGTATCGATATTTTGTAATCGTTCTTTATAGTATGTTGTAGAGGAGATTTCATTCTATAAGTTGGTAGTACTTGATATAGGGTACTGTTATTCTCTGTTCCTTATTTTCAAGTCGGAACATAGGCATTCTTACGCGAGTCCGTGAAATAAAATAACACGGAAAGGGCGTGGCGCTATGGATTGGGATTACATATTTCTGTAATTTTTTAGGTTTGTATATATAAATTGTGTATAGTATACAAGTTACAATATATGTGTATTT
The DNA here is from genome assembly GCA_963513935.1 of Aphrophora alni. Taxonomy (NCBI): domain Eukaryota; kingdom Metazoa; phylum Arthropoda; class Insecta; order Hemiptera; family Aphrophoridae; genus Aphrophora; species Aphrophora alni. The sequence continues at coordinate 146,514,963 of OY740768.1, forward strand.
ATTTATTTGTAAAGTTTATGTTTTTGAGTGAATTTCTAGTATGTGAATGGTTTATATTTGGGATAACCTAGAGGAATGTTGTAAATCTAGGCTATAAGCAAATTTTCTTATATTATTGAGTGTTTTATTTGATTATACAAGTGTATATGTGTGTTATTCTTTGTAAAGTTTATTGTTTTAGTGAAATCTAGTGATTTCTTTTTGTAGGCCTAGCTTTAGAAAGTTACTAATTACGCCTAAATTGTCGAGGTTTTCAAACCTAACCTCACTTGACAAGGTTACCTTTCTAGGGGAAACCGTTATTTTTATTTTGAAAATTTTAGAATTAGATTTTTTTTACCAATAGTTATTCACATTTATACTAGAACTTGTTTTGAATCTTGAAAAATGTAAAACAATTATTTCTATGCTCAATTGGACTTTCATGGAAAATTTAGCCTTCGAATTTTGTTTGTTTTATTTGTTCTTTGCCATACTGACTCCAAAATTATTTTTCAAACTTTTGTTTCATTACATTACTAAATTCTATGAACTGTTCTGAATATAATAATATATAGAAGTTGGTTTTCCACAAATATTACTATTTTTGGTGATTTTTTGAAAAAAAAAAGGATAAATTTACCTTTTTTCGTAAAACATTTTTTTTTTATTTTGAAAATGTAACAATTTTTTCCCCCTAAATATATTAAAAATCTCTAGTAATCGTTGAAAAAATTCCAAAAAATCTATTTGTATTGTGTACATTACCATTTCTGTGAAATTCTTCTCTCCGTTACTTTCCGATTTTTTGGTATTTGACAAAAAAATTCCAAATGTTTTACATCTTAACATTTTTTTTCACTACACACCTAAATTCTATGCACCTTTCTGAATATAATGATTTATAGAAGTTCTGTATAAAATATATTTTACTATTTTTTGTGAATAATTGAAAAAAAAAAGATCATTTTACCTTTTTTCGTAAAATATTTTTTTAAATTTTGAAAATGTAACAAATTTATTTTTTTTTCTCTAAATATATTCACAAATATTACACAAAACTTTTGTATATCTTAGAAAAAAGTGGTAAGCTATTGATTTTGGATGATACAGGTTTTTCTGAAAAATGATAACTTCATTTTTTGAAAGCTTACACACTTACTCCAAAACCGTTTCAAAAAAACAAAAAAAAAACATTAATATATGAATTCTATGCATCTTTCTGAGAAAAATGATGTCTTATAAGTTAGGTTTTGAATTAAAATAATATTTTTTATTAATTTTTAAACAATCGAAGAAAATAAAATTAACATTGACAGTTGGAGGGTTAAGGATTATTTTTTGTATACAACATTATGAATTCACTCGACTTCTAAGTTTTTAGATTGCATGGGACTGTATAGTATTTCATTATTTTCATGAAGTTTGACTTTATTTCATGTACATAGTATGGGGAAAGTTATGTGATGAGTCAAAAAATTAATGTCAAAAATTTTTTGCGGTGCTAGAACTTTTTCAAGGTCCCGTGAGTTGGAATGATGTTCGTTTGTCGTCTGTACAGTGATCTACAGCTCATTTTAATTAAATTGATATTTGGGCATATTTTGGGGATGTGAGTGACTGGGAAATTTTGTGCAATGTTTTTGGCACCATTTATTTACTATACTCTATTCTCCATTAACATATTTTAATTTTTATTCAATTTGCAATATGGACCTAGTTTTAACCCTAGAAAGTGATATGTATCGATAAATCTATACATTACGTTCTTGCCTAAGTGATGGTGTCAATGTTTCGATGCATTAGCAGCCGTTCACGAAGATACCCGAAGTTGTGTTCAATCATAATCTATTTTGGTAATAATCAATAGCTGACATTCAAAGCTTTACTGTACTTAGCATTTTAAAATTTATTTTTATGTTGGTTATTGTGTTCTCTGTTCCTGTTTGAAACTTAGCTTGATCTGAATCTGGTCCAAGTTACTGTTCCCGTGTTTAAATCTAGTACTGGAGATTGTGAAATAGAGACATTATATTTTTGTAATAAGTAGTTTTGTTTATTATTTTAGTTTTACCTTAGGGATCTTAGTGATAATTGCAATAAGTGACCTCTGTAAATTGAGTGACATTAGACAGTTGTTAGGTTTTGGTGAGTTATCTGATTTTGAGGAAGAATTTTTAGTGATTTTGAATAAAACTTAGTAGAGACTATTTATTTTTCATGTGTATATATAATATTTCAGCTCTAAAATCTTTCTAAATCAACATAATCGGCATCTTTGATTTTTCATTTTTGTATAGTAGAAATTGAAAAAGAAAAGAAAAAAAGTTAATAAAAACATTTCTTACAAGTAACACTCAATAGAAAATAAAGGTATTATTTTTATAATTACATAAGCAGTTTTCTGTAAAATATTTTATGTAATAATATTCTTTTTCGTATTATTATTAATTTTTTAAAAGTCTGCAAATATTCTAAAACAGCTTCATTTAAGAGGTTTCTGGTGATAACGTCTAGGGCTAAGCCTAATAGCCGTCACAACCACACTTCATTTAGTTTTATTTAAATTGTTGTCAGATACACTTTTGTTTATTTTAACATCCTTCAGAGTTGTTAAAACTTATTTACAGGTTATGTTCAATAAATAAAGGCATTTATTTACAAATAAGTTATTTGTGCAAAGATATGTAGAAGTGACATCTTATCTAAGTAATGGTGTCATATAAATATAACTGTATATAGGCCTAAGATGAGATTTACTTCTAAATGTGTTTATTTGTATTATTGTTTTGTTTCTGTGTTGCTTTTGGAAAGAAGAAGGGAAGAATAAAGTAATTTATTATTTAAAACATACTAGCTGTGCCCGTGGGTTTGTCTGTTTGGGTCAGGCTTTAAACTTTAAACATATAGGGAAATATCATTTATTAAGGCATTTTCTTCTTACTTTTTGATACTAATGTTCTATGAAATTTTTATTTGAAAGTCAATTGAAACTAATTCTGAAGTGCACAGATAAAAGTTGACAAGTAGAATTGTTCCAGTTGTTTTAAACAACTCGTTTCCCTAATTAAAATTTACAAAAAACAAAAAGAAAAAACCAGATATTATTAGTAATCCCGATTAGAGCATGGAAAACACTGAAAGTGGCAACAAGAGAGAAATAAAAATTGATATTGTACTGTCAAAAGAAGTAGGCCTAAATAAATTTACCAACAGTATTTAAAAAAAAAAAAAAAAAAAAAAAAAACTTGTTTGTGTTACTGAAAATAAGACCTAGTTAGTAGTAATAATAAATAATTTAGGTCATAGTTTGTATTAAAAAAAATGTCTGATAAGTATATATATTTTAAAGATAATATGTATTAATCAAATAAATATTGATTTGTTATGAATGCATGTTACGTATATGCATATGTTATGTAACATATTACTGGTGTTACATCATCATTCCTCTTTTGCTTCTCAAGTCTCAAACACAACTAAGATCCCTCCTTATTCTTTCTATTGTTTTGAAAAAAGCTGTCATTTATATCTAACCTACTTTGCCTACAGTATCTACAGTATATCTACCTATGTGGAAATCGGGTTTTGTGTGTAAATCCTTAATTTGCCTTCAGCTCCGCCCACATGATATACTAATAAACCTCAGGTCATTTAGTGTCTTTTCGCCAAATATTTCAATTTTATAATCATTTTTCCTATTTCCAGTTCTACTGTTCTTAGTATCATAACCTCTCTTGCTTCTAATTTTTGCAAAAACTTGACAAAATGTCACCTTGGTCCTCCAGTTGTGGGATTGTGGCAACAGGCCTACTTTTTGTTTTTTAGATTGAATAAATGTATTTTTGAAAAACCCTAATGAAAATTCTCCAATTTATGGATAATAGTGAAAAAGGACAACATGATTTTAACGTCACATCTTTTTTGAATTGTTGTTACCATTGACTCGTGTTTAAAAAAAACTATGAAATTAAATTTCACAGACTTATAAAAAAACAAAGTAGTTATAATTATCCGACAATTCCTTGAAACTATTATATAAAGTGAATAGGAATTGGAAATAGATATTGAATATAGGAACATGCAATATTCATTTAAATACTTTCATGTATAGTGTAACAATCCCCAAGATATCCTAGTTGGATCTACACCTTTCTTCATCCTTAGTCTTGGGTTAAATCTTTCCTGTTAGGTTCCTCTAGATGAACTCTTGTTCATCCGACCCTGATATTATTCGAGGGCTAACGGTCATTATTTTATGTTGTTTTTTTTTCTCCTTTTTTTTTAAAGTCAAAGATGACAAAGGTTTTCACCTTTAAAAGGAAAAAAAAATTTAAAGTTATACAATTGAAAACTGACATTATGATGGCTATAGAATCGAAGAAGAAGGGACTGAGGATTTAGGTAATATGTACACCTCTTTAGTACCAAAAGAATGTAAGTCAAAGAGGGTGAAATGAGCGGTGGAGATTAGACATCAACATACATTTATGTAATGTAAAACAGTTATAATTGATGTATATGCAATGAATGATGGATGGCCCACTAGTTAGCATTTTTTGACAGGCTGCGTAACATTTTTACCATGCATTCTTTTTAGAAGTATTCTGGAAACAATTGTTATGTTCTAGTTTTTCAATAAATAATGTTTTATCTAGGCTTATAGATGTGCCAATGTCATGAGTGTTATTATATGAGGCGTATCCAAAAAGTAAGTACAGCTTGTAATATTTAGGATGGCCTGTGAAATGCATTAAGAAAGAAAGAGTCAGACTAGTGAGAAGGCAGAAGAAATGTTGGTGGGGAATCTGAGGAAGTGCAACAAGCGCTATTACCAATAATTGCTATATTTATCGACATAACATTGTTTATTATATATGTACGACAAACTAAATTGAGGTTTCTACATGAGTTGAGAAATTAGAACCTAAACCAACATTTTGCTTTCCTGAACATAAGTCTTGTTCATGTAAATAATTGGTCTTTCAACTTTTCTGTCTTTGGTCTACTAAGGTTTCCAAATACTTCAGTCGCATCTCTCGAATATTTGAATTACCAATATGCTCTTTCCTGTTATTAATTGTTTAGTGAAATACTAATTCTTTAAAAATTATTTTTACAGCCCATATCCTTTTTAAATTGTTTTCTTAGTTGTCCCACTTTTCATTGTTTCAATAAAAACCGAGCGCAACCAATTTTTTTAAGTTTGTGTGTTTTCAGTTTGTTTAGATCTCATAACTTTATTCTGCCGATTGTGAAATACAATCTGTTAAATAGTTTTTAAGTCCAAAAAATATCAGACCTGTGGCAGATATGTGAAAACATTTGGTGAAAATGTAACAAGTGATGAAGTGATAAGAAAATTTGTGAGGCAGTTCATTGAATGATGCACGAATATCCATAACGAGACGAGGAGTGGGTTTTTTTCTATCTTCAACAAAGATTTAATAAGTGAAGTAGATGAGAAAATTTGCCAGAATTAACAGTTTATATGATTTTCTTACTTTCTAATGAGTTTCCTCATATTTTTGGTTCTTCCAGAGTCTGTATACAATGGATATCAAGCTGTAGGCTGTAGATAAGGATGGGTGTCCACACAAAGAAATAAGTAATGAGTTTTCTCAAATTTCAAAAAGTGTTTTTCATGAAATTGTGACAGATCATTTTAGGTTATCGGAAACTGTACTCACATTAGGTTCCGAAAATTCTGTTTGATTTGTACTAATAATTGCTTTGCTTTGCTGTTTATGAAATCATACAGTGACAAAGGGGATCCTTCTTTAAGCCAAATAGAGACCTAAGTGACTCACATAATTTCAGAATCCCTATATACGAGATCCCTGAAATACAAAAGTTCAAGACCACAATTTCAACATAACAAATTATCTGTACTGCGCTACAAGATAAGAAGGTGGTGTTGCTAGTTAACTTTTTGCCTAAAAGTGAAACAGTATATGCTGAAGTAGTTTTTGAGACTCTCAGAAAATTGCATTGTGAAGGCAGGGTATGCTTAGTTGTGGAGTTATTTTGGTTCACTAGATGGGTTGGTTTACATAAAACCTGATCACATAGTTTGACTGGGAGCATCCACCCCAAAGCCCTGGTTTAAGCACCAAATGACTATCATTTATTTCTGTATCAAAAGTAATCTTTAGCCAGCCAGTGCTATGACGATGTAAAAAATGAGTGATAGTGGTTATCACAGTTGGCATTATTATGAAGAGTATATAGAAAACCTAGTAACATAATGTGGAAAATGTCTTAATAATATTGAAATTTAAGTAGAAAAGTAGTTTCTAATTTTTACAGAAGAAGGTATGCCCTTTCTTGTAAAAATTAAATGAATTTATTTAAAAAAAATTGGTATTTTTTCTCTAGACAGGCCTCATATATTTGATTTGATTTTACACTAATATACTCTATTTAATAATAATTTTATATAATATTTTGAACAAGTTATTACTATTAGTATATTTTGTGATTTTTGTATTTAATTGGGTTATAACTATTTTAAGCTTGTACAACTTTCAAATTAAAATAAATATATATATTTTTAAATTCTGGTTAAAAAGCATACAAAATTAACAGATTCATAGTAAGTTTAGATCACAACTTGACTCAAAGTTAGGTGTTACGAATCAAAGTTGAACCAAGGATGGATTAATATAATGTATATACTTGCCTTCTAGCTTAGAATCATTTGTTTAGCAACCCAAACTGTCCTGATTCCAAGCTTTTCCTAGACACACTAAAATTCTGTGTTATTTTTTCTAATAATACATTTATCCTAATTATATTTATTATTGTACTATAATTATTTGTAACAATCTATCAATTAATTTGTTTCAAATAATGTTTACTTCCATATATTTTTACAAATGAATTTGTTCAGGCTTAGAGTTATCAGATTCCGAGGAAGATGGTGATAGAGAAGACGAAGAAGATAATCGAGGAGTGTTTCAAAGACATTGGTTTATGGGCTGTGTTTGGGGGAATGGGGAGGGTGGGGGAGGTCGAGAGTCAAGACTAGCGCAAGTAAGCAGTGAGTTAAGGCGTCGTGTTCGTCAGATGTGGCGAGGTGTACCGAGGAGAGAGGAACCAGAATCTCGGTTAGTTCATGCTGTGATAGATGCATCCCGTCGACAGCCTAGCGAATCTGCATTATTGTTAAATCCTAGACTTAAAATTACTCCCAAGCAAAGCAGGTCAGTAAAAATCTAAACTAAATTTTCTTATTTATTCTGTATTCATATTTGGTACTACTATGCAATTCTGGTTTGAACACAGCCGTTAATCAATAAATGCAATACTAACTAGACCTATTTAGAATTTTGAAAGGTAAAAAAATAATATAGTATACAAGAATATTTCAAGAAGAGATTTGAAGGGTCAAACATTTAAGAAACTTTTTTATATACATATATGACCAGAAACACTTTTTCTTTGAATTATGGCCAGCCAATAATGTCACCCTGATTTCTGCTCCAAGAGTGAAATAAAGCCATACCAAAATTTAGGTACAGTAGAACATCTGTTAACCGGCCTCAGATTAACCGGCCTAATATCGTAGTGTACTGGTCGGATGAGAGTTTCCGAAAATAAATTGTAATTGGAACACCAAAGCGGCGGCGAGTCAAACGACATTGTCAATAGTGGTATTCCATTGTCGGCGGCATAAAAACACTGCGGAACCAAAGCAGCGGCGAGTCAAACGACTTTGTCGATAGCAGTATCCCATTGTCGGCGGCGTAAAAACACCGCGGCACCAAAGCAGCGGCAAGTCAAACGATTTTGTCGATAGCGGTATCCCATTGTCGGCGACATAAAAGACCGCGGCATTGGCATCCGTCGGTATAGCAGACATAGACCGACAAAAACGTTTGATGGGCCGTTTTTTTTTCCACGAATCAATTTAGTACACATTATGGAAAATATAACATTTCTCTTCAGTTTTCTTCTTGTCTTTGACTGGTTATGATCTACGTACAGTATATACAGTAAATAAAAATGAGTGAGTTACGAAAACGGAAGCGTGTGTTAGTTTCGTTTGAGACTCGGTTAAATCTATCAAAAGACTTGATAGAGGGGAATCTGTAAAAAAGCTTTGTAGTGTGTAATTTTTTCATGTTTGATGTATAATATACATAACATAATATATACGATACATTTATGTACAATAAAATGAGTTGCAATAACATCTTAATTGCATAATTCTTAGCGCTACCTGATTAAATAAGCTATCTTGGAAAGGAAACCGATTTTTCACGGGAACCTCGGATTAACCGGCCAAACGGGCAACCGGCCCGGGTGTCAGTCCCGACTAGACCGGTTAAGAGGGGTTCTACTGTACAAATGTTGTTTCATATGTATATGTTTTTGATTTGTAAAATTGAATAAAACAGGTCACAGAACTGTTATCTCTGTTAATTTTTGAGGAAATATGTAAAATACACAAAATTGGGAGTCGATAAACACACTTTTTAGGTTTAGCTAAAATAACTTTGTTAAATGGCTAATACACACAAATAAATCCTGTAGATAATTATTATTTAATAAAAAAAATGGATGTAAATAAATTCAATAAAAAACAAATACAAGTTAATGAATTTGACTTTCAATTAGGAATTTTAATCTTTTTTTTTCTACTTTTCATATTTGATTATATGACCTGATGCAGTCTTCCAGAACATGATGGATAACTTTAAATGTGTCATGTTTCATTTCTCTATTTGAAAAATAGCTCAATTTATGATTATTGGCCTCATCAGTATCCATTATGTATAACTGACCGAAGGCTGGCGGAACACCGAAACCTGTGTGTAAGGTGCTTATTTTGGGGTAGATGGCACCGTATATTCTAAAACAATAAGAGCTCACTCCATGAACTATTTTAACATCAGCTCCAAATAAAACGAAGGCTAGTGCAGTGTTGTAGCTTCTGATGTTTTCCAGATAATGTTGTGAAAGTGGTATACCACTTCCAATTAGATATTGTAAGTCTGGATGAGCCTGAGAAATATCTATCCTTTGACCTTTAGTGTCAATCTCATAATGAAAATCAAAGCACTGCAATATCTACATTCATCAGAAAGATCACCTACATCAAAATATAGATTTAAATCAAATGGTTGTGCAATTTAAAAATAATGTCGAGGTCTGATGTTCATGTTGGTATCAAAAAGTTGAACCTCTTGGTTTTCAGTGCTCTTCTATTTCTGTTATCGGCCAGTAAGTGCTTGAAGGTATCCACACAGTTTATTCTGGGGCGCATTTGGTTTTATGCTGTGTAAAACTTAAGATATCTAAGCTCCCATGCAGTCGTATAAACTGTTAAATTATGCGAGATGTAAGCAATAAAGTAAGCGTTATACAGTATGTACAGTTAAGTCATTATCCTTTGTGAGATATAAAAAATCAGACCCAATATCACACATTGGCAATAATCAATGTAAACTGTTTAGTTTTGTGAATTGTAAGCAATCAATCACAACACATTGTGAATACTCTGTAAGAACTATATAGATTAACCTAAAAATAATTTAAAAACAGCTATATAAATTCTGAAATAAAACAACAAATTAAAACATATTTGAGAATATCAGTTGTTTAATTTTGCAAGATTTAATCAATTACAACTCAACATAAATCTACCCAAACAAAATAAGCACTATTCAAAACCTCTATTATAAATTTTCAACAAAACAAAATAAAACTTATTTGAAATTTTGTAACAGCTGTTTCAAATTATTATGTAACATGTTATTTACTCATAGCTTACCCCCAGACAAGAAATATGTATTTTATTATGAACTTATTTGTTTTAGATCTAGAGTTAGTATGCTTGCACCTCGGAAATGCTGTTTGGAAAATATCTGTAAGAGAGTGGCTCTACCTTGTACTCGCCATTGTGCACAGCACATTATGTATAACGTAGATCAACTTTTGTTTGAACATTGTACTGCCAAATTCGCAGACAACACACAATGCTGTGCTCCAGTTTTTGACATCACACATGAATTGCCACTTTGTCGAGATCATGCTAGGAAGTGTGTAAGTACATTTTATTTTCAATTATTGTTAAAGAAAAATAATTTCATACATCGTTCTTGTTAGCTATAGGAGTGTCCGAGAGTGATATTTTGATTTTGTGACGAGAATGAGAAATATTTCGATCAAGAAATACCAAGAATACAGACTTAGGGACGAAAGTGAGAACAAGAGTTGTGTTGTCGCAACGAGAATGAGAGTGATACTGAGAATTTTTACTACTGATTTAATTCAGTTAAAAAAAGTAATGTGTACAGGCAGTTCCTGTTATATGTGGTCCCGCTTTTTGGTTAATTAAAGTTAATAAAGTTTTTTTCTTTTTTTCTTAAAGGTGTTTTGTAATTTGTACATATCTAGAAGGTGAAGAAATAAATATTTATTATTGTTTGTTTCAAAATTTGTATGTACTGTAAATAAGTTACAACTTGATTATATTTTTTAATTTACAATTAAATTATTCACAATTTTTATATCTTAGAATTTTGATTTTGTAATTTTAGTGATTCTTATTTAGAATAATCATCAGAAACACTTTTTAAAAACAAAAATTTTGTGTGCATTTCTTACGTGAAAAATATAAGTATATGCTGGTAATATTTTTTTACGAATATATAACAATAAAATTTAGATTTTGCTAAATAAAATGATAAGTGATGAAATTTTAGAAATAGCCTATATTTATAATGAATTTTTGATCAAAATTACTGCAGTATACGCTAAAAAGGTTTGGCAGTACAGATTATGTAACCTTCCTGCTTCTCCCGGTTGAGAAACTTACTAATTTAAAAATATTAACTATTGTACATCTGTACTCAAATTATAAATTCAAATATAGGGCGCCAACATGTGTTTGGTCACATGTACTCTTTATACAAAATATTAACTATTGTACATCTGTACTCAAATTATAAATTAAAATATAGGGCGCCAACATGTGTTTGATCACATGTACTCTTTATACAAAATATTATCTATTGTACATCTGTACTCAAATTATAAATTCAAATATAGGGCGCCAACATGTGTTTGATCACATGTACTCTTTATACAAAATATTAACTATTGTACATCTGTACTCAAATTATAAATTCAAATATAGGGCGCCAACATGTTTTTGATCACATGTACTCTTTATACAAAATATTAACTATTGTACATCTGTACTCAAATTATAAATTAAAATATAGGGCGCCAACATGTGTTTGATCACATGTACTCTTTATACAAAATATTAACTATTGTACATCTGTACTCAAATTATAAATTCAAATATAGGGCGCCAACATGTGTTTGATCACATGTACTCTTTATACAAAATATTAACTATTGTACATCTGTACTCAAATTAAAAATTCAAATATAGGGCGCCAACATGTGTTTGATCACATGTACTCTTTATACAAAATAAAGTTAATTTTTTGGAAGAGTGTACTACTTAAATTAAAACAAAGTCGTGATATCTGAAATGCATACATTTAATATCAAATTTAGAACAACAACAAAATACTTCATCTTAACAACATCAATTCAACCTGAAACACACATATTCATAAAATACAGCTAAATTGAAATGTTCATCAAATAGTCTTAAAATTTAATCAAATCAAAATGTTCATCAATTAGTTTTAACATTTAATCAAGTCAAATAAACTTTCATGTCCCTTTTTATTATTAAATAGCTATAAAAAATTTCCAAAAGTCAGTATTTTTAATTAATGCCTCTAATCTTGGGTTAAGTAGTTCCTCCAATTAAATTTTCTTTTTCAAGAATATAGTTAATTATAACTTGGCGTGTGGTATACCAAACACAGATTCACTGAGTTTATCACTGTTATTACAATTTAACGCTCTGAGTTTAAGGTTATTTTAAGTACTTGGATATTCTTTTCGAATAATAACTATTGTTATTATCCTAAGATTTCAATTGTGTCCCAACCAAGTGATAACCTACCTTAACTTAGGCAGATTGCATCGTTTCGTATTTTCTCGAGAAGTGTCTTGCCTTGCCTACGTTCAAGGCACTAATTTTTATTTTTCCACATCGTTTGGATTTGGAATGTTTTAGAAGCTTATTAACTTATTTGGGCAATAGTGAATAACAATATAAAGGGTTTGGTTGGAACAGTGTTGTCAGATGTCTTTTCCATGATTTGATCTATCGGGGTTGTCAGATAGACCATATTATTAGTTTTACATTTAATTTAAGCTCTTAGACCTAATATGTTCTTATGATTAAACACATGTTTTTGACTACTTTATAATGAAATAATCTATTATCTAATTAATATATCTCGCTTTGAATATCACACATCCCGTTCCATATTAAGTCGTCAATCCAATATTTCACCGATAAGTCAATGTAACGGCAGATGAACCTCTAATATTTCTCAGTCACAATCGGGATTATTTACTTGTTACTGATGTCACAATCAGTAATTATCAGACGATTTCTACTATACTTTCACTTGGACTTTGAAGACGATTAACGGAAAAATGTGAAACCACATAGAACCATTGATATTTCTAGGGTTAATGAATAAAACCTCAAAAGAAATTTGCAAACATCAGTGTTGCTTGAGTTAAATGTAAAATTAGATAAAGTAAGGTCTCAACAATACAGTAACAGCTAACCGTATTACACCAAATCAACTGATAATTATTACATGATTCTACTTAGGCCTGATGAAGTAGGAGAGGAAAATATAATTTTTAAGAACCGCAACACAATTTTGTATCACGCCAGAAGTGGATGAGAGTGTGTGGAAAAAAAGGGCCCAGTGTGAATCCTGCAACTGATTTAATATAGTAAATGGTGGCTACTTTGAGTTGTTTACCCTGTATATTGATTTAATAATTTGTTAGAAGAAAGTTTGTGCATGGTTTTTTATTTAGTTTTGATGATGTATAAGAGAAAGTTTGTGCAATGTTTTGCATAATTTTATTACATGACAGATTAGAAAGTAAATTCTATTAAATTTACTCTTTTACATTTAACTTTTTTTCCAGGATAACTATGACAAATCGTATATTGAACATAAACCAAAGAAATCATCACGTAAAAAACCCAAGCCATCAGCGTTAACAAGATCTACAAAACGAGGAAAGAAAAAGAAGAAACCACGCTCTAGCCCAAGTTCAAGTTTAAGTCTTAGTCAAAATACAATATTAAGTGATGTAGAAATAACCATAAAAACTGAACCTGGTTTGTCTGTTGATGAAGTGTCTCCATGCCTTGATGTAGATCAGATGATGATACAATCATCTCCAGGTTCACACCATCCATCTGAAGTTTTCTTAACAGATGCAGCATCAGTTTCACAAGTTGAAATTACAGTTGAAGGTTAGTTTATTATTATATACATTAGAGTGTATATACACAATGAACTGTATTGATATGTTAATATTGAATTGAAGGCATATATTACATCGTTTCTAAGTGGTAGTTCAATCTCCATGCGTAATTAAAATATTGTTAAATAATGTAAATTTATATGTGGTATTTTTTTGTTTATATAAAGTTTATAATTTTGTTTTGAAAGTGTCATTATTTAATTCATCATTAACACATAATGCAAATCATAAATTCATTCGAAATTTAAATGTCAGTAGATGATTTTGGTTTTAACAAGAGCTAGATAATTTTTATATAATCTATGTTTCATTGTGTTTGTCACTTTTTATTTAAATATAAACTGTGCAAAAATATTACGTACTTTTTCTCACACTCTGCTATACACAAAACCAAATTAGTAAGCAAACAAAAAAGTATTCATCAAAATATCTCCAGTTAGGGTAACAGTTATAATAAGAATATTATTTCAGCCCCCCCATTCTGGTATGAAATTTGTCAATAATTATAAGAATAGTTTAAAACCTGTGATTCTAACACACAGGTAAACTATAACTAAATAAACAAACAAATAAATTCAAAAGGATAAAAAATTAGTGTGCTTAGTCAGCCATTGTTATCATTATTAAAACAGCACCAACCTCTACAAAGAGAAAAATGCCAACACAGAACAACTTATAAAACCTGGCAGAACAGCTGAGAGAATTTCTTATGACTATTGAAATTGTAACAGGAGCTAGATGAAAGCCATCTGTTGACATTATGTAGTGGTTATGATTTCTTTGTTAAGAAAAGAGAGGATTTAATTTTTGTTTTAAAGATCTCTCCAAATGGGGAATCAAAAAAATTGCTTCTATTTGCCTTCATTTAAATATTATCAATGTTTATTATGTTTGTGTTGTTACTTCATTCTTTTTTCTTATGCATTTTGGAAACGATGTTTCATCATCGGATATTTCGAACCTAAGAAGCCGTTATTCCATACAAAAACAACTTACAAATTAACATAAAACTAATAGACACAATACATGTGACGAGTTCGACAAAGGTTACCCAGAGGCTGCTTGATGGTATTGCATTTTTTCATGTAATCCTTTGTTTTCATCACTCTGATGAGTATTGAAATGTTCAGCAAAAATAAAAGTAATTATGATTTTCAAGATTTTTAACATATGCCGACAAAACAAAAATAATAGCTCGGGAGCCCTTCAAGAAATTTTAATATATTAAAGAACTTACTTTCACAATGCAACTTGGAAGCAACTCTAAACATTACAGAATTAATTCATGTTTATTTCAAAATGGTAGCTCAAAAATTTGTTTTAAAATATTTTTGTAAATACAGATAGATCGATGCATATGGTCCTAATAAATAAAATATTTCAAAGACCATATGTTCGGAATTGCTTTGTTTGGTGGCTATTAGAAAACATTATTTTATTCAACAACAATACATTTGAAATATTTAACGGTTAAATTTATAAATACAATATATTTTGTTACTTTTATTTTTAATGTAGGTCATAGTTTAACTGAGTTATTAATAAAAAACTAGTTGTTTTGTATTTGGTTACAACACTCATTTCCCATTGGTAAAGTTTGGGATCATGTATAAAAACCAATAAAAAATTCTACATTACCTAACATTTTCTAAATTTTACAAATAAGGAACACTGAGAAACTTATGTATGTTGTAGTTACTGTACAAAGAAATTATTTCTTTATCAGCAACTAAATACAAATCAGTACAATTCACAATAAAAATATATATCACAGTGTTTTTCGTTAGAAAAAAAAAGTTGTATTTATAAATGGTCTGTTATGTTAACCAATTTTTACTTGTTTGGATTGAAATCATTTAAGTGGACACGGTTTTGTTTAAAGATTATACGATAGAAGATATCACCAAACCAAAAATAAAACACTAACACAATTAAAGTTAGAAAGTTTAATATGTATATTTCAGTAACATAGTTACCATCTTCAGAGGGATATAAACCAATACTGCACTAAATATGACAGTGAGATGACTTACAAAAAGTCAAGTATATGTAGAGCTCCTCCCCCCCTCCATATCGTTGAGAGCGGTTTCTCTGCCTACCTAGAAGGTGGGACGGGCGACGTGCCGGTCAATCCAATTACTTTTTGTCACATTTAGTTCAACACAACACACACATCACATTAAAAATTATTATATATATATATATATATATATATATATAACCCAAAGGACGGGTTTGAGTGTTCTACTAACATTTATTGATGCATTAATCTTGTTTACGTGTACACTTATCAGTCCATTTCATAGTACTCTTACAAGTAGTACTACGAAGTGGACAGATTCTAATCACTAAAGTTCTGAAATATTTCATAAACACTGTTCACTTTCTCCAGTGGATAAGTCAAAGTTTTCTTATACTGATGTTAAAATGTAAAGGAAAAACAACAACTGTTTGTATTAGGTAAATACAAGTCAAAATCAAAAAGTTAAAATGGGTCTAATGTGTGCTTTAACTTGGTTTTAACAAAGAAAATAACAAAGAATTTTGAATTGGCCTCTATCATAATTCAACAACAAATCATTTTCAGCTTTAACAATTAAAATATTTTTGAAGTTATCCAACAACCTTTTTCTTAAGTTGTTCTTAATATTCTTAATCAAACTAACATTATTCATGTCTATATTATGAAAGGCAGAAAGGCATTCACAGCAGCGCTAGATTTTTCAAGCCTGTCAAATTTAATATGCGACAAACTAGGAGAGAGGTTATAACGAGATTTAAAGAGCATTATTTTACAGGCCTGAAAATCTAACGTTGCTGATCATATTCTTTCTACATTTCATAATGTAAGAATGAATAATGTTAATTTAATTAAAGAAATTGAACATATCAGGAAATTTTTTAGTTAAATAATCCATTTTATATTTTGTATGGATAGGAGACACAGGCTTACCTTGGAAAGTGGTCCTTGATATTACCTAGTAGTACACAAATAGAGAAATACAATAAAACACTAAAGTTCTGAAATATTTCATAAAGACTGTTTACTTTCTCAATCAGTGGATTATAAATAGAAGAATAAATTGTTGTTGCCTGGTTGCAGAGGATGGATCTGTGTTGAGCATTGAACCACAGATGAATGTTTATTTTTATTGTTATTATTCCATTTTTTAAATAAATTATATTAATTTGAAGAAAGTCTGTTGGGATGGAATTATGGATGATATATCTATAAGATTGTTTTGCCAGACAATTCAGAATTGAAATTATTTTTTTCTGAAATATTTCGTAAACACTATGCACTTTTTCAATCAGTAGAGAGTATAAAAAGAATAATATTTCAAGTGAAAAATATACGACCTAGACTGGGAATCGAACCCAGGATCTTTGGCGTTACTCGCCAATGCTCTACCAACTAAGCTATCCTATCAAACCTTATTTTGTAGGAAACTTTTCTTAGGCGACTACCCTCTCTGTTAGTACAAATACACTGATCAATAATAAATACACTGTTTTTAGTTTGGACATCAGGACAGTTAAGCCTAAATCATTTCTAGGAAGTCTTTCAAAATTTTTTATTCTGAATTTCACCTGGACTATGTCTACTTCACAAGTTACCCTTTCTGGACGTCAAAGTTCCTCCAATAAAACAGAATTTAAAATTAATAACCATCATACATATACCACAAAACATGTAAATCTACCAATTACAGTGCAGGGTTTCCCATGCTCATTATGTATGCCTAACCACAGACAACCCAGTAGCACCAGGATGAATGGCCACAGACATGATGTAAAAATCATGGATATAGAGAAACCCACTGCATAACCATGCTGCAACCCACAACATTGCCACTTTTGGGCTTACTTAAAATTAATATCATCTGTGATTCACACTCAAGACAGATCCATCCTCTGCTACCAGATTATAACAATTAATTTATTCTTCTTTCTATATATAGATTTAATTTTTTTTATTTAATGCTTATATCTTTATTATACCAGTTAGTATTGTAATTAAATAATATTTCAAGTGAAAAATATACGACCTAGAAACGTAAGACGGCCAACAATTTCAACATTTTTGTTTTATAACTTATTTTAATCATATTATTTGCAATATGAATTTTACAATGTTGGTCTTAAATTGATAAACATATTCTACATATATCCGTCTCCAATAATCCGGGCCCTAAAAACTATTTTTCAATCTTTTTGGGTCTAAAGCTTTTTTATTACAGTGATTTTGAATATGCAATTTATGACTAGAAATAATTTACTTACATATTTGAAATTGGAATAATACCAGTTTCTTAAAAACCAAATTAAATCATTGGTGCTACACCCAAGTGGGCTTCGTAAATTATATAAAAAAATATTTGATTTGTTTCTTATTTTTAATTCTCTCCTGTTCTTCTACAATATAATGTGGTTCTCTGTTGGACATGCTTCTCCTGCGTCTGGTGTCAATAATTTCAGGCAATCCTGATCTTCATTCCGTACTTAGAGTCCACAATACAAATTGGCAATATTTTCTCTGTGCAATATGGAGTTGGCCTTGATATTTGTTTTTGAACTTCATAGTATTGTAGTAGTTATGTTTCTTTTTAATGATTATTAAAGAGGCGTCACTCATTTGCTACCACAAACAATTCCTTTTGTAATAATGTAAAGAAATGAATGAATTACAAATGATTAGCAAAAATAGTTTACATTAATGGTTTTATTTGGCATTATGTAAAATACTACAAAATATTTTAAGAATTAACGTATTGTTAGTTTTAGTAATATTATGAAACATTAAAAATAACACGCTCATCAGTGCTAAAAGCTATATTCCTCTGCGTCTGAGTAGTTCTCTTTCAAACCCACTTGTACGCATGGGTATATTTTTTAATTTAATCAATTCTATCTGCCCTACTTTTTAAGTTAGACACTACGGCATTATTTATAGTAATAGATAATAAAACATAGAGCGTTTTCCTTTTTTAAATTTTTCGAAAATATTATTCATTGATTCACAAAAAAATAGCGAAATATAAAATCGATTTACAAATCTCCTCTCCATTTGTTCAACCACTAATGATTATATACCAATTAAAAAAAAAGGGAAACATCCGCCTTCACGTGATCTTTAAAATGATATTTTATCGATAATTCTGAGATGAAAATTGACATTAGTACCACTGCTGTGTCCGTTAACGGGTAACAGTTAACCGTCAATGTTGACCGTCGTCAACGCTCAACGCAGTTGACGAAGAAGTGATTAACTGCTAACGTTGATCAACTGCTTAGTGCTTGCAGGTGACGTATCAGTGGTTGTTTGTTAGCGCCAACGGCCCACTCGATGCACACGCACCCAGCTAAAAGTACGCCTCTCAGTCGTCTGTTAGTTAGTTGAGCAACTAAAGTGAATCAATTAACATCAACGTTTATTCATCAATAAATCAACGTATGTTTCTGCTGTAGCCTACTATTTTACTATTTTACACGTGCACACTGAACAAAGACACTTGGTTTTCTGTTCTGTCTGGCAGGTTAACATTAGCAGTTTTTTTCAACAGTTAATCACGCTCAACGTTAACTGGTGTTGACGTTGACCGTTGTTAGCGTTAATGCTCACCACTAATCAGTACAACTGCTCAAGTGTAGCATTATTGTTATGTGAGATGAATCTAATATGGCGGAGGTGAAGCAGAGCCCTTAAGTGTATCCGATAAGATGTAAACAAAATGTATTGGTTTCCATCTCTCCAAAATTGTCAGTTCATGAAATATCAATGATAACCAAAAAATAGGCCATGATGCTGTCATAAAATATATAATTTCTCAAAATCATCTCAACTGATTTAGTTCAAATTTGAGTGAAATGTGAAGATTAATGACCCAACCCCACATGCAAAATCGTAAGTTAAAAAATATTATGATTCAGAAATAATTGGGAAAAAATAAAAATTAACCTTGACTGTGAAAAAACTAAATTTAATTTGTCATAGAAAACTAAATTTTAATGAAATAAAACTTACGCCCGAAGCGAGTTTAATCCCATATTTAAATATTTTTTGAAAAATGATCTTATTGATTCATTTTCACTTTTCTACTGACAACTACTAAAATGACATTTTTTGTAACGATTAGTTTTTATTTGGTTTTATAGATGGATGAGTTGGGAACGTTTGTGCAATATTTTGTACTGTTCATTTTCCTTTAACAAAACTAAGTCCTCTGCCGTACAATTTGGATTATCCCCGTTGTTGTAATGTATTTAAATATTCCACACTAAAATGATTTTTTATTATTTTATTAATCACCAGTTTGAATGAAGGATCATATAAATAGGTGTAAAGTCGACACCAAAGTAAGAGCTTAATGAAGCTTCCATTAAAAAAAATAAAAATAAAATTAAAAAAAATTAAATAAAAAAAATAATTAAAAATTAAAACAAAATTGTTGTTCAAATCATGGCCTTAAAGAAAAAGAAGAGTATAAAATTGAAACACCTAGTCCTCGAATACTCTAATAGCGTCAGGGTTAGAAAAGACAGAAGGGTTAAATCAGAACCCAAGCTAAGTTGAAGCAGCCCATCTGAGAGCCAAGGGTCTAATGCCCATCACTCATTGCCTTCAATCAATTAGGCACGCTCTGGTGCTCGCCTAGTACAATTATATATTTTTTGCAATACCCATTTCTGATCTAAGTTAAGGTAATAAGTGAATTATAAGGGGACACTGGTAATAAGTAACCAGTGTCCCCTTTGTAATGCCAGTTTTTGCCCCTTTTTAATCAGGCAACAATAATGAAATGAACTTCCTTTGTAAAGATATGTTTGCAAACCTTATCAAACTCCAAAAACAAACATCACTTAAATTATTTCTTTAAAAAATAATAACACTTGTTTTAACTTTAATTGTATTTGTGTTTAGGGTTTTTATGTATTATTAAATATTATTGAAATATAACGGTATAGAAATATATACTTTAATAAAAGCATATTTTAATTAGAATACAATTTGTAATTTTGTTTTTAAAGTGTAATTTTTGACACAGTGTGACAATTTTACTAGGAATTAAAGTAGGTTCTCATTGAAACATAGACTAATCGTATAAAACAAAATTGTCTCTACAAAGGACTTTTGTTATAGTTGCCCAATTAAAACGGGGCAAAAACTGGCATTATAAACGGGACACTGGTTTCAACTATAAGCTTATTTAGGTCTCAAATGAGTATTGCAAAGTTTTTTATAACTATACTAGGCGAAGCTTGGCTAATTGATTGATAGGAGTAAGGTACATGCGGCCTGGTCATTAGATAGGCTACTTCAACTTAGCTTGGGTTTTGGTATAGTCAAGAGAAAACTGATATAAAAGATGAAACCTATGACTTATGAAGCTTGCCACACTCATACGCATTGTAGTATGGGTTTATTAAAAATTTGACTACTGTAAGGAGATTGATTTCATTTAGATCTGTAGGTAGAGTATATAGAGGGTGTCACTTTAATTAAAATAGTTTTAATTTGAGAAGAAATTCAAATTCAAATGGTAATTTCATTGTAAGTTAAAATTAAGTAATCTCCTACTTCTTAAATCAACTTTAATGTAATAGCAGATATTTCTTGTTGAAACTCCATATTCAAGGATAAAATAAAGCAAAAGCTTTAAGTAAATTATCTTATATCAACAGAACTAGTTATAAAATCAGTAACCTTATTTCTACTAAATGTAATCGTAAAGTTGCCTTTTATTGTAATAAAAATCTAGGGAAAATGTTGGTCAATAATAAAGATAAAAAAGAAATGTTAGAAAATAGTGGAGTTTATAAAATATCTTGTCAAGATTGTGACTCTGAGTACATAGGTCAATCAGGTAGATCTATAAAAGTTATAATTAAAGAACATGTAAATAACTGGAAACATGGCTATAGAAACTCTAACTTTGCTAACCACCTTTTGGACTCGGGTCATAGTTTTGATCCGAAATCGAATGTTAAACTCTTACATATAGAAAATAAAAGCAATAGATTAAATAATTTAGAATGTTTAGAAATAAATAGATCTATTTCACTTAGGCCTATTCTCAACTTAAATGACCAAATTGTATTAAATTCGTCACCTCTTCTAAAACCCATCCATAACATAGTTCATTAACCTTTACCTACCTGCTAGGTCATCCCCCTACCTTTCCCGATTTCTCTATTGTATTTCAGTTTCCTGTACTTATGTTTATATAGTTGTCTATACCTGTAAATTATCAGTTGCCCGATGATTCCGCAAGGCGAAACAATTGTAGCTCATTAATACTATTATAATATTTGAAACTTTAAGCTTTTGCTTTATTTTATCCTACTTCTTACTTTCTGAAGTAGAATATAATATGTAGTATAAACAAAGATTTTTCAAGGGACACAAATTCAATTTCGAGTTTGTGGCGGATATATCCATTTTGAAGTCAACCTCGGTCTAAAAAAATAGTTTTTGGAAAGTTTGTCATACTCGTGATGCTCTACAGCCCAAACTTGTGGAGCAATTTTAATCAAATTTGGTATAACACATAATTTAGGCACATTTTGTATTTCATTCAAATATAAAAAAATTATGTATTTATATAATATAATTGCCGACTTTTTGAATTTATACCGATAACTGACGAACCTACATTTTTGGATAGATGGCGACAAATATGTTTTATTTGGGTTCTTAACTCATATACAAGCAAAATTCTATAAAAAACTCGTAATTTTTTGTTTTTTCTTAAGTCAGCTACCACCAAATTTAAACTATAAAAACAAAAGTTAAAAAAGTGTTCTTATATACCCACATTCCAAAATCTATCCACATGTTTGGGCTGTAGACCATAGTATATACGATAGACTCAAGGGATCTTAAAATGGATATATTTACAAGAAACTTGACATCATTTTTTTTTTTTAACTATCACATAACGTTCTGTATTATAAGTGTATGTGGGAAAGTAAAAAAAAACTACTAGGATTGTCATAGGTTAAGTCGCCAGTAAAATGTGGAGACCATTTAAACATACTACAAATATTCAGTCCAAAACTTTTTTTTGTAAGAAAATTTTAAGAGCTGTCAAGCTAACATCATCAGAAATGACATTTTTTAAAAGAAGAACAGAAGATCAAGTTATTTTGAAACAGAAATATATCATATTTACTATTTTCCCATTCAACAAATACTAGTAATATTGAATTTAAAAAATCTTTCATCTGCTATTGAAAATACAGGTAAGGTATATTGAAAAGTATATAATGTAAAAGTGAGCTGTTGTTATTATATTTATTAGTCAGTGTTAATAAATTCCTCTATCAGTATTAAAGCGTACAAAATTCTAGGTTTGGTTTTAATTTGTATAGATCCAAAACTATAACAGATAGAATAATTTGGAAAACACAGTTAGAAAGAAGAAGAAAAATACCATAAAATATTATTACTTTAAAGTTGTTAAACAGTTATATCGACTTGTGAAAATTAGACGAATGGATGCCATAATTTAAATTTCAGTTTGCCGCAAAACTTGATCGTGTATAATACACAAATATTACCAATTTATTAAATATAGTTGTTAATGTTTTACGAACTTTTGGTTTTATGTATATGAATCTATTAAACATTACCTTTAAAACAGTATAAAAATTATTGTGATATGATCATTTTAAATAGGGTAAATGTTGATTTAAAAAAAAAAAGCGATTTTTAGTCGCTTACAGCGAGGTCCATGACGTTCATCTGCTCGCTGCGAGCAACAACAGGTTAGAGGGTTAAAAAAAAAATTGTTAAATATGAGATAAAAAAGTATCCAACTAATTTAAATTTGGCTTGTTAATTAATATTTTATAAATTCAACTATGATTTCATTATTTATGGAGTGAATCATTAAAGCTGTATTTTGGAATTATAGCCATTCTCAAGTAATGAAGGCTACACACACACACACACACACACACACACACACACACACACACACACACACACACACACACACACACACACACACACACACACACACACTGAAAACATTCCTAAAACCACATTAAAATGATATGATAACTTCATAAAACTTTACTTTGTTTTTACATCTCTGATATATGTATAATATATAAACAAATAGTTTTGTTACAACAGTTGTTCCTATGGCACTTGTGGAGAGTTACTCCACTTTGTCTGTTGCATCATAATATAAAGCCATCAAATTTTCCTTGTGCTACATTAAGGGCTAAATCCAGCACAGGTTATATTAGGAAATGGTCTCCGTCCATGATCGAGTGCATTCCTGACAGCTCTAGATCTTCAATCGGGCTAGACTGGTACATAGTTGTGATTAGTAACTACAGTAGAACCTCTGTTAATCGGCCTCGGATTAACCGGCCTATATCGTAGTGTACTGGTTGGATGAGAGTTTCCGAAATTAAATTGTAATTTGAAACACCAAAGCGGCGGCGATATCAAACGACTTAGTCAATAGCAGTATCCCATTGTCGGCGGCGTAAAAACACCGCAGCACCAAAGCGGCGGCGAGTCAAACGACTTTGTCGATGATAGCGGTATCCCATTGTTGGCGGCATAAAAACACCGCGGAATTGGCACCCGTCGGTATAGCAGACATACACCTACAAAAAAGTTTGATGGGCCGCTTTTTTTCCACGAATCATTTTAGTATACATTATGGAAAATATAACATTTCTTTTCAGTTTTCTTCTTGTCTTTGACTGGTTATGATCTACGTACAGTATATACAGTCAATAAAAATGAGTGAGTTGCGAAAACGGAAGCGTGTGTTGGTTTCGTTTGAGACGTGGTTAAATGTGTCAAAAGACTTGACAGAGGGGAATCTGTAAAAAAGCTTTGTAATGTTTAATTTTTTCATGTTTGATTTTTAATATCCATAACATAATATACGATACATTTATGTACAATAAAATGAGTTGCAATAACATCTTAATTGCATAATTCTTAGCGCTACTAAAGCTTTCTTTGAACGAAAACCGATTTTTCACGGGAACCTCGGATTAACCTGCCAAACGGGCAACCGGCTCGGGTGTCAGTCCCGATTAGAGGGGTTCTACTGTATAGTCTAAAAGGTTCTTTCCTCAGTTTACGGCTGTTGGTTTTCCACAGGTCGGCAATCTTCTCCTATTTTTTTCCTGTTTGCCTAATTTTATGCTTCTCTTTTCTGGTATCGTGGATTTGATGGAGGGTATATTATAAATTATGTGGTGATCATAACTTATTATAATTATTATACTGAGATTGTATGATCTTATTTCCTGACTCTACTGGATCATATTTTGTAAACCTGGTTAGATCTATGTAAACAGCTTTTTAAAGCATATATATTTTTTTTATAAAAAAATTATAATTCAGTGATAACTATATACTGTTATATATCGATTTGTTAACAATATAATATTGAATAAGAACATATTCCATTTTAAATAATTATGAATTGTTAGTGAATAGGCTACTTATATATATATAAATTCATTAATTTTTAATTTATTGATTTAACGCTAATATGTTTTTTACCAGCAAATATTATTTTTAAGCCTTTTCTCCATAAATTGGCAGATGTTGTTACATCCAACACTAATGCTTTCAAAGTAAGGAAAACAATAGAAAAATCTCACCTTTATTTCAAAGCTACAGTTCTTTATTCATGAGAAAAAGGCCAACAATAACCATACCGATTAAAATTATGGAGCTGATTTCTGCAATAGTGTGCCAAAAATATTGGCAAAATATAAACTTTGTTTGGTTGAAAAACATTGAGATTTCAAACAATAATAAGTGTTGAAAAAACTTACTCATTCACACATCCCCAAAACCAAATAAAAAGTAATAAAAAATAATCATAACAAAAAATGTCATTTCGGTTGTTAATCAAACAGTGTAAATGACCATGGACACTGTTTTGAAACAATATTTCTATATATAAACTTGTTTCTCCATTTAGTTTTGAGGTCACCTGAGACCAAATAAGTTTATTTTAAGATATCCTCATATATGTTAAGTTCCCTACAACCCAAATGTATGGACCAATTTAAATCAAATTAGATATGTGGATACATTTGACTATATCTCCATCTCTCTAAAAATACTGTTTATTGAGTTACAGTAAAACACTAAAAGATCGGCCATGCGGCTGTTATAAAATATTTTATTTCTCAAAATCAGTTCTGCTAATTTTGTTAAAATTTTAGAAAAATAAAAGTTTAATACAGTAGAACCCCTCTAATCCGTCACCTTCGGGACTGGGGGCATGGTCGGAACGCAAAAAAGGTCGGATTATCCGAAAAAAAGGTCAATATTTATTACATATTATATAAACAGATTTTTTTAAAGTGAAATAAGTGATATATATAAACTTTTAAAAGTCTATATATAAACTTTGCAAGTACAGTAGAACTTCTGTTAACCGGCCTCAGATTAACCGGCCTATATCGTAGTGTACTGGTTGGATGAGAGTTTCCGAAAATAAATTGTAATTGAAACACCAAAGCGGGGGGGCGAGTCAAACGACTTTGTCGATAGCGGTATCCCATTGTCGGCGGCGTAAAAATACCGCGGCATTGGCACCCGTCGGTATAGCAGACATACAATGGCAAAAACGTTTGATGGGCCGCTTTTTTTCCACGAATCAATTTAGTATACATTATGGAAAATATAACATTTCTTTTCAGTTTTCTTCTTGTCTTTGACTGGTTATGATCTACGTACAGTATATAGAGTACAGTAAATAAAAATGAACGAGTTACGAAAACGGGAATACGGAAGCGTGTGTTGGTTTCGTTTCAGACGCGGTTAAATGTGTCAAAAGACTTGACAGAGGGGAATCTGTAAAAAAGCTTTGTAGTGTTTAATTTTTCACGAGAGATGACACAGCACTGAAGCGGAAAAGCGATAGCGATAACAAACCGATAGCGATAACAAACCGATAGCGATAACAAACCGATAGCGATAACAAACCGGAAAGATTGGCGCCCGCCGGCGTGAGACATTCCACAAATCTGCAAGTCGGCAGAATAATATCAATAGCCAAGAGCTCGAGCACGGTCGGACTAACCGAGGTGACGGACCATCCGAGGGCGGATTAGAGGGGTTCTACTGTAACTTAATTTGGCTACAAAATTGCAAGAAAAAAAAAAATTCCGAAATAATTGTTAAAAACAAAATGAACCTGACTGCCATCAAAAGCTTGATTTTAACCAAATACAACTTATCCTGCGGACATGTTTATGATGTAAGAGAAACAAATTAGACCTTTATTTAAATATTGTTTATAAGGAAGCATCCATGGTTCACTCTTTGATTGACAACTACTGAAAGACATTTTTTGTGACAATTATTTTTGGTTCGTTCTTATTTGGTTTTAGAGATTGATAGGTTGAAAGTTTGTGTAATGGTTTTTTATCATTAATTTTAATAGTCAGTGCATAAAAGTTATTTTAATTGACTGGTTTGTGTTTATAGTAAAAAGTAAAATAAAGGCTTAGTGTTGTTTCAGGTAAGAGTGGTTTTCCATAATCTCCAAGTGTGGTCAACATCTTTCCTTTTATTGCTAGAAGATTGTATGTAATGTATATTGACATTTAAAAACTATATTAAAATCCATGCCTGCTTATTTTTTGGAAAAAAAAAAATAATAAACAAAGTACAGTAGACTCATGACTATCCAGTCTGGGCTTTGATGTTAATAGCACCAATTTGTATCCACAAATTAAATCTATAAAACAGTTAATTTATAATGCTTTTCAATGAAATATATACACAGTATATGTTTTCTAAGTAATTTTTATGTCCCAAATAGTTACACACACCCGCCTTATTAACAAAGAGATGTGGCTGCGTAAATGATGTGTGCAACTTTTTTTTCGTGTTTGTTCAAGAAAATTATGGCTCTTATTATTTTATAGTAGATATCTAATGTGACAGTTGTTTATGCAACATTCAGTTTTTAGTGATGTGTTATTGTTTTGATTTATAATCAGATTTGTAATTTTACAACTTTGAGAGATAAATATGTTGTCCAATTTATGCAATCTTTGTTATGTTCTTTACATAAATGTTAGGATTTTATAGATATGTCAATTTAACCTTTTTTCATGATTAGGTCAAATTAACATTAGTGCTTTGATCAAAATCTATAAAAACAAGTTTATATATGCTATGAAATGGTACAGTTGTTTAGTTATCACAAGTTTGTGTGTTTATTACATCAGGCTTTTTTTTATTATCTATCCCAGCTGGGCGCCACATTAGGCCAGATAGTAATCAGCCTACTGTACTTTTAAATGAACATATTCCCTAAAATAAAATTTTAGAAGTAACTTGGAGATTCGTACGAAGATGTTACAAATGTATTGTGTATTGAAGAGAGTTGTATGTAGCCCCTAAATTAAGAAATTTATCATGATTGTAATTTGTATTTAGATTACTGGTAGAGAACCCTGTTTATGATTTGTAATATATTTCTTTTATGTAGTAAAACCAGATTTTACAAAATTCTTAATCTATGTTCGCTTCAAATTTTGGACACTTTTCGACAGTTTTACCAAACATATAATTTAAATATCAATATTATTGTTTTTATAATGAAGCAATTGTTAGAAAATTATTTCCTTTTATTTTATTCCAATTTTTGTTTGTAGATAGAAAAAATTCTCTTTTAAAATTTATATTTTTAAATGTTCAGTACTTATTTTTAGATATACAATTTACATATAGATAATGGTAGTGTATTATGTCCTTGCTTCTATACTTTATAAGTAGGCCTACTCTAAAGAAAATTATTTAATGGGTCAAAAAATCTACGCTGATTTTTTTTGCAGATATATCCATTTTGAGATCCCCTGAGTTCAAAAATAGTTTTGGGAACGGTGTCTATCGTGTGTTTAGTGCTTTATAGTCCAAACGCATGAACCAGTTTTTATTAAATTTAGTAGTGCGTGGGCATTTTTTAGCCATTCTTTGGAATGTTTTAATTTTTTTTTTAATAACTCAAAATTTGGAGTAGAAGATAAAACCACAAAATGAGAATTTTCTAAAAATTAGCTCTGATGATTGTGATCAAGTGTAGCCTCTAGGGACTCAAAAAGTATTGTTCATCATCTCTCCAAAAATGTTAATTCATGAGTTATCAGTTAAAAAACTAAAAAATCATCCATAGGTTAGTTATAAATCAATTTCAGCTCTGTAGTTTTTCTAGAAACTAATTTAACTTGGAGTAGGTACAATCGTGCATACCCCCTTAATTGATGGATATTATCAATTAGTATAGAAATCAATTAAATTTGTTGGTTATAAAATAAGAACCAAAGCCATATATGGCCACTTGTATTCAGTTTTATTTGTTTATTGTTGTAGTTTAAAATTTTACTAATGAATATTTTGATTAAATATTTCTATTAAAGATGCTGTTGAAGAAGTGTCTGAAGAAGTGTTGGCAATTGCATCGTTGGATCCTGCCGAACTTGCCAGTCAAGCTTCTCGTCTTCTAGAAGAACATGATCTTACCAACATGCTTAATCAGATCCCTTTCAGCGATCTCTTTACAGGTATTGCAACATGCTTCATTTGATAAATTTATTAATTTATTTGAAGATGGAACAAAGCTGTTTTATGGATTGTCTAATTAAAATAAATACTATTGTGCAAAATCGTTCAAATAAAGATATATATCAGGAAAAAAATATTTTTATTATTACTAAAAAAATTGTTACATTCTTTGATGATATCTAGAGTTCACTTTGACACATGTATAATTCTTAGCTGTGCACACTTCTTCGTCAACTTTGATATCAGGCAAATTATATTTCAAACATAAAGAAATATTAGATATATTAATAAGACTTACCGTCACAATAGTCTATATTTGTCTGTAGTTATATCACTACGGCCGTTTCGGCTATCAGCCATTTTCAAGTGTTATGCGGTTATTACCGTTGTCTTAGTTTAAAATCACAAATTACGAACACACGACACATAACAAACACACAAGTTCTTTAAACATTTAAAACATGATGCAGTAGGCCCACTGTCACAACGCGTACTGTCACAATGGCTGAATAGCCGAAACGGCCTTAGTGATATAACTACAGACAAATATAGACTATTGTGACGGTAAGTCTTATTAATATATCTAATTATTAATCAGTAGTAGGAATGGCGAAAACAAATATGTATAAAGGAATATCTATAATCATTTACTTTTCTAAACCAATGTATAGAATAGATAGGTACCACACACACACACACACACACACACACACACACCGATAAAAGACCAAAAATCAAAAAACATTCCTGAACAATTGCATGAACGCTAGTGAATAACACATCTATCAGTCGCAACAGTGAACAATAGAATTGCACTTTTTATTGGGAAAGGTGGAGAATTTTAATAGACAGCTGGAAGCCATGTATAGATCATACTATTTATAGCTATACTCTTCAGAGTTATGTCTCACAACACTGTTGGAATTTTTAAAGTTGTCAATCAATTTTAATCATTCTAAATAAAGTTTTAGTTATCTACCAATTTTTAAAAATATAGACTAAAACCTGACCAGATAATGGATAGGAAATAAAATCGAATTAACATCTCTCGAAGTTATAAGCTATGAGATGGACCAAACAGTCATAGATAGATGTGAGAAGTGAAGGACGTTTACGGAGAGAAGACACGTGGTGGGTGCGGAAGTATTGTAAATTCTATTCTCACTGCTAGATAGAAATATGTTTATAGATGAGTTTGTTTAAACAATTAGGTTAAATTAAATGTAGTAATATGACAATAATAATATACTTCTTTCAGATCTAAATAATGTTCGATATATTGTGGCGGAAAATGTTTAAAAATCTGGATATCCTACTTATCAGCAGTATTAAATGATTGCAACTTGGGAACTACTGCACAGATTAAAAAAAAAAAAAAATCTGTTTCAATTAGCATTCAAATCTGATGGCAAAGAGCTGACGTCCAAACTTCATCATTGGTTAATAAAGGTGGGGGTGGAATTAATTCGTCCAAATTCCAGGCTTATTGGATATGGTGTCTTAAAAACATACCCGCTGGGAATTTCCTGTGCTAGTATGGGTGGCTGTATTGAACACCAGTGAATCAGTTGATCCCAACCAGTTTGGTTTTTTGCATGAAAAACACGAAGGGTGACCTTTAGATTTTTATTAATCCTCTCATCATGTGAGGGGTTAGGGTAATAGGGGGAGGTAGAAATATGTTTTATTCCCAGTTCAAGGCACATTTGGCTCATAGCGGCCGACTTGAAGCTGGGCACATTATCGGTGACTATAATTTTGGGAAACCTGAATAAGCCGAAAACAATTTAGATTGTAAAATAATTAATTTAGGAAATAAGAATTTAATATATAAAGAAATAGAGTGGGGGGTTTTTGTGACCGTCTGCGCAGGAAAAAAAAAATTGGATAAATTTCATCAACATCCAATTATTGATATGTGAGCTACTACGTTTGGTTTAAGTTGTTGCATGTAATAGGGATTATTTCCTAATATTAACTAGTATATAGGCTGAGTTTGCTACCAGATATAAAATGTACCAGCGATTAATTGGGTAAATTTGGAACACAAAGCACGGTTTGTATTAAATTAAATTAGACTTAACCCTAACATTAAAATAGTTTTGTAGTAGTAGATATGGAAGAAAGCTATCTGCCTTCAAAGTACTATCAGCTGTCGAGATAAGCCTACCGAAGTCAATAGCCGAAGACTTGTTTGACCGGTATAACGACGGAACTAATTCTTAAAACTACGTTATGTCGACTTAGGCTGGAAAAATATTTCAAGTCATAACATAATTCATACATATATCTAAAGCAATACATACATTAATCACAAACATAATTATTACAAAAATATAAATTTATAAATGGTTTGGTGTATTAAAGGATGAAAACAGGTTATCTAAATGAACTTAAGTTTAATTTTTTGAACGATAAATTAATTTATTCAGTAAAAAAAAAAAAAAATATTAATTTTCTTCTCTTTTGCTTGGCTTGTTTTTATTTTTTTAATATGCAATCTTAAACTGTATTAACTGAAATATCATTAAAGAAGGAAATAATTTAAAACTGACAAATTACGTGAAAAACGATAAAATGAATTCAATTTTGAAAAGATATAAATATTAATGTAATTAAATAGTTAACTTACCATTATAGCAGACAGGATGTTAATAAGATTAGGCCGAATTATGATATTGGTTATTTACCATTATATATATGAAAATAAATTAAAGATAAGGGGTTTGGAATAATTGAGCATAAGTTTCCAAAATTAAAAGTTTAATGTCGCTAGGGGATAAAAAAGGTTAATTTAATAGTTAAATAGGTTATATATATATACAGGGGTGGTGAAAAGTCCCGGAACGGGTTAATATTTTTTTAACCGTTACAGATGGAACTATATAACTTGGTACACTGTTACTGGGCATAAAACACTATTTTATCACAATTTCAATGAGCCACTACCACTTCGGGGGGACGGCCCACAAGGAGTCGGAAGAAAATCTTAAATGAGAGCGTGGGTCGAGTTGTACATCAAATTAAAGGTCTAATTTAGTAGAATACAATGCCGCAAATCCGACTTCAAAAGGTTCACCCTAAACAAAATGGCGGCGTTTTAAAGTTTATGACAGTTACTATGGCCTTGAGTGCTAAAGATAGTATTTCAAACTCATGCCATCTTTGAATGGCTGCCATTTCAGGCTCGGTTGTTCGTTTGAAGTCGGATTTGTGGCATTGTACTGTGCTAATAAAGACCTTTAATTTGATGTACAACTCAACCTATGCTCTCGTTAAAGATTTTCTTCCGACTCCTTGTGGGCCGTCCCCCATTAGAGGTTAAGGGTCAAGTGGAACTCTAAAAATTAGCTTTATAGCTTCAACATAGATTTCTGGGCGTTTGTTTTGAAACCTGTACCGAGTAAACATGTTCCAGCTATCTTTAACACTCAACGCCATTGTAACTTTCATAAACTTTAAAACGCCGCCATTTTGTTTAGGGTGAACCTTTTGAAGTCGGATTTGCGGCATTGTATTCTACTAAATTAGACCTTTAATTTGATGTACAACTCGACCCACGCTCTCATTTAAGATTTTCTTCTGACTCCTTGTGGGCCGTCCCCACGAAGCGCTAGCGGCTCATTGAAATTGTGGTAAAATAGTGTTTTATGCCCAGTAACAGTGTACCAAGTTATATAGTTCCATCTGTAACGGTTAAAAAAATATTAACCCGTTCCGGGACTTTTCAGCACCCCTGTATAAAGAGACAGAATTTAGATTTCGCGATAAAAGGTTGTGTAATACTAGTGTAGGGCTTAAGGTTAGTTTAAATTATATACGAAAGAATTTAATTTAGTCGAAATGGATTAGTTAAAATTTAGGAAAATAGAAAGGGATATTAATGAACGAAAAGTAGGAGGCAAAAATAGTCAGAATTTGATAAACCGGAAATTTAGCAAAAACAAGGCTCGTGTAGCCAGCCATTTGAGACATGTCACCCAGAGCACAAAAACCCTATTATAGTCTTAAAAATTAGGGTTTATTATTATTATTTTTTAAATTTAGAGACGACCAAAATAACCCGGAATACAAGACAAAGCCTTTTCTCTGCTACCTTTCTACGAAAGGTAACCTTGGGGGGGGGGGGTAACGTGAATCTGCTTTGTTATGCGTTGGCGAGTCGTCAGATCCCGTGGTAAAATTAATATAAGTATACTGGGCGAATCTCAATCTAGGCTAGCCATTTTTGAGGATGTAATTCTAGAAACTAATTTACTAAACTAACCAATTTACACTTAAACCAATATTAATATTAACTACACTGTATTGGCACATCATGTCGGACTAATACAAAAGGCCTATCATGGCCGCGTATTAGTTCAACTTATAATATTACGATTCCAAAAACACGATGTGCCCAGACGACCCTATTCCTTTTGGTTTAGCAAGGCATAGTTAAATATTGCGGCACTATAAGAAAACCAAAGATGAACACTGTCCAGACATCTTCCCTCACTGCCTGTTGATCCACGACTGGTCTGTTATCTAGTCCCTCGTGTACATACGGGATAGGTAATGGTGACTAATCACCACAGTTATGTTTTACATTATGGCTTAACCCTTTCACTGCGTAAGTCGACTGCTGTCAACTTGGCGTTATTACCGCTAAGTGCATAAATCGACTTTAGTTCACGTCAACAGAAAAACTTTATCTTTCAATGCGTTAATCGACAATAGTCTCTAGTGGATAAAAATGTACAGTGTTAGTTTTTGAATGCTTCTGAACTCTAGTGGTGACAACATGGACTGACGCAAGTCGCGTGTCTATGTTTACATCTGACAGTTGAATATGTGCGTTGTTTAGTATACAAGTTTCTGTTTTTAGCCATTTTATTATTGTGTTTTCCTGTGAATAAGTTAATTATAGTGTGTGAATTTAAATAACAAGTGATTTAGTTATTTTTATGTGTATATATATGTTACATTTTAATTAGTATTTGTAAGTATAATTGACTAGGCTATATAACCTTCAAAATGTCTACATTTCTTTGGGATGATGAAATTGAATCGTATTTAAATAACAATAATGAAGACTCAGATTCAGAGTTTGAATTTTCAAATGAAAATATTGATTGTGTATCAGATGATAGTGAATTAGAAGTTGAAAATAATGAAACTTGCCCAGATCTAAATAGGCCTAGTACGTCTGTGATTACTAACCAACACAGCAATGATGACATGGGAAGACATTGATGTGTCTTTAGGTCCAGAAATAGATTTAGATAATATACCATAAATCTATTTATGCAATAAGTTACTGTTTTTGCTGTACTAATCCATTAATTTCAGCTCCATACCATTTGTTTTAGGTATACAAAATTTCCATTATGATATAGTATTTTTTTCATAATTTTGGTTAAAAACATAATAATTTTTTTTTTTTTAACAGAAAATTTATTAAATACTTCCTAAACCTTACTAGAATTTGATGCTTTGTATAGCAATTCATCAGAAATAAATACAAAAATAAAATTATTTAATAAAAAAAATTTTGGCCTATAATTGCAAATGTATAAACACTACAGAAAAACTAATACGCAGCGAAAGGGTTAATAATGTAACATATTAAAGTATAATACAACATTAGTCATTAACAAATTGAAATTATAATATTTTAACACAATTAAATAGTGAAATAAATTAAGCACTTGTTAATTAGGTACAGTATAAAAAAGGTTAAGTTTGTTGAGGGGTTACCAACATTTTAGAAATAAATTTAAAAAACTAAACAATATTGAAACTTAAAAGAAAAATATGCCAGCCACTAATTTTAAAATTTTAAGAAAAGTGGGTATTTATATTTATTTTATGTTATTTATATATATATTTTTAAGTTTCTTTATTTTATATATAAAAAAAAGCTGTATTAAAAGAAAGTAAATGTAGTTAAGATGTTTTAAAAACAGACAATTAATTCTTTACTTCTTTGAATGGACTTTATGTGACCCACAGCAGTTAGTGCCAAGAGTTGTTTTCTTTTAAACAATTAATTATGTAACTATTATAAAATAATACATTAGACTCACGTCCTAATGTAGGTATTGACCATGCCGAATATTTAGAGTAAATCAATTGCTGTGCCTTTCAATATCCGGCACAAATATGACACCCAATTTTGTGATAACTAAACATAAGTAGGATTTCATACTTTATATAACCTTATGTTCATAGATTTCGAACGAAGAATTAATGTTAATTTGACCTAATTATGAAAGGAGAGTTAAACAAAATTATAAAAGTATTTATAAACTTTTTCTTTTTCCTTGCATGCCAGTCGCATCGAAGCCTCAGAAAATAACTTTCACCAACACCCTGTTGGTCATCTTTATCAGACCTTCACAACTATTGTAGTGGCGCTAGGGATAAGTCCTCCCAATGGTACTACACCTTGATGTGCAGTCTCTACTTTATTTGTTGTACACCCCCCCCCCCCCCAGGACTAGGGGTTGTACTGTGGGAGGCAAAATTTTAACATTAATTTTAAAATATATAACTAAGGTTACATACATCGAGCAACATATTGCTTGCATTTGCTATTCATATTTAATGAACAGTTATAGAAGTTATATAACTGATCATAACTCTAAATAGGAAAAAGAAGACATCAATAAAAACTGTGTAAACAACAAATTGTGTTAGATATCTATGCTAATTGCATATTGTACTATAAAATTATTCAGCCGTAATTTTTTGTACAGACGTGAAAAAGTTACAGTGATCTCTTTATGAATAATGCAATTACAAAGACAAGTACCCCTTCAGTTAAAATATAAAAAGTACAGAAAATATATACTGCAGGTTCAGTCGTTCATTTCACAAGATGCTTAGGATTGAAAAATATTTTGATTTAACTATATACTCTAATTTGTGGGTCTAAATTAATATTATTTGCATATTAGCACAGACCGAATAGTATGAAGAGATGTACAGTTGCAAGTCTATTCTACTTTAATTCTGGAGGATATCAAATAATATTGTAATTTTATTTTTTCTATAGAAGACAAGAATGGACAGTATGTACCAACAAGAGAAGAAACAGAGGAATTAGAACGGGCATTAGAAGCAGTAGACAAAGACGTGAGGTCCCTCGAACGTATGACCAGATCATTGCCACTAACGCTTCCATTGGCTTTGGATTCAATTAATCTGTTAGATGATGTAACAGGTGTATACACATCATATCAGAATGGTTTCACTTCAGGGCCTCCTCCTATTCAGGCTCAGCCTGATTTAAGGCATTCATAGCGTTAGGTCAGTCTCTTTGAAATCTCATTAAGCAAATTATTTTATATCATACCTAAAAAAACAAACAAAAAAACAAATGATAGTGGAAGTGTTTAAAAACTGAGTAATTTGAAATACATCATGACTTCTTTTAGATATACAGTACAAAATAGAAACAAACGATTTCCACTTGTAATTCTGTTCCTGTGAGATATACATTTAACTGTGTGCATACAATTAGGTTTAGTTTGTAAATAAATTAGCAATAGTGTGAATTCTATGTATATTCTAATTGTATAGATACATTCATTAATTATATTGTAATGTGCAAATATTTTTTACTTTGTTATTTTTTTATAATTTTGAAGTCATTAAATTTTGCTTATTTCTATGATCACATTTAAAAACTTAATGGTTTTTATTTATTTAGTTTTAATTGAAAGTTATTTAGAATAGTTACTTTTAATTTAACAATTTGTTCATGGATCCTCAGGTATAAGGTAAAATATACACTTAAAATTTTAATAGGGTTTAGTAGAATAAATTCTTGAACGCTTTAGTGTTATTTAAGTTTAATACCATGTATACCTATTTTTATGAAGGTAACAGTTATTTTAATTATTTAAAAAAATATATGTATATTGATATGATTTTTGTGTACACGTATAGACACAAGAGCAATAAATGCCACTCTTGCTATTTTAGCTTTAAATAATTATATATAACATATTTAAAAGTAAAAAAAAAAACCCAAAAAAGTATAGGTAACTGTTTCATTTAATGGAGGACTTCTACTTCAGGTATTTCACTGGGTAGTGGGCATACTCTATTGCATGACTAAAATAATAAAGGTTGGTGGATTTAAATTTACCTTATATAGAGAAGGTATTATGATAGTGAAAAAACAGATTTATTAAAATTATCTTATAAAGACATGTCAAGTGTTATAAAAGTAAAAATGTACACAGTACTGTAATTGAATTTAGGAAGCAAAACACAAATGGTTTTTAATGTCTTTTTAAGAAAGTTCATTTTTTTTTTTCAAGAAGGTTTGTTGTGTATCAATGTTACATAAAATTTTATCAGGATTATCTTTCTTGATTTTCACTCTTTCCAGGTCGACCTGACTGGATCATTCCAGTAATAGATAAACCTCTTTATTTATGAAAAACAAACGATGTAGGCTGTAAATGGACTTTTGTGATTTTCTATTGTATGCAGAATTGTAACACTATTCATTTCAAACCTGTCTATGTTCAAGGCTGGTGACATGAAATCACCTAGTTTTCGGAATGTTGCATTTCAAACACATGTTCATTCACAGACCCCACAATCACGGAAATGGAAATATCCTTCCAGAAATAGACAAACATCAACCATTGTGCCCTATGAATTGTAACAGTTCTCTGATAAATCTCCCACACATATTCAATAGGATATAAACATTGCTCAAAAATTTTCACTCACCAATCCCAAAACTGAATAAACCCAACCTAAACTATTTGAAAAATGTTAGTTCAGTAAGTTGTCAAAAAGTGAAGTTCAATCATGGACACAGTCATTGAAATAATGGGGACATAAATTCAGCATTAATTTTATTGATTAAAAATTAAGCTTTTAATAGCGGCAATCAAATTTCATTTTTTATTTTGCTAATTATTCATGAAGCGTAATATTTTTTTACGTGCGATTTTGTACACAGATTTTGGTCATTAATCTGTACATCTCACTAAAATTTGAAGGAACTCGGTAGAGTCGATTTTGAGAAATTATGTTTTATAACAGCCTTGTTGTCATATAGTTTTTTTATCAATAACTCGTAAAATGATGACAAATACATTTTGTTTGAGTCCTTAGAGGTTACACTTGAACAAAATTGTTCAAGTTAATTTTGTGTTTATTTCCAGCTACCCCCCAAATTTTCATTTATCAAAAATTATTAAAAACTGTTTTATAATATGGCCAAAATATCCCAACATACCAAATTTGGTTAAAATAAGACCAGGCTTTTAGACTGTACAGCAATGCAGACAACTGACAGAAATCATTCCAAAAATCATTTTTTTGGATTCAGGATATATTCAAAGTGGATATATTTGCAAAAATTCTTTTTCAACCCATTGTATAATTCATTTTCGATCGGGGATAAAATTGTATAGCGATAGTAATTTTTAAATACTTATTAGTACGTGTTTCCAGCACTAAGTGATGCCGATGTCACGATGTCTTCTTTACAGATGAATAGCAAAGGGCAGTAGTGATCATGTGACAAAGATCTTCATAATTGGCTCTTCATTGTCATTGTTGTATTTTTTTCCCCTTCCATACATGGTGAGTGATATTTTGAAACAATGAAGCTATTCTTGTGTAACTATGTGGCCAATCCTTGAGCGAGATGTAAAAGATTTATTTTTTTTATCTAATGCTTGTAAGTTTCGGATCCTTTAAAAGTTTGAAAAGCGTTCTCCTAGTGCGTTTGTTTTTCTATTGGTAAATCCACAGACTTCTGAAAATTTGTTCTGTCATACCATAATTAGTTTTTAAGGAATCCATTTTGGGAAAGTTTGGGTGGAGCTTGAGAGCGACTTTTGCAATTGCATTCGACTTTTCATTTCCTGACAGATTGCACTGTCCAAGGATCCATTGCAGGTGAACAGTTTTACGATTGATGATGCTCTGAAGTATACTGTGAATGGTGTCTATGAGGTTGATTAAATAAATATAAATAGCAATCGCTTAAAGAGATGATTGAGAATTAGTGAGGATGTATATCTTCTTTGTAGTTAGTTTGTTACAATTTTGCAGTAATACCAATACAGCCAGGAGCTCCGCTTCCATGCTCGATCCACCATAAGTGGAGATGTAAAATACATAATTTTGACACTTGATCCCTTTAACAGTCTGTCGGATTGAAAGATCTATTATTGTATATGAGTAAGAAATCAAAATGATAAACAAATAATACAAATTAATCAATAAAATAGTGTTCCAACAGTTACAATAAATAAAAATAATGTAAATATTTATTATTATACACAATATAGACACATTTAACAAGTATAATTCAAAATATAAAACTGTAATAAATTAATTAACTACAAATATAACTTAAAATAAAACATTAAAATAATCATGTAGCAGAAGACTGGATCAAATGTACACGTTTTCAAAACCCATGGTACAAAATATCCCCCTCGAAATAGAATGATCTAAACAGCAGTAGTTGTCTAAGACTGTTTTTGAAGGACTTAGTCTTGGAAATCTTTGATAAGTTGAGGAAGTTTATTATTGTACTATGTATATGAGACAGTAAGGTGTAATTTTTATTTCACATCAACTTTTAATTGTTTATATTTTACAAATTATTTTAATATATGTTTTAAACTTGCAGAATCGTAATTACAATATGAGTTATGATTTTCTCATCATCCAAGTAATTGTTATTATAACAGGAATTGTCTGTTTACTTATTTAGTCAGTAAGAACAGGTCAAGAGTAATCTTTAGAGAAAGTTGTTCCAAAACCACTCTCTTCACCAATTTCTAAATATTTACATTCATGGCAAAACAAATAATCTGAGATGAATTTGCAGCTGTGCTTAACCATGTGTCACCAATTTCCTGATGTACTCTTACCCAAGGGCAAACCTGGCCACATTTTTGGGAATGTTTCCAAAGGATTTGGTATGAATGTCTGGCTTTGGCCAAAAGGTCATTGTCGGACAAATCCCCAAACTAATAACCCATCTCCTATCGTACAATCTCACCGAACTGATACTGAATCCAAGGCAGCTTTTATGAGTTTATTAAATGTAATATTATTTACAATAATTTAATGGTAAAACTTAATTAGGCTGTTAATGACCGGTTTTTTGGATTGTCCGAATCCGGCAACACGTTTAATTAACAGCCAACAGTAAATTTATATGGTCTTGTTTGTTGCACAACACCCTGTTTCCCATGACCCACCGCCCCAATTAATTATTTTAGCCTCACATTATTTTAAATTAGTTGTGCATTTCAATTTCCAAAACGAAAAACCTGTCAATCCACTCCGTGAGACCGAAACTGACTGTCATAATACAGATGGGCTACTCATCTCTGTTGCTGCTCGTAGGTGGTTCGCCACACACACATCAAATCCTTGTCACAACGAAAGATTTGACAAACCCACTGCCTACCTGATGTGGCAAATGCCGCAACAACTTTGTTTTATATGTTTAACAGGAAAAATATCACAACCTGAAACAACCAAGCAAATAAGGTATTTTTTATAGCTTATGTTATTTTGGTATGCTCGTAACTGCTATAGGCTAACATCCTAATTGAAACGACTGGCATGATGAAAGAGTGGAGGTCATAAACAAAAGATAACAGAATCAAAACTGCAATATTATGGCGCCCTGCAAAAAAAAAATCATAATCATAATCGCCAACTTCTTCAAAAAAATTAAACATAAAGAGTAGAGTAAGGTTTTTGGTAAATTTATTTTCTTAGTATAACATTTACTAATCAATTGTCTACTGTACTCATACAGTAACTTGTTAAAAAAATTATATACTGGTTATTTCACTTTCATATTTTAAATTATTTCGGTTCTACATTTTAACAATTTACTTTTATTCTAAAATAAAAAAATAAAAATGCTGCAATATTTTCTGCCTTTTAAAATTTATAATAGATTTATGTAAATTTATAACAAATAATTAACCCTTAGCACAGGGCCCGCTGTTACAGCTAACTTGCCTGTCATGACTAATTTTCATTTTCAGAGAAAAATATTAATGAATTAGTCTTTTTATTTTAAATTATTTGGCTATACAGTATTTATGATTTAAAAAAAAAACTCAAAACGTTTTTAAATGTTCAAAGAATTATTATTTTTAAATGATGAATATTTTCCAGTCATAAATATGTTTTTCTTTAAATTTATATGAATTGATTAAAATTACAATATCTTATACTCAAATTAGTTTTAAAAAGTAATTATAACAAATCAACTTTTTTGTGCATTTGTACAAGTATAATCCGTTTATAACGTTTGGGGAATATTACAATAACATAAACTTTTCAAGGAAATACAATTTTGACCAAAAGACTACATTCACAAAATAGTTCCGATTCATCCGTCTATGTACTATTTCTGTGTTGTACTACCCTGCTAGAATACATATGTGTTTTTCTGTGTTGTATAATATGTGCCAGTGGGGTATTCCATAAACCATGTTTAAAAAGTTGAACTATCTATTGGTTATCAATAAACACCATTAGATATTTAATTTAAAATTGTGAGATTATTTTTTGCTTTCTTCTTTTTTTGAAAGATAATAGAATTATGAAATAGTTATTCTATACACTGTTGATTTTGAACTTCGTATTAAAAATCTGAAATATTGAAGAAAAAAATTTCGATTGTGTGATAATTTGAATTTATTTTAATTCTGATTTAATCATTGTAATAACAATACATTTTACAAAAGTGTGTGATGATTGACAAAAATAGGAAATTTGGTAGTCATGTACTGTACTTTGTAAAGTGTGGACTGTATGGGATGGAATTTTGTACTGTTATTATATCTAGTAATCACTTTATATGTGTAGAAAGTTTTGTAATTTTGAGAACGTAAAAGAGAAATTGATTGATCGTTTGCCGTAGAACAAAAACTGGAGCTGCCATTCATTGTAAAGTGTATTTACAACAAGACGCAGAACTTCAGATGCTGTTCCAATCCAACCTCACCTCAACTATGTTTCAGTAATATAAAATAGTTTTCATAAAATCAGGATTATTCTATATTCAAAACAATAATTGCATCACAATTTTAGTTTTCATATATATTAGAGATGGAAGCTTATGTAAATTTTAATTTAATGTTTGATATTTCAAAACATTAATCTGTTAGTGAGAATAGTTAATAATGGGACCAAGTGCTTACATTTTGTCTTATGTTGACATTCTTGTAATTTGTCTATTCATTGACACTTTGTACACACATATGTGAATTGAAATTTTAACTCATTGACGTTCCCGTACTTCAATTGAACAAAGCAGGCTCTAAAAATCTAATTAAGTTGTTCAAAAATCCCTGCATTTTCATTTATTATTCAAAGTAAAACAATAACCATTCATCTTATTTCTTAATTGTATCCAAATTAAAAAAAAAAAAATCTTTTGCAACTAAAGTTATGATCATTTATCATCTCAGCTTATCTAAAATTATCTTAAAAGTTTGCTTTAAACTCCAGTAGAACCTCTGTTAACCAGCCTCGGATTAACCGGCCTATATCGTAGTGTACTGGTTGAATGAGAGTTTCCGAAAATAAATTGTAATTGAGACACCAAAGCGGCGGCGAGTCAAACGACTTTGTCGATAGCGGTTTCCCATTGTCGGCGGCACCAAAGCAGCGGCGAGTCAAATGATTTTGTCAATAGCGGTATCCCATTGTCGGCGGCATAAAACACCGCGGCATTGGTACCCGTCGGTATAGCAGACATACACCACAAAAACGTTTGATAGGCCGCTTTTTTTCCACGAATCATTATGGAAAATATAACATTTCTTTTCAGTTTTCTTCTTGTCTTTGACTGGTTATGATACGTACAGTATATACAGTAAATAAAAATGAGGGAGTTACGAAAATGGAAGTGTGTGTTGGTTTCGTTTGAGACACGGTTAAATGTGTCAAAAGACTTGACAGAGGGGAATCTGTAAAAAAGCTTTGTAGTGTTTAATTTTTCCATGTTTGATGTGATGTATAATATACATAACATAATATATACGATACATTTATGTAAAATAAAATGAGTTGCAATAACATCTTAATGACATAATTCTTAGCGCTACCTGATTAAATAAGCTTTCTTTGAACGAAAACCGATTTTTCACAGGAACCTCGGATTAACCGGCTAAACGGGCAACCGGCCCGGGTGTCAGTCCCGACCTGACCGGTTAAGAGGGGTTCTACTGTATTACATTTATGATTTTGGTTAAATTTAATTCCATCTCAACATTGTGGTAACAAAAAAGTACGGTTTGAAACATAGTATGCCTACACTAAAACCTGCTAAAAAACTAAATTTCATTGGTGGTAAAGTTCATTTACTTTAACTATTGCAGCTAAATTTTTTATACAAATTTCATTCGCATAGTTCAGTTTAAAACATAGTGCCTCGGACATGATCTTAATTTTCCTAAAATATTTTTACACTAAAATCTAACAATCTTATTATTTACATAATTTATTATCATGATTTCTTCTGTTTTGTATTTAAAGTCTCTTAAATATAGGATTATCATTGCAATTCTTCTTATCATGTAATTTCTTTATCATCAAACTGACAGCAATAACCTTTCATTGAAAATATATATAATGAAATAAAAAAGTTTAAATTACAGTTTATATTTAAACATATTAAAATAATTTTATTTATCAATATAATCTATTATATTACCGTAAAACTTTTATTCCGCCTGCAATAAGTGTCAATGAAGTTGAATTCTTATCCCATTCTCCCTATTAATATCTAAACAAGTTTAACTTTGTTGAATTTTTATGTCCACACCTTTCTTCTAATGTATCCACTTGTCAATTTCATTAACAATAAAGTATTCCTAAAAAATCTGTGCAATGTATATTTCACTTGTATTGTAGATTAGACTTGAATGACACTGCCTTTTTGTTATTATAGTACTAGATAACATAATCAATTATTTTATTATACAACTTTCTAACTCTGCTTGGTAAATTTTTTATCATCTAAACTAAAGATTTTCACTGTAACAAACATTAATAATATTTATCCCATACTAAAATATAATCTCTGAAACTCTTCTTTTATGTTTTAATTCAGTTATAATTTTTATTTTAAAGCCAGTTTGCCCTTTTATGAGGAACAGAGCAATTGCGGCTGTAGGCCAACATCTGCAAAAATGATTGTTGCAATAACAAAGTCGCTTCAAAATTTTTTGGTGGATGAAAATATTTGACGGAAACACAAGAACTGTTAACAGTATCACATCTTGTTGGAGATTCTTTGTTTAGTTTTCTTGGTTCGTCGAAATGGGAAGATAATGTTGCAATATTATTTAAACAATTGACCCATATATTTGTTGCTTTGAAATTGTTATCTAAACATTAATCAGCACAAGACAAAGTGGTATTTCCTTGAAACGCATAGATGTCTGTGCTCCATAATGTTGTTGTCATTTATGTTGGCTGAATTGACAAAACCGAGAAACCTTGAATATTAACAAAAAAAAAAAAAAAAAAAAAATTAATTCAGTACTTTAATTTTTTTTTGAGTTTGAAAGTTTGAATCCACTTATATATTGTACTTTTTTTGATTAGTAACTTCACTCCCGAGGGACTTTTGAATGCTCTGTATAATATTTAAAATATTTTTTCGATGGGGGAAAAGTTTCAATTAAGCACCAACCCAC
Organism: Aphrophora alni; assembly: GCA_963513935.1. Lineage (NCBI taxonomy): Eukaryota > Metazoa > Arthropoda > Insecta > Hemiptera > Aphrophoridae > Aphrophora > Aphrophora alni. The sequence continues at coordinate 146,559,618 of OY740768.1, forward strand.
CCGCACCTGGATTGTTACCACACTAAAAAAAACCCTTTCATTTCCTTCTGTGACACTCTGAGACCACCTTGCAGTACTAGAAACACTTTTTCTCTTTAGCGGAATATTTCCTCAATACCTTTTCTCTCCCTCTTTTCTCTCATTATTTGACTGAGGGAAACTGGCCAGTGCAACTTACTTTTTCAGGCATTTCAGCATTGATGACACTAAACTGTCAACCGTTACGTTTCTTCCCAGGTCTTCTTCTCTGACCACCATCTTGTGGAAAACTCTGTCTCCTTAGGATAATATAATACGTGTCTGTAACACAGATGGCACAGTGTTTTTATAGCTATTAAAGCAGCCATGACTACTGACTTGTATACATATTACAACTTATAAGTTCCTTGTTGTAGTTTGGACTTGGGAACTGTCATACATTGTGAAGGTTCAAATCCGGTTACTGACTTCAGGGTTTATATGTTTTATGCTCCTTTCTTGTATTCATTCATTAGTATAACAAGGAATAAAGTAAAGATGGTAAACCGGGAAGAAATTATCTAATAACCGAAAGGAAGGATGTTGAATTTGCTAAGGTATTCTGGTTATGCGATCTCCCTCATGACAATCCTGATACATAAGGCCATGAAATGTTCTCAGATCATCACATAGAAGTAATTTTTTACCATTTCGAGCCACCGTAAATATGTATTAAAAACTATCATAATTTACTATTTTTAAAAACTGTATTTAGAAATTGACTTTGGAAATTGTTAGACAACTAATAAAAACAATTCATTACAAATTATTGACCGATTAAACACTTCTTTGAGAATAAATTCACAACTTTAGGTTCAACAATAACGAACAGTAATTAATTTTGTACAACTTTAAATATATTACTGAATGATTCTCATATTTGGTTTCTATAAAAAACTAAGCGAGTTCTCGTTACAAAAGGTAGTTTTAATCTATGAAACCACCAAATTAGAAAACAATGATAATCATTCTTGTAGCCTGAATTTTGTATGAATACTATAAAAGCCAATAGCTGAAGTTTGTAGTCTGGAGTGAGTTAGCATGGTAAAAAATTAACAAAAGGCTGAATTCATTTTAACATTTTTAAATTTACTGGTAAAGTATAATGATTTTTTTTTTTTTTTAATTTCTGTTTGACAGCTAGGTTTAGATAAAAAACCTTTACATTTCATGTAAATTTTATAGACATAGGTAGACAATTTTTTAAAATATAAATGGAGTTTTTTTTCCTTTTTTTTTTTTTTTATCACTTTTTAACCGATAACTGCTGAACTAGAATTTTTGGGGAGATTCACTAACAAGTTTTGTAACAAAATTGTATTGTTAGAGCCAATTTTGAGAAAGACAGCTTAGCATTGTGTTTCTGTCTTATGTTAAGTACCCCAAATTTCAATTATAAAATAAATGGAAACAATGCCTCTAGATGTAACCCTCATACCAAATTTATAAAAAATAATTGTATGTTCCGACTGTAAGGCACTTGCGAACAACCTACACATATTATAAAAATACTCTTTTTTATATTTGGAATATATATATATATATATATATATATTTCCATGGAAAACATAACATTGATTTTTGAAGCCGTCATTAAATTTTCTTCAGTAAGAATGTAAATTTCATCTCGTATCACATCTGAACTATGTTTCTTTTGTTCTTTTGTATTTACTTTTACATATAGTGTAAATGGTATTATACTTAAAAGAAACTATTCTGACAATGCCAAAGCCAAGTTCATGTGATAAATTTGGTTTTTTTTTTCATAATAAATATTGATTATAGCGATAGCTAAAACAACAATTCTATGTTTTGCACAGAAATTAGAAAATTAAATACTTTAAAACATTTATATTATAAAACATTCTATTAAATTTTAAATAGGGAATTATAGAAAGGGATTTTTTTTTTTCAATTGGCCTAAACTAGGACTATACTTAATTGGCAAACAGATTAATTGTAGCAATTGATAAAAAGTGCCCAGATTCAAGATTTAATCAAAATTTGGCAGAGAGTTGAAATCTAAATGTAACAAATCTCGAAAACTATTTGATCAATCATAATTTGTTTGCAGTGAATAAGAACTCGCCAATATGACAACCATATGGTTGTTCTGTTTTAACATTCATTACAATAGAAACAAAATTAAAAACAGTTGACTTATTAGAATGACTATAAAATCAATTTAATGTTAGGTTAACCAATTATAACATGAAAGATAATCTAATATATATTATTTTGTTGTTCCATATATGGCCTATTGGGGTGTTTTTCCGCTTTTAAACACAAAACTATCTAACACAAACCTTCACAAGGATATTTTTTCAATGTAAAAAATAAGTACAGTGTTGTGCTCCCGATTATCCGTGAAATTGGGTGGCACAGACATTGCGGATAATGAAAATCGCCGATAAAAATATGCAAGAATGCTAAAAATAAAAGGGAAAAAATGTTAATAACAAAATAGTTTTGATATAAAAAGATTTTTATAAAACATATATTACACAGTACAAACCTATAAATTAAAAACATTTTACATGAAATAAAAAAGTGTAATAAACAAGCAAAACAAAAGGACAATACAGGAAACACATTATGCTAAACTAGTACAGTATTGCAATTTAAATTATCTGACTGTTTTTCAAAAAAATCACATTGTTTTTTGTTTCTTACTGAGAAAACACTGTCTCTTGATTGAACTTTTCTTAGTTTCAATTTTTCAGCTAACTGCGTGTTATTGTCTTGTTCCTCTAACTACTGGAGTAGTGAGCAGTTCATTGATGTGTTTGCAAGGCCACTTTGTGTATCAATCGTGCATGCACGTACATTCCTTCTTCCTCTTCGCTTACACTTTGCTCTTCATTCGCCCCCTCTTACTTTGTCTGCTATGTCTTGGTCCATCAGTCGCTCGAATCCCGGCTCATTAGCGTCACAGTCCAACCACTCTAGACAGCAAGCTTTCTACTGCACAACTTCGTTATCGTAGTTTTACTGGTTGTTACTCGTACTAAACAGGTAAAGAGAACTGTAAATTTTTTTTACTTATTTTATATTTACTCGCGGATAATCGGGAGTAGACTGTATTTTTTTACAATACCAAGTTTTTAATAAGGAGTCACATTTTCATTATCTATTAACTAAAAATTGTGCTTCATTCTAGTTGTAATCAATTGATATCTAATTAATTGGTGAATTCATTCGAGCATTATTTTGTTTACAGATGTTTACAATTTTTTTAAATTGTATAATTTATCGGAAAGATATGATCTTCCCACTATTTGAACTTTAATCTTGCCAGCAGCCTCAATAGCTTCATTTCTTACGAAGGGTAAAATACAATCAAAAGATTTTTTAAACATCGGACTAAAGAAAAAACTGTTCTACCCGTAATAATAATTTTAAGAAGTTGTCGGTTATTTAATATTTTTTAATTTACAAAATACTTATACATATAATTTACTAATGCTCTAAATTTGGATCGTAACTATGTCACAGAAACAACAGAGATAAGTTAATTAAAGTCGAATTTAAGTAATTGTAAAACAACTTCAACAATGTTTGGAAAAAAAGTAGTTTGTCATTAAAAAAAAAAAAAAAAAAAAATTAAATATATCTTTAAATGTCTTAAGTCCACTGGACACCTCATACAAAAAAAATTCTTGTAATCATATATGATAGCGTATTACAAATTTAACCAACCTGAATAACAACAGCTGATTTTTACTCCTTCATCATATGAAATATAATTAGGTCAATCTGATCTGGTAAAGATGTTACTTATTTTTATTATTTTACATAGACAAAAGTAAGAGGCTTATATGTTCATCACATGAGTAAATAAATTGAAAAAAAAAAAAAAATTACAATAAATAGGAAATAACACACCTTGTTAAATAGTATGTAATTATACCTTCAATTTTATGTGTTTTTAAAGTTGTATAATACCTAAAATCATATTAATTTAAAATTCGGAAGCATTTATAGTTAATCAATAATATAATTTTATACGTTAAATACTTTAATATGTCAAATGTTTGTGATAATTTTTAATGGCTCATTTTTGCAGTATTACAAATTTTGTTTAGTTTTTAACAATACAATGGATTAACAAATCAGTCTTCCTTCAGATCACTTAAAACACATTCCTTGACTAATTAATATATTATGAGGCTTTTGTGTTGATTAATATAGAGAGTGATTTGTATATATCAATTAATGATCATTGTCAATTTTGATTGTAAATGTTATAATTAATATCTTTGTATTTAGTTGTACTTATTGTGTATTAAAAAAATGTAAATTGCAGGATAAGTATTTTAACTGTGTTCGTTTAACACAATTTTTTTAATATTTTGTGAAATAGGAATTGAAAATAATATTTTCAACATCTAAAAAAACAATAAAAAATTTAAAAAAGCAACAAAAAAAAAGAGGAAGAAACGAGTAAATAGGACGATTGTTGTTGTTTTATATTAAGTAAGCTTTTAATATTATGAATGTATTACATATTTTGTAATGATACTATTATTGATAATAACTAGGAAATAAAATATAATGTATATTCTAGAACAAAACCAACAAACTTTTCTAATATATTATTAATTAGGCAGAGGTATGGATGTGTAATAAAGTCACGTTTAACAACACTCTAACCCAAATAGGACCATTTTTGAAGTCTTAATGTAACGATTTAATAGTCTTAAAATATTTTGAAAATCTTTATTAAGTACCTTTATTAATACAATATGTATTAATATGTGATGTACATATGTTATTTGGGAATTGTAAGTACGTCATATTTAGATATAGCAATCACCAATCTAAATAACACATAGATTTAATAGGAAACGGGAAGATAGCACACACAAAATGTAAAAGTGTTTTTTTTAAATATCTTTATTGTAGAATTTACTGTTTGAGAGAAAGCTTGTAATCATTTAAAAGTTGTTCCAATTATTCTTTTATATCGAGTTATTTTATTAGACAAATTCAAGTTCAGATCTGTATTAAAAATGTCCCTCATAAACTATCGAAAATATACTCTTATGTGGATGGATATTTGTGATCCGTTATCAGTTTTCATTATGGGAATTTGACAAGAGATGACTGAGTTCCTTGTCAATTAAATTTGATTGTCCATTTCACAAGATGACACATTTTACTCTTGTCGAAATAAAACTTTTACTTGAAATGAGCAACACTTGTAGAAACTTTCAAATGAACGAAAACACACAACAATCACGAATGCTAAAGAAGGTTTGTGTACATGTAACAACTGAATATCATGAGTTTGTAATTGAAATGTAATTTTATTGTTGATAAAGTGATGTTGTTTCTTTGATTTTGGTAATTCTTTTGTATACTATTTTTGTTGAAACTCGTAAAAGGGGGTATACAAGACTTAACGTTTTACATCAGAAACTATAAATGGAAGTAATTTTTTTTTTTAATTAATTTTCTCACGTTTTCGATAATAGATTAAGCAGTATTTTATATTGTACCTACTTAAAAATTTTAAGAATTTTTTTTTAACAGCAACAATATCATTTCTGATCAATTTAATCTCCCATAAATATTATAATACATATAATACATGTATCCCATTATAATACATGTATTGGTTTTTATAATTGTTGTAGTTCCAATACTCATCGTAAAAACAAATTTGAAATTGTAATATTTAACAAAGATATGTAAAACAATATTCTAAGAATTTAAGAACTGTTTTTATATGAAAAGAACTTATTTTTCAATTTTTTATCTTTTAAGTACTTAAATTTCTATGCAATAGTTTTAAATATGAAGTATTGTTACAGAAGTTAAAATAGTGTGATAAAATAAATTTATGATTCTATTTATTCTTAGTAATCACATCTTACTAACAAAACAGACATGTTAGTTAGCTAAGTGGTGGTTATTGATGGCGGAAAAATATATCTAGTAAAAATTAATCATATTTACAAATGCATTTGTTTTGTAATACACCATTCTTGTTATAAATTAAACATAAAACTTTTACTTTAAACAAATTCCAAAATAGAATATGAAAATGTTAAATTAAAAAAAAAATTACATTATTTAATATGGCTAAAATTGGTAAATTTTGAAATTTATATGATCAAATTTGTACAACTGCAAATTACCACTTTATATCTCTAAGGTTGTAATAATCATATTTTAGACGTGGTGAATATTTTTCAAACTAAATTTGTCTCAGTAAACATAGCATAAAATTTTATTTTATTTCAACCATAAAATAAATCAGATACATGATTTGTGAAACATGATATAGTTTCTAGTGCTAAAGTATACAAGTAAATATTAAATTTTGCCATTTTTGTTGTAAGTTTATGGTTTTGTTTGTGTATTTATTTTATTAGTTAAATATTAGTTTACTTTCTGAGTGAAATCTATTTATTTAATTAAAAGTTAAAAGATTGTGGGAAAAGATTTCTTAAATTAATTTTAGATATCCTGTGATTCTAAAATTAATTTGAAATTGGATACTATTGTTAAAAATATTTATTTCATAAATTATAGGCTAAATAACATTTTCAATGTTTGTAGTGAAATTAATTTAAAACAAAATCTACATGTTAAATAATATTTGTATTAAATAAATGAATATTCATAAATTATACCACTAGTCAAATAGAAAACAATACCTTGCATTTTAATTTAGGTTATCAGCATAAAGTATGACAAAACTTGAAATTATTAGACATTACAGTAAAACCTTATTAATCCGGACTAATTGAGAGTCTAAGTTCTCCAAAATAAAGAAATTTTCAGTTTTAAAAAGTAACATAAACTGAACCAAGGGTATGGTTAAAATAGCATGTAGAAAAACAACAGATCTTGAATGCCCAACTCTTTAGAGATAATCTTTCAGTACCAGTCTGAATTTAAATCTCTTGCACGGATAATCTATATTGGTAAAACCATTTATAAACAGTTTCATCCAGGAATTAATCTGCAGGCATCCACATAATATTTCACAACAAATTTTCATAACTATCCATTTTCTTTCTTATGTCTGAAACAGTCCATTCGGAGGGAGATCCCATATACTATACAAATGTTTACTAGACGTTCACTTTTCAAGTTTTTATATTACACAGTTTGTTGTGGAGAGAGAGAGAGAGAGAGAGAGAGAGAGAGAACCTTGTATTTACATTTCTTCCCTTCAGCGAGCCTACTCAATATCACAACACACAAAATAAAATTTCAAAAGGATAAATTAAATAAAAACAACGGTGAAATACAAGATGCGATATGCAGTCTAACAAACTGATTGAGTGGACTTAAATGCTCGAAACTTATCTTTTTATCAGCAATTTTTATTATCATTATTTTTTTAAACCCCTTAACGGTTAGTGTCGTAATATTACGTCAGATAACTTTTCAATAAAATGTGCTACTGACGTAATATTACGCAAATTAAATTTGTCCTGTTTTGTTTCTTTCGGCGACGTAATAACATACGGGATATAATAATATTATATTTAATCTCTAGATAGCAGCATATGACGGAAGATACTGTGTTTCCTAGCAACGGCAGCCATTTTGTGAATGCCCTTAACAGCTACAGACAGCCCACTTAACCTCAGTTCACCATGATTTGCTGTAGCAATAGCTTTGTTTGTGTTATCGTGCGAGTGTTACTGACTGTTCGTTGATTGTTCTATTTAGTTGTTTATTAGTTATTTTATTGTAGTTGTTTTTTGTGACGTCACTATGGAAGATACCCAATTTATTGATGATTGGTTACGTATGAACTTTTCTGATTCTGAGAGTGAGGACAAGGCGATTGATGAAAAATTCGATGATGGCAATATGGATCTTGATGAGACTGGCCCTATTATAAGCTCATGTTTCATGTTTGTTTTGTAAAAAAATAATTAATTGATTGAAACCGATTTTTAGATTTTTTTTCTACTACTTTTTTAATATTTTTGTGATTCGCCATCATATTAATTTTTGAATTAATTGCATATTTGATATATATGTAGCAAACCACATATAAATAAATATTTACACATTTTCGATACACATAACCTAATCTCTTATATATAATACAAATTTAAAAAAATTAATTTTTTACGAAAGTTTTTGGATTTTAAACATGATTACCGAAAATTTGCATTAAAAAAAAATCAGCATTTGTAGCTAGTTTTAGGTCAATTTTAATCATCCGTTAAGGGGTTAAGGTTGTCTGAATTAAGTAAAGTTCGGCTTAATGAGGTTCTATTGTATAGTTAAATTTAATTCATTTTTTATTTAATTCTATTTATATCTTTAAAAGAGGGATTATTGGTATCTTAAATTATAAATGTGAACTAAATCAATCCAAATTGTTATTATATAGTGATCTCCTAACTAATTTATGGAAAATTATATCCTTCGAGAGCGTATATTTACTATTTTGTCTTGTATACTACCAGAATATATATGAAGTTATTAAAAATTGGACAGAACATGTGATTATGCTACTTCCTGTAAAAAAATTGTGTTTTGTTTTTTATCGAAAAATAAAACAACTTGCTTATAAATGTTAATTACATGTTTAAAAGATTATTGAACAAATGAATAAATATTTGTTGTTATTCTGTGTGACTATTGCTATACTGTTAAACAATTTTGGCTCAGTGAAACACGTTTCTTAACTAACTTTAAAGTTGGTCATTGTATTTCAATTGTTAAAATGTTTTGTACTAAAATAATGTTGTAGTTATTTGAATGGTTCCTTACACTAGTGATAGTGTGCAATGTAAATTAGCTTGGTTATAGAATGACAAGTAAAAAAAAAAAGAAATGTTTAAAGGAGGGGGAGGGGCAAACCGACATGAACAAATACTCTGAGTCGAAAATTTTGATAGTTCGTAATTTGATGTCAAGCTTGTAGTTTAAGTTTAGGTGTTAACCAATTATTGTTGTAAGGGTATCGCTGTGTATAATGTTAGTAGAACTTTGTTTATTTATATCACGTAAGATAATTTAGTTAATTATTTGTATATTTATGTTCTTTCATGTCCCCATATTGGGGCACTTTGACTGTACGTCTAAGTTGTAAATCTGTATTGTATTATATTATAAATATATTTTTATAAGAATAATTTATAATTTTTAATTCTTTAAAATCCTTTTTAACCTGTTCTTGATCATTTTACCTAATTACATATATTGCCAAACAAGTTGTAGCTTCATAATAGTTTGACCGTCTCCACTTCTTTTGACCAGCTGGAAGCTCCGGCTGGCTGGAGACAGCGTACACTTTAGCCGAATCTTGTCAGGATGGGCCAAGGAGTCGGGTTAGGAAGCTAATGAACGCACGCTACGCAAGTTAAATTAAATGTTCTCTTTTATTTTAGCGCCGAATTTGAAGATTACAGAAATAATTATAATTTATAAAAAAGACAATGGCTAGATAAAGCCTTAATAGTGGTCGAAAAGCATACCGATTAATTATATAGCACGTGGCCAAAAATGGCCTGACTTCGTCCCGTTGCGATCTGCCGTTCAACTTCCTTCTCGCGGCTCTCGGAACAGACTCTCTCGGCTCGCTGGTTCAAGCGCTCCACTCATTGTCTCTCCCCCCTTCTACGTAATCTTGCACTGCTCAACAAAATTGCACATGCCAATTGATATTTTATTATTTAGAATCCCTTCCCATTACATCCAAATTTATACTTATATAGTTTTTATTTGGTTCAAATAAAAACCTTGGCTCCTGGGCTGGGCCACAATAGTACATAGGTAGCTACCAAATTGGGAAAACTGGGTTATAACCATAATTCAATGAACAAATTGAGATTTTGGGTTTCTCACATACATAGTGTAGAGAAATTGATGGAGATGAGTAAAAAATTGATGTCAAGTTTTTTTGCAAACATGCAAATTTGGTATTTCGGCATATTTGGTCATATCTTGAGATTTAAAGAAAAATGATTTAAACTCTTAATTTGAGAATAGTAGCTGCCTAAAAATTTTGATTTGATCAAATTTTACTCAAGTGTAGCCTCTAAGGGCCTAAACAAAACTTTTATTGGTCTCCATCACTTCACAAGTTCCACTCCGTCAGTTATCGGTATAAACCAACTATAATCGCTATAGGTCTCCATAGATTTCGTTAAATTTTTAGTGGAAATGAAGAATAATGGTCCAAACACGTACGCAATTGAAAGTACAAATATATGGTTCAGGAATAATTGGCAATAACAAAAATGTACTTTGACCACTGTCATTAAAAATTCGATTTTAATCATATACAAGTTATTTCCAAACTACATTCCCAAACTTTAGGATATGGTTCCTTGGGTCAAAAAAAAGTAGGAATGCTTATGTCCTAAAATGCTAAATTTCCCATCTGTCTCCCATTTTGTTTTATACAAAACACATATTTTTGGAAATATATTAGATACAGAGTCCAAATTTACCAAAAACTAGGACTTTATCTTTTCAAGACTGTTTAAATAATTTTCTAAAGTAGTGTAAATGGTTTTTTATACAGTATGCTTCAAAATAAACAGTACTGAAATTGCACGATTTTATTTACATAATTTTACCAAAATATAAAAGAAGGTAGGAGGAAGAAAGACAAAGTTGGTGTGAGAAGATGGATAAATTGTGGTAGCTATAATCACCAGGCAATTAAAATATCAAGAACATTAAATACAAACAGTTTTCTTTTTTTAAAATATTAAAATCTTTTACATTTGTAGTGAAGTAAAATTATTGTGAATTATCTACCTTATTGAATATTGTGATAAGTGCTAGACATAAAGTGAAAAGAAACCACATATGGTAATTCTAAAATATGTATTGATTTATAAATTCAAAATTGTCAGGAAAACTCGACTAAATTAGGAAAGACCAGTATTACTAATATGAGAATTGATTGATAAAAAATATATAAATTGGAACCTTGGAAGAAGTTGGTAAAATAAAGGAAAGTGTACAATTACAGACAATGAGTTATAATGAATTAATTTTTGCATATCCAGGTCTCACATTATAAAATAATAATACAACACCTTATATTTTCCACCAATGACCTTCTTTTCAATAAGTTAATTGACACGTTTTGGGATGTCTATACCATCATCATCATAAATCTCTCGACATCATCAAAACTTAAAATATAAATACACAAAAAAAACACACAACACATTTATAACATTTGATATGTTATAGAAAATATGTCTTACATGAATCAAATAATTTAAAGACTATCAATGATCTTTACAACGTCAATGATATTTCTATATTGACAGATGATCAAACTATATACGATATTTGTATTGACGTAAAAGTCATGGAAGGGCCTTCACATACGGCCGACTAAAGTACATGGGGACATTCCATTAAAACATAAGAAAGGATGGGACCTGATAATATTTTCAATGCTTTCTTAATCACATCCTACAAAAAAACAGTCAGGCAACCAGAGCATCTTTTGATCCAATTGTCAGGAGGAAAGATAGAACACACCAACTAAGAACTTACACATCAGACTGATAGTTGGACTTCCTCCAAGAGTGGTTTTTATATTGTACGTTTTATCAACTCTGGGTGCAGATTGATCCAGAAAAAGTTATTGGCAAAGTTGACGAAAAAGTATCTTCTGTATAATACACCTAATGAGCAGCATCAAGAGAGAACTATTCAAAAATATCTGTGGGATGAGGTACACCAAGTCGCAAACCCCAATTGGGGTTTCTCAATTCTCTGTATAATATGTGAAACAATCCCTATCATAATCATTAATTGATGTTGTACCCAATATATTCTTGCTAAACAATTTCTTCCTTAAACATTGTCAGTCACCTCAATCTCTTGAATTCAATTCCCATGATAAGCTCACAGATCTATTATTTCTTGTGAAATCTGAACAGTCTGAGGCTAGTGAGTTTTGTTTCAGCCAATCGGTTAAATGACAGCTGACTAAAAGTCAGTTGTGTTTTCCAGTCCTAAAATATAGGAGTACTGAATAACTACAACTTCCATTATTATAATACAAGGTTGAGAATTCTGCGTCACTTTGGAATTTTTTCATGGAAATATGAAAAGGTAGAGATACGAGTTATTATCAAGATATGAACACTCTATAACTTGACTAATACATGTATAACGCAAACCATTTCTTTCTTTCAGAGGAGATTTAATTATTCACCTATATTACATAAGTATCATTATAGGCCTATTTTATTTGACATTTTTGTATTTTCATCATCAATCAATGTGTCTACATTTCATCAACAATCAGCATATAATATCCATTGCAAGTTCAGAGTTATCAGTCGAAAAGTGATTATCAATTATCAGTTACCTCAGGGGCTCACTCCTTGTGAGTTCGGGTTTGGCGAACCCGGGGTTCCCGAGCTGGATCTCATTTCACTTCAACTTGTCTTGAGTGAGATCCTTTCTCTTTCTTCTTTTGTATTGGGTACTAGGCCTTTTTTCCGACCCCAACGCTGTTAGGTTTCCGAATGCTAGGGGTCTTTAATCTACTCTTGTTTCTTCTTTCGGAGCTCTATTCCGCCTTCTCATCAATTTGACTATGCGATGGATAAAACACACGGAAGTATTACCCCAGGTGGCAAACCAGATATTTTGGAAAATCCACCCTCCAACATGGAGGTCGGTCCTATGGATTCTGGGGAGGACCAACTATCATTAAATCAAAACCCATTCACGAAAGGAACAGCACTGGAAAGAACACTACCAAGAGTGCCTGGTACTGAAAAAAGATAGAAGAAATGAATGAAGTAGTTGTTGTGAAGGATGGTACAAAAATCAATGGAAAAGAAAACGCAGACCTGCTAAAAAAAAGCTTAATGAAATGGAGGGAATGTTGCTTCAGCTCCAAACACAGGTTTTGAGACTAACCCAAGAGAATGTGGAGTTGAAAACGGCCCAGTAAAAGGCAGCAGTCCACTGAAAGAAAGGAGGGGGCGGAGAGCACTAGTGGGGCTATAACTGCCTATGAAACTGATGAAGAAGAACTCGAACGAGAAACAGACTGGATTTTAAAAAGAAACAAAAGAATAGCTAAAAAACGGAAAGAATTTTCTCCGGAGGCTTTAACAGGGACCGCTCTTGTAGTAAATCAGTCCACAAGTAATAAGAAGGACATGGTGCAAGATCATGTAACAAATAAAGAACTGGGAGGAAGGATAAAGGAAGTACCTCCTTCACCAATTAATGTTGTAGGTGTGCCTGACTTTGCAGACATTCAACATCTGATGACCTCCATTTCTTTAATTTTATATGTGTGGGACCAGTACATGGAAATCTTCAGCTGTGTAACCCTACTCTTTCAGCCACAAACTCCTTTGCAACTCCACTAAATTTTGCAAGCCCTCATCTTAGATATAGTATCTTCTCCCCACGCTCATCTTCTTCTCAACTGTGTTTATTATGGAGTGTGATGTCCAGTTCTAACGTAATTATTCTTGTTGAAGTCATTCATATGCCCATACCAGCCTCTTCATTTAATTCAGACCCCTTACGTTTCCAACGGTATTGTACAATGCCCTCAAATGGACAATTAAAAAAAGGTATTTTCTTCATCAGGCCCTGCATTTCTTATAGAATTGCAGAGTATTTAAACCATATATTCTGATAATATTCCCCCCCCAACAACCCAATGGTACTATAAACACCCTCTAACAAATATATGGAAAAGAAAACTGCAAAATATCACTTATATGACTTCTATGATTGCATTAGACAGGTGGACATTCAACCACTCATTCCGAAACGGGCTAACCTATTCAGCCTTCTGCCAGTGAGCTGATGCTTCTAAAGTAACTATGGGTCCATGATGGCACGGTATGACCAGGAACCCATTCTTGAAGTAGGATTTTATGTTTTAACCAGCTGAGCATTCAAAAGGACTCGTAGACAATTCATTCCTTTAAAAATTTAAATTAAATTCTTTTAAAAGTAGAGCAACCATGTTCATATTTCTTTTTCTAATTAAAGAAAAACACTGTTTTGTTTCAGGTAATACCTAATCTTTCTTCCTAGCACTAATTTAAAAGCTACCTGTATCTTGAAGATTTATTTCTGTTACCATGTTTTAATAACTGTACTGTTACCAAATGTTAAGATGTAATATAATGATACATATAGTTACAACATTTTATTTTGTTTTAGTTGCCAAATTTTATTCTAGTTACTCAGTGGAGGCAATAAGAACTCGCGGGCCCCACCGCAAGTTTGTTCATCGGGCCCCCCCTCTCCCAATAATCTTTAAAAACGTTATGGGTATTTCCACCTAAGCTTGCACTTGGGCTTGGTGCGGCAGTGTTGGCGGGGGTGGGTGGATGCTAGGCAAAGACCTTTCTGCAAACATTCCATTACTGACTCACTACGTACTAAGTTTTATTAGTTTTAACTACTAATGTAGACATCACTTAATAGAATTTCAAATGAGCTTTAAGTAGCGAGTCATATCTGCTAAGTAAATCAATAATATTCAAAAAGTTGCCACTTTCACGTCCAATCGATTAAATATTTTCCCTATGGCCTCTAAAGGGCAATGAACACAGTGCTAACTTTCTAACTACATCAATTATCCTAATGAAAATCTCCTTCCACTTCCGGTGTTCATCGGAATGTTGGTCGACAATGATTTTATTTTTCGTCCACAAAGTTTAAACCTTACACGCATTTAAATGTGATTTGCTACATTCATGTTTTTTAATTTTTTTACTAAAGCCTTGCCAATCCCGAATTCCAGTAGCCCAAGATGTTGATTCTGGACAGTTACTAAATAACCAACATGGCTCACAATAAGCAGCATCTAATTTTGGAGAGTAATACAACCAGTATCTGCCCAGTTAATGTTTTGTAACTATAGTATTCCGCGCTGAATGATCGCTTGGCTACTGCATCCTTTGGGAAGGGACCAAGTGGACGGCATGGTTCCATGGATAACACCTTTTCTTTAGTTTCCACAGAAACAGGCCCTGGAAATAAAAGCAATGTCACTTTGGAGAGTTGATTAAATTTTAACCTCATCGCATTGTTCGTTGATATTGGAAATATCAGTAGTTTCGGTGTTACAATCTGTATATTTTTCTGGTTCCCCAACAGTTAGACTGCTTTGTCCAATTTCCTCATCACTGTAAACTACTGTTTTTTCAATGTTAAAATGTACTAGGTGAATTTATATCAATTGTTTTTTTTTTAAAAGTCAATCTTTTGAAGTTTACCTGCTTTTTCTACCCTCTCTTTCTGTAGTTTTCTTTTGTGAGAACCACTCAAGTGTTTATATGGCTGCTGTGCCATAGCTAAAAAAAATGCATGGTCTGTTAAATAATATAAAACTAAAACACACACACACTCAACACTGTTTGACTGTTCACACACTTTCTCACATTTGCCACTTAGAACGCACGCAATAAATCGACCATATCGTTCCGAAATTCGACTACAATTAACGAGTCACCAATATGACAGTTTATTTGTTGACCTGATACCTGATGCTATTTTTAATCTTCCCCTTCCGGACCGGATGTTTATATATTCGCCGGCCGGCGCCGGTGAGTCACCGCGATGCGCGACGTAGCGATAGCTGCATTACTTATCGACTAACGGTAAACATTACACATACTTCGTATCATGACATTAAATAATAAATACTGCTCTCTAAGAAATAATGGTTATTGCCGTTTTGGATGCACGATGCACAATCTTGTCTGAAGACATTTTATCTTATTTTAGTAATTTCTTGACAATACTCATAAAAATATTGTTATTATAGGAGGGGCCCTTGTGGCAGGGTCCCACGCGGGTCCGGGTCCCGGTGAAATTTCCCGAAAAATCCTGGTCAAAGTTCGCGGCCCCCCAGCTCGCGGGCCCGCTAATGCCGCCACTGTAGTTACTACATTTTAGTTACTCCAAGTTCAGTTTCAGTTACAGTATGAAAGTCCATTGAAAAGAAAATTTACAAAATGTTTCTACGGTTTCTTAGAACTTATGAAAGGTTTTGTATGTAATCATTGAGGGTAGATGGTTTTTTATAGAGGTCAAATTGGGGGTATGAATAAAAGGATTAATATAATACGAGTACATGAGTACCTACGAACTAAGCTAAATAATAATATTTTTTGCTTATTTATATATCTTTTTTTTCAATGATTAAACTAAATGTATTGGATATTATAATAAAGTACAAATCTTAAAAATAACAAATCTCATGGACATGTGAGGCTTGGTAAGTTGGTAAACGGCTGGAACAAAATGTTACATTGTTAAGTTTGGCGACACTAGTGGGACAGATGTATTATATAACATGTAAGTGCCAAATGCTCTTGTTTTATTAGGTTATTTATACTGAGATACTTTACTAGACACAGCAGACAATCCTAGTGTATAAACTGTCATAATAATATAATAGTGCCTATGTTCGAAATCGGACAAAAAATTCATAATTCCTGCCCTCTTTCTGCAGTTATCTACTCCCATGGGACATGGAGATAAAAGAAAAGGGTACTTGATGTGCTAAAATTGCTGGTTCGGACTTCGAAATTCCAATGCTAAATTTTGGAACTTGTCCGTTGTCTTATCTCTGGACTCTGGTCTAAGACTAATACACTATGTCAACTGTCATGGCGACTAAGTAGTAATTATTTTGTTTCCAACACAAGTTATTTCTTTCTTTTTAGTTAACACATATTTTAATTATCGTGGTCATTGTGACATGCTAAAAATACTATGAAATAGATTAAAAAGAATTTTTTTTTAATCTGCATTATTTAAATATATTTTTAGGACAAGTGTAAAATATTAACCTCAAATGTTTACAAATTAAAGCCAAGTGGAATATACCAAAGGACACTATTGTATAAAAGCAGAATTTAATTGATAAAGAAGAATTTAATAATATTATTTTCTCTTGTGTTATTGGTGAGTACAGCTTTCTTCCTCTTGTCATATAATATCCCTTAAATGTCCAGTTGATACCGCGTTTCGATTTAATATAGAAATATCATGAAATCTTGTTTTACATACCTCATTATTAAACAATTGGATCATCTTTATGCTGGGAAGACTCATATCAAGTATGAAAATCTATTATTTGTTGTCTAAAATAAGCAATTTAAAAGTACGAAATCCAAGTCTTATTAGGTTAAGATATCTGTATACAGTAATTCATTTGACAATGATTGTGAATATATTGAGTGTCTCATCACTCGATGTTTATGTTCATCCCTGCAAAGCAAATGGGTCGGGATAGGTAATTATACTAGATATATACATTTACTTCCCGAGATCTAGTTCATATAATTCTGGAATTACACAGTGCAGTAATACATAATATCTGTTATGACACACAATCTAGACACATAGGCTCATCATAGTCACCATGTATTCTGATCATTGAATGCACCCTTTTTAAATTGGTTATTTTAGATAGAAATAATGGATTTTCATACTTGAAAATGGTCTTCCCATCTTAAGCATTATCCAATTGTTTCATAATGTGGTATGTTTAAACACGATTTCATAAAATTTCTATATTTACCTTTAAAATATATTAGGATAAAATTATCATCCATTACTTACATGGATGAAAGCAATAGTTATTTAAATATCGATAGCAGTCAATGTAAACATTTTACCATTTTATCATTAGTAGCATGTACTTTGTCCAAAAGATTTTTTAACACGAACTTCAATTCACTCTGTATAGGCCTATGATATTACATCTTTCAAATCCTCTAATAGTTATTAAACAAAAAGCAAATCAATAAGTGAGTAAAAATGTAGCCCACAGATCATAAAAAGAAATAAAAAATTGTACGAAATTCATTTAGCACAAAAATTGAAAATAAAAAGTACCAAATACATATATCGGTTTATGTATAGTCTAGTTCATTGCTGTCAAATAATTACAGATGATGAGCTTCTAGATATTAGGCTACACAATAAAGGCAGTATTGATTATCGATCAAACTAATTATGCAATGCATAAGACAACTTTTGGCAAGAATTTACCTAAGTGTAAAATAGGAATATATTTGTTTCGTATGAAATAAATGTAAATGAATTTAACCTTATTTTACACTTTTCTTTTTTGTCAAAGACAGGTTAGGTAAGAATAATCTGTTACATTAACATAGTCCAAGTACTATTTACATGAATTACTGTTTATAATAAGAAATTACTTAGGTGTAAAATAGGAGTATGTTTGTTTCGTATGAAATAAATACTGTATAATGAAATTTAACTTTACTTTACACTCGTCTTTCTTGTCAAAGACTGATTAGGTAAGAATAATCTGAAATACTGTTTATAATAAGAAATGACTACTATCAGAATCATTATATTTTAATACAAACTAAAACAACTAGTAAAACTTTTAATTTGTGATAAGTTTGTAATTATGTATTGAAACTTCCCCTAAATTTTAGTTGGTAAAAATCATGCAAACAAACTATTTGATTTGTTTGTCATTAATCAGATATTTTTTAACAATGCGAAACAATTTTCAAGTCTCAAAATCAATTAATACTTAAGAAACTTACAATTTTAGACACAAGGAATTTTTGTGTTATGACGATTATGTACAATGATAACGAGATTCAAGTTTGTGACTGCATTACCATTTACCAGTCTATGTTTGTGTTATACGCTATACGTTTTATTAGTATAAAACGATGACCTGTAAATTAAAGGACATATATATATATATATATATATATATATATATATATATATATATATATATAATTACTTTCCCAGACCTTTGTAAACATAGACTTGTAATGGAGTCATAAACTTGAGTCATGTTGTACACATTCGTCATAACCCTAATAAGCCTTAATTCCTTATGTCAAAAAGTGCCAGTTTCTTCAATATTAATAGGTTATGAGACTTGAAAATTGTTTAGTAATGTTAAAAAAATATCTAATTAATGGAAAAAAAAAAGTTAAAGTTAAATCTGGGGGAAGCTTCAATGCATAATTACCGATAAGTAATTACCGACATGATATTATATGATTACGTCAATGTTTAAAATGTAGCATAAGTCTTGTTTATTTATATTACGTTTGAATTAAATGGTTAAAAGTTAAATCCTTTTATAAATTCATGGTTAGAAATTATTTTCTTTTTAAATAGGCTTTAGAAGTAATCTTTTTAGAAGAGAATATAGAATTTTCAAATTCCTATTGTGATATGTATGTAACATAGTCTATACAGGGTGTTTCCAAATTACTGTCCAAAACTTCAGGATATAGGCCTAGTTCTTTGTGTCAAAATAAATAAATAAAGTTCCTATGAACATATATCCTAAATGGCTTAGTTTTCCATCTGTCCACCATTTTGTGTTTTTTACATATAAAATATTTTTAGAAATAAATTAGATACAGAGATATAGGTATACCTTAATTTTTATGCGATTTTTTATCAATGTACCAAAAAACCAGGACTTTGTGTTGCACATTTTCAAAATGGCAGATGTTTAACATTTTTTGTAAGTTATTGATTTTTTATATATTCAACATTAAAAATGTTAAACATATTGAAAATATACAAAACAAAGTCCTGCTTTTTGGTACATTGATAAAAGATCGTATGAATAATATCTATACCAATTTTGGACTTGACATCTAATTTATTTCCAAAATTATTATTATTATTATTTTAAACTAAGCATTTTAGAAGATATGTTCATAAGTACCTTATTTATTTATTTTGATCCAATGAACCATATCCTGAAGTTTTAGAAAAAGGTTTGGGAAACATTACATATATTATACGTATGTTTGAAAGTATATATTTGAAGGTATATATTATTCCTTACTTTGAAAAGTACCAAATTAATTGGTCATAAATACTATTTTTTCTTTTCAAATAAGGTTTGTAATAAATGAATTTAGCAAAGTTTTGTATTTCGTATCATCTGTAGGCAATTGTTTTTACACTGACAATTTTTCCTTATTCTTTAATTGTTCATCCAAACAGTATCGATGATTATAAAACATTTATTTATGGTTTTATAATCAGGAGTAATTAATTATTTGTGACCACATCATCAGTAGCCCTAGTGTCACCTAATAGTAGCCTAGACTTAGTATTTAATTACCTAACCAATGGGCAGAATATTAGTCAGATCAATGCTTTTTATTTTAAATTTTTGGCGGAGATTAACATCATTGATCTTACAAATAGTCATCTTCAAGTAGATATATATATATATATATATATATATATATATATATATATATATATATATATATATATATATAATTTACAATGATAGTCAGAGTCAGTTTATTTCTTATAAATTAAGTGCAGTTTTCTTACCATGAAATCATCCATTGATAAATTACTTTATTTTCCTTGACTGACCAAGGCATAATATTAGGTAATTCTCTATATGTTAATTCTGTTAAGATGTATCAAATTATTATAAAACTGTTCATGCTTACAAGTCTATAGAATAAATGTTGTACTGTACTTACAGTACTAATTATCATGTATCTCTTACCTTATACTTACTGCTGTTTCAGACGTTTGCTTATCATTAGGGTAATAAAAACACGATTGATATATACATTCAAACAAAAAACCTATATTAATCTGTGTAGATCTGTGAATTGTAAAAAGTTCACGCGTAAAACTGACTTTGTTCTCCATTGAAACTGTTGAAGATCAATTTGATTGTAGAAGAAGAATTAGTCGTTCAATAAAAATATTACCTAGTTTCAGGCTTTTTAATAGCATTCATGTAGTGAAACTTTTTTTACATATGCAATTTTTTTTTCAAATGTGAAGTTACAAGCACAAAAAGTCTACCCGCATTGACGGAAGGTAAGAAACAGGACAACAGAACCATTCCCAATGTCGACTCGCAGGTCAGACATGCAAGTCATTGGAAACTAGTCAAGTATGTAAATCCATTTTTTATGTAAACTTTTTAAGACCTCCTCATGGAATGATATGTGTTTTTGTGTTTGAATGTAGGTTATAATTTTATTTTTATTACCCTGATGGTGGGTGATTATTATAACCAGAAACTGCAGTTGGTATAAGATAAGAGATACACGAAAGAAAATATATTAGTTGATCTATATTAATACTGAAATTATATTTCCACTAACCCGTGGGTTACCACAATAGAATTTTGTGTTTTACAGTTAATCACATAAAGTTAATTTTAATCTTATGTTCAAGATGATCACTTTATTTATTTATTGAATTTTTATTGCAGGAGGTTTTACATGGAATCGAAAATGTTTACTCAACCAAATGATTCTCTGGTTATATGTCCATTTGATAAATCACACCATATATTAAGGTCACGTATACATTATCATTTAATCAAATGCAGTAAAAATCATCCAAACTGTAATAAAGTAATCTGTCCTTATGATGCAACAGAATACATAGATCCAGATGAATTCCCAAATCATTTGTTTGAATGTAAAAGTAAGACATCAATAGATGGACTTGTGTATGCTAATGATAAAATATTCAAAAATAAAGAGCATGGAGATATTGCAAAGACTCCATTTCATTATCCTGACTTGAAAAAACCAGATGAGGACTGGGCTGGAGGATTGCCAATGCAAACAGATTATAATAGACACAAGATTGGAAGCACATGGAATTCATCACTTACAAATCAACCACAGAAACTATCGACTAAAGGTAGAGGAAGTATATTAAAAGAACACTTGGAGCAAATGAACAATCGTTGCGATGGACTGTATTGCACTAAGTCTTGTTGTCCTAAAAACACCCAGTCTATAGCTATAGGGAGAGGGGCAATGTTAAAAAAATATTTAAATATAAGTGTCGATTCAAAACCTATTGGTAGGGGTGCATTATTGAAAATGTATTCAGATCAAATTTTGGAGTCAAAAACTCCAGGAAACAACAGACACAATGGTAGAGTAGATAGTTTAAAACAAACTTCAGATGGTGATGATAATGAAAAATATGAGTTACAATGAAATGTATCATGTGTTGTGGAGATAAAAATGTTAAGATATTTGGTGCTGGTGTTGTAAAATTTAATGTCCATTGAATTTACAATGAAATAATGTCGAGTAAATCCATCCCAGAAAGATAATCTATAAACTAAGATTGTAAATGGTTCCATTTGAAGTTGGATATGCAAAAGAACGAGCATAAAAAAAATTATATATTTCAAAAACTACAATTTACTGAATGATGGCAAATTAAAAATTTAACCATTATATTTGAGTTTTAGGGTTAAGTTAGGTTTCATTTTAAGATATATGTTTTAATTTTTCATAACTCTATTAAAGCAATATAAATATTAAAGGATTGAACAAAGCAATAAGGCTAAAAGTTTCAAAATTATTTTAATAATATAAATGAGCTACAATTGTTTTACCTTGAAGCATCATCAGGCAAGTATTGACAACTATTTATACATACACAAGTAACAGGAAACTGATATACAATAAGAGAAATTGGGAAGGGTAGAGGGAATGACCTAACAGGTAGATGAAGATTGATGAACTATCTTAAGGATGGGTTTTAGAAGGAGTTGAAGAATTTAATACAATTTGGTGTCATTTAAGTTGAAAATAGGCCTAAGTGAAATAGATCTATTTATTTCTAAATTATTTAGTCTATTGCTTTTATTTTCTAATATGTAAGAGTTTAACATTCACTTTTGGATCAAAACTATGACCTGAGTCCAAAAGATGGTTAGCAAAGTTAGAGGTTCTATAGGCATGTTTCCAGCTATTTACATATCTTTAATCCTAACTTTTATGGATCTACCTGATTGACCTATGTACTCAGAGTTACAATCTTGACAATATATTTTATAAACTCCACTATTTTCTAACATTTCTTTTTTATCTTTATTATTAATCAACATTTCCCCTAGATTTTGTGTACAATTAAAGGCAACTTTACGATTACATTTATTTGAAATAAAGTTACTGATTTTATAACTAGTTCGTTGATATAAAATAATTTACAATATTTAAATATTTCAATGCTAGCATTATGGGAAGAGTAGACTAAATCTTCAGCTCTTCGCTTTAAATTCTTTCTTAAAATATTATCTATTAAACAAACATCACACTTATTATCAACAGCAATTTGTTTAACAACATTCAAGTCATTAGGTGAGAGAGATACAATAATAAGTCTATCTATCATGCTGTGAAAATCAACATGTTTATGGCTGATAGGATGGTTAGAATCAGCAGGTATTACTATATCTGTGTATAGGTTGTTTTTCTGAAAATTAAAAATTTATGATAACTATCAGTGATATTAATGTTAAAGTTCAGGAAATTAATGTTTATATTTATACCCACTTCCATAGTGAACTGAATGTTGCTATTTACAGAATTTAAGGTTTTAAATAGAGAGTCTAACTGCCTATATAGTTTATTATCAGTTGCCCGATGTTGCCACAAAGCGAAACAATTGCAGCTCATTTATATTATTAAAATAATTTTGAAACTAGCTTTATTGCTTTGTTCAATCCTTTAATATGAATTTTCAAGAATAAATATCTGCTGTTACATTAAAATTAATATAACATAAATATTGGTTGAAACATTTATCTAATCGACATTTTATTCCTCGTTTCTCTAACATTTTGAGACGTTAGAAAGTACACAAGAGTTTGACCTTCAGGGTGAACCAAGCTTGAATAAATTAAAAATTTTAAATATCTGTTCTGGACCAAAGACCAATTTATTAAATTTAAACTAATTTTGATTTACAAAGTAGAAATCTAACTGAAACTATTTGAAAAATCCAAACCAGACTTTATTACTTTCCTTTAACCATTTAACTATACTGCACATTAAAATATATAAGTACATTTAAAACTATTGTAAACATACCATTTGTACAAATATACTAATTCTGTTTGATTTTTAAACTAATTGAATTTTTACTTTCCTACATAAAGGTACTGTAAAGAAAGCTATGTGATGGATCAAAAAATGGATCCCTTTAGTCCTTTGTGGAATGCTGTTTGGTGTCTTATCAGATGTGCAGTTCTCAGTTCAATTGTGTGAACCTGTTATAATCAAATTTGATATATGGATTATCTCAGGACAATTTTTCCATTTATCTCAATTTGGTGTAGCTGTCATAAGAAATAAACATAATTACTATTTTCTCAAGATTGACTCTAATGATTTTGATCAAAATATGCTGAAGTGTAGCTTCTAAAAACCCAAACAAAACATATTGGTTACCATCTATCCACAAATGTTGTTGTAAGTTATCATTTAAAGAACCAAAAAATTGCTGATGGGGTTATTATAAAGATGTAATCGGCTCTACCGGCCGATTTTGTTAAAATTTTAGTGAATGTTAAGATTATTGACTCAAATTTATGTGCAAAATCACAAATACAGAAGGCCTCCGATTATCCGAGCCCCGACTAACCGAGGTTCCGGTTTAACCGAGGTTCCGGTTTAACCGAGTGTTTGTACACTTTACAGTACCGTAGCGAGAGAGCGGAGTGGGGTGACCGCTGCTATTGTGCCAAGGTCATTGACACAGCCCTCGCGATTATTCATTCGCTCTGACACCACACTGCACATGGTCCAAAGTGTACCATTGTCTGTCTTTCTTTGGCTCAGTCAGTGTCTTGTCACAGTCTTGGTTGGTTAGTCACGCTGTTACTTTTTGTGGTGTTTTATTT
Organism: Aphrophora alni; assembly: GCA_963513935.1. Lineage (NCBI taxonomy): Eukaryota > Metazoa > Arthropoda > Insecta > Hemiptera > Aphrophoridae > Aphrophora > Aphrophora alni. The sequence goes on from OY740768.1 coordinate 146,584,309, forward strand.
TAGTGTGAGGTCTTCACAGCTTTTTCATTATGATATGTTTGTTGAGACAGTCAACGATGAGGCACAAAACGCTGAAGAGGTGAGTGATGAAGATGAGCTGATGGAACAGGCTGGAAATAAAATAAGTCACACCGAGGGCTTCAAAGCCATACAAAGTGCTATTGACTATTTGGAGCAACAGGCAGAAACAACTTCGACAGATTTGCTGCTGCTTTGTCGTCTTCAAGAAACAGCAGCAAAGGAGCGGGCCAGTTTAGTAAAGCAGAAAACTCTGATAAACATTTTCAAGAAGTGGGCTTAGTTTTAAAATTCAATTTTCATTGGTAAAGTACCAGTACAAAACAGTTTTCAATACTGTAGCTCTTTTTAAGTGTATTTTCATATTCACCATTGACCTTGTTTTAGATTTGTAGGCTAGAATTTTGATTTACAAAAACTGTATTTTTATTTGCTGTTCAGTACAGCATATTTCTGTATTTTTTATATTATGAACGTGATATTTAGTACAGTGCAGTATTGAGGGTTTCATAATAAAGTGAACTCAATATTTAAATTCATATTTACGTCTTTATTTATTACTGTATCAACCCCAAAACGTCTTTGTAACCCCCGTAACACAGACCGGCGGCTGAAAACGCACACGTCACCATTGCTTTCAATGGCGGCGAGAGATGCTCTCGTTCGTCAATCTGTCTGCCCGTGTTATCCTAGTTTCTGGTTATCCGAGTATCCTCTGGTCCACATTAGCTTGGATAATCGGGGCCCTACTGTAAAAATGTTTTTCAGTTCAGATATAATTCAAATGAACTTTACCGGGCGTTATTAAAATTTTGATTTTAATCAAATACGTTTTACATTGAGGACGCATTTACTGAAGAAAATTTAGGCTGTATTTAAAAATATAAATATTGTTTTCAAAGATGGCATTCATGATTCTTTTTCATTTTTTTGACGGAAAACTACTGAACTGAGAGTTTAGGCGACAAATAGTTTTGGGGATGGGTTTATAAGAAAGTTTGTTTTTACACCATTTATTTATATTGTTTGAGATTTTTTAAATTGTACATTTTATCTTCAAACTGAATTTTTATAATCCTTACAAGTAAGAAAAAATACTTTAAATAAGGTAAAAAATGAAGGAAACCATGAGTAAACTCTACTTTCTTCCTAAAATGGTTCTTAATAATATACTCTTTGTTTCTCTTTATTATCCCTACTTCCGTCATCAACTTGGTAAATTGTGCCCAAAATTCATTTTTAACTAATACTAAAAATGTATCATTTCCAATCTAGAGCCACTAAAGCGTGCACATCATTTCATCCATGCTATAAAACGTGGTAATGTAGTATGGTCGTCATTGTAAGTTTCTTAATTGATTCATGACATATTTAGTGATAAAACTGTCTTTATAATATGAAAAATCAAATATACTTTTATAATAAGTAAATTAAACTGTTATATACATTAAGCCACAACATACATTTTCAAATCATAAGTTACATTATAAACAATCTTACGCATATTTCACAAATATCGAAGAATTTTTTTCAGGCTTCCCACGAATAGAAAAAATCAGAAATTTTTATTTTTTCAGGTAAAACAATTATAAATCATTAGAAAATGCATCAAGTACTAATAAAAAAGTCAAGAATAAGAATTGACTTTTAATAGTGTGTTTTTAAAATTTTTTTCATCAATTTTTTGTCACCAGTTATCAAATTTCTAATATTCCTAGAAAGTACCAGTTACCAGTTAACTTAATTTTGAAGTCTGCTGTTATTACAAATGTTTATCAAATAATTAATAATGATTAAAAATATATTTATAAATATCAAACCAAACATTTATTTATAATTGTTAAAGTTCAATTGGTCTTAGGTAATTTATGGTTTATAAAATTAATCAAGTGTTTTTAGTTTAACTTATAAAGCAATAATTTTTAATTTGTATTAACATTTTAAAAAGGTAAGTTTTTTGTTAGTTTCGAATTAAACTTTCTTTCTAAGGAATCATCAACTAAAGTGTCAGTTCGGTAGTTGTCAATCAAAAAGTGAAAATGAACCATGTACACTGTCTTTGAAACAATATTTAAATAACTAAGAGCCTAGACTTGCTTCGCTTGAGCCATAACATCTTCAGCATCCTATTGGATTAAAATCAGCTATTTAACGACACTAGTCAAAATTTGTATTTGTCAGTTATTCCTGTATTGTAATATTTTTTTACTAGCGATTTTCCACTGCACATACAACTTTATTTCAAAAAGTACCTACTGTTCCGAACTGAAGTGCAGTGAAAGGAATGTACAAGATGTTGACCATCACTTGCCTGGTCAAACAATAATAATTGTCCTAAAAAAGTTCGGCATCACAAAAATGAGAAGGTTACAAATTCTTATTAACAAGCATTAAGACAATGGTTTTTTTTTTTTACCGTCTGTCGGTTGGTAGACTATAGATCTTCTTACTGTAACATCCCTAGCTATATGGGTTACATGCAAAAATTTTTCATAATATTAACAATAATTACTTAAAAAATAATTATTACAAATTTATTAATTATTTATTTATTTATTTATATAGTTATTATATGCATGACACCCTTACATAATTACACACACACACACACACACCAACTCATAAAATACTATTTACTAAGTATTTTCTTTTCGTAGCCGATGATAACTAAAAATCAATTAATTATAACAATTAATCACATAAAGACTACATATAGACACCAAGTGTAGATTCCACACAACAACAGAAATATTAAGAAATGATTGGGGGAGGGGGGGGGTCCATCGAAATGTTAATATAGTTTTTATGGAGAACCTGTATAATTTTGTTCCTATGAATTAGATTGACTCAAAAGATGCGTTATTTGTCCATTTCTCACTAAACCTTGATTACACCATCTGTTAATTAAGACGAGTATTTTTTCAAGTGATTTACTCACAAGGTCAGATCAGTGAATTACTCTTAAACAAACAATGTAAATATACTGTTCTCAAATGAGACAAAATGATCTAGTTAGGTCTTGATATTGATTGGCTATGGTCTTGACTTTGGGAAAACTCATTTAGATAGTTTAAAAAACCACAAGTTGTTGATGAAAAGGTTAAAATGAAACATGGGGTTGTCTTTAAAATATATTTAAATAAAGCCCTAAACTTGTGTCATTCTTGTTGTTGCTTTACCTCTCGGTCATTTTTGCCTTATAATAAAATAAAGAAAAAAGTATAAAATAAAGACCCCTAGCCCTCGATATATTCTAATAGTGCCAGGGTCAGAAAAGAACAAGAGTTGGTTAAGAGAGACATGATAGGAAAGATGAAAGAAAGGAATGTAACCCAAGACTACATGAAGAAAGGAACCCAGATGGATTTCTCAGACATGCCACACCCATACTCATATAGTAAGCCTTACTAAGGGTTCTACTCTTTTAAGATAGCCACTGTATCTGTGGACAGAAAGTAGGTATTATCAAATTCCTCAACTATATACAACCTTTAATAAGATATCGAATGGATTGACTCTGGAATGCGCCTGTAAAAAAGAAATGAGTGTTTCGAGCCCTCTGCCAAAAACATAGGTTCCAATATTGTATGAATATAGTCAAACTGTGTCGAGAGTTAAATGGGGATTATGACCTTTATACTTTCCTAGAACCAGAGGAACAAAGTTGTGTCTGAATAATAATTCGTAAATCTCTTAAGTACTTTTGTAAAACCGCTTGATTGTAGATCTTCAATTAATTAGCTTTTAACAAAAGCAAATAACCAAGCTCTACAAATAAAACTGTTATAGGTGTTCTTGGTATCTTGATAAGAAGCATAAACATGATCAATGGCCCCAAATTTAAATTTTAGAAACTTTTTTTGAAATGATCATTCCAACATACAATATAATACAAAGAAGTGCGTAAATATAATACCCAAAAGTTGGTTTCTTGGACTTTGTAAGAAAAGTTCACTTGTATTGGTAGATAAAGTGGTCTTATCCAATAGGGTAAGTTTTTTTAAAACAATTAATTGTTATAAATTTTTTTGAACCTTGTAATTTTTTATAACACTATTTTCTTGACATTGGGTTAGCCTCTTAAATGTGTATATGAAAAAAGGCTCCATTCACTTCGCTCATACCAGCGTCTGAACACTGGTAAGCTTCAAAGCTGTAAATAGGTGAAAAACCCTCCACTTGCTATGCTTGTATCAGTGACTTGGCTCTGCCATATCTCATAACTATACGTACATACATTTTTTTGTGAAGTTAGAATTCCAAATTATGTTTTGAACAATAACTTCGATATTTGTCATTGTAGAATGGTGAGATTGGCAATGACATCTATTATAGAGTAGATGCAAAATTGGAATCAGCAACATTATCTTATTTTGTATCTTATAAGTTGATTACCTAATAAATGAGATACGAACAAAAAAAACCCTTATAAAATGGCCGCCATTTTAATATATTTTATTAGTTTTTCTGAATTTTAATAAAGTTCTACTAAGCACTCTATAATCTTTGTGAGCGAATTTCATCTTAATTTTTATGACCACTATTGTGCTTAGAACAGACGACAATTGAGACGACAACGACGGATGGTTGATATGCCGAAAATCGGTTTCTGAGGTAATGAAAAAAGTTTCCTGAGGCCTAAAGCATAGGGAAAAAAGATCGAAATTTTTGGCAATTAATAAGCTTATAATATACTTCATATACTTGGTAGATAAAATTGGCTATAATGCCACCTATTCTTATTGATTATTTTTACTGACCCAATGTACGAAGTATAGTATAAGTTTGGTAGTTTGGAAAATTTTAGATTTCCGTATTTTGACTGGTGCTTCGTGACCGCTGAGAAAAAGTGATTCCGTTTGTCATCGTCTGTACGTAAGCACGATAGTGGGCACAAAAATTAAGATCGAAACGTGAAATTTGGTATAGGGGACTATAGTGTGCTCTATTAATAAACTTAAATATTGAATTGAAATTGTATAAAGAATGGCTATTATATTTTTTTTTCGTAACTCATGTTTTTTTTTAAAACTTATAACACACTAAATTAGATACAAAATTGCAAATTTTAATTCCGCATGATATCCACAACTATCTACGAAGTCAAATAGGGAAGTTATTGTCAACATTATAATTTCAAATCCTGTCCTCCCAAGAAGACATCCTGAGATCCATGACAATTGTGAAGAATGTATTCCCGGGACGGCATCTCACATTTCGGTGATGTGCAGTGACCCCCAGATCACAGGACTTGTATGCCGATAACTCTTTCCTGAAGGCAGTACATGAAACAGCTTGATTACATTCACATAAGGGAGAAATAATGTAAATAAAAGAAAAGTAGAATAGTAAAGAAAGAATGGTGAAATATATTTATCGTGTGATTGATAAAACCAATTGAATAATTAAATAAACAATGAAAATATTATAAACTGTTTATAACTTAAAACATACACATAAAAAATATAATTTTATACAAACTTTGCAAAAAAGCAAACTACTAAAAACTACACCCTTTTTCCTTTTCTTGAACTGAAACCTTGTATGAAATAGCGATTCGGTCGATACATAAGCAAAAAAAAAAAAAAAAACATTATGATCTATTAACATTACGACTTATTAAAAGATCAAAAAAAAAAAAAAAAAATTAAATTTTAGTATGATTTAGAAAAACATCAATTAAAGGTCTATTTTTCTTTCGAAAAATACTTCATCACTGAAGCTACCATAGTCCTTGTGCCTACTTTTTGGCTGAACTCATTATATTATGAAATGCTTTAAAAATTCTAAAAAACCAACACAAAAATCAAAGAATAATATTATATACACTAAAAACAAAAATACACACTAATTTACAAATGTAGAACTTCGAAAGACACAACCGCCTTTAACTGATTTTCTAAAGAGACAATTCATTTTTGAATGACATGACTAAATATATAATGTCATACTCTTTTTGCTCTTTAGTGAGTTAAACCTTTTCAATTCTTCTACTAACAATTAGATGTATGAATCATTAATTGGATATAACGTAGACTCGAGTTTGGACTATGACTAATACAACAGTTTAACAATCTCCCTAGAAGACAAGTAAGGCAGAGGGATTGCCTAATATTGGTTGTTTTTGGTATCATTTCTCTTAATAGTATAAGCAGAAAAAAAATTCATAAATTCCTCTAACTTACAGGGTAAAAACATAGATTTTGTAATAACTTAAGGTGAGTTTAGTAGACAAATCATGCTGGCCACCAAGGGTCAGGTATAATCCCCAGCATTTGTATGAGTGCAAAATTTGACCCTTCCATCAGCAGTCTTCAGTCATTTTACAGATTATAACTAGATTTATACTTTTTTTTTTCATGTAGTGTTAGGTTAGATTCCTCTCTTTCATCTTTCCTATCCGGCCTCTTTTGTTCTTTTCCGACCCTTAAGCTATTGGACTATTTGCGAGCTAAGGGTATTTATTTAATGTAAAAACGATGTACAGTAATAGCTTTTTGCTTCAAAAAAAAAATATATATATTAGCATATATTCAATCATAGCCTTCTGAAAATTGCAATAATTAAATATATAATTAATAAAATGACTTTTTATAAATTTATTTATAAAAGTAATTTTACTAATAAATAAAAGACATATTTTTTATGCCTTATTTTTAGATAGGCCTACTGAAACATTTAACACCTGTTTAGATTTAGGTTGCTGTTAATTATGAAATCAATTATGACAATAATTAAAGACAGCTAAAAAAACAGAATTAGCGTCCTGATGTGTGTATACATTGAAACAGCTGCAGAGATTCGAAAAGGAACCAATCTGATCAGTTTAGTGTTGGAGGATCAAGAAACACTTCAGCTTAAGAGACTGCTCCAGACGTCGTGAATACATAACTTTGTCACAGTGAAAATACGTAGCAGGTAAGAGAAGCAACTCCAGTATAGTTAATTGACGAAGTAGCTCCAAATATTACATAGGTTGTTGCTACTCTTTTTTCTCTTGTTGTTTAAAGGCACCTCTAAGTCATCATCACCCCCCCAAAAAAAAGAAAACAGGAACATAAAATAGAGACCCTTTTTTCAAATACTCTAATAGCATCAGGGTCAGAAAAGAAGATGAGTTGGTAAAGAGAAACCCGATGGGAAAGATGAAATACAGAGATCTAAACCAAGTTAACATCGAGCCTGGATCCTTGGGATTTGCCAAGCCCATACTCACAAATTAGCCCTTGAGGGGATCATGTTGCTGGTCCTTTTGAATAGCATTCCTAGTGCAAAGCATTATTAAAATTCAATAGAAGGAAGTTACAAAAAATTGTGTCACAGCCTAACTTTTGACTTACTTGATGGCAATTTCCTTAACTTCTATTTAACATTATAAAATTGCAGTTGGTCCTGCAAAATCATTATTATTTGCTAATAACACTACCTTGACGGTGTTTGGGCAAAGTAGTGTAGACTTAGCTATATCAGCAACTTTGGCAATGTCAAAGGCCAATGATTGGTTTATAGCAAATAATTTAAAATTAAATGTAGCAAAAACTAAATTAATACAATTTAAAACAAAAGCAACTCCAAATACAATTTTTGTTAGAGGTGAGGAAAAAATTCAAAACACAGTTAATGTAAATTTTCTTGGTGTTATTGTGGACAAAAATTTAAATTGGAGATGTCACATTTCAAAGATTGCGGATTTTCTGACATCTGCTAGCTTTGCTCTTCAAATGATTTCAAGGATTACCAGGATAAAAAATCAGTTTACTCTGCATATGTATGTTCTCGGCTGAGACTTGGAGTAGTCTTCTGGAGGACTCTGTCGATGCTTTTATAATTATCCGTATTCAGAAACGAATAATTAGAGTAATTTTAATTTGATATTTAATCAATCATGTAGACCTTTTTTTGAAAAAATATAGAATTTTGACTTTTCCATCTATTTATATATATATATATATATATATATATATATATATTATATTATATGAAATATTGGTGTTTTTTTAAGGCAAACCAGAGTATGTTCGAAGAAAAACAACATAACCATAAATATTTTATTAGGAAAAAAGTGTTGCAATATCCTGTGCACAGATTGCAATTTTTAGATCGTAGCGTTTAAAATTATTTAATACACTTATGGAAAATGTAAAAATTTTCAAGAATTTTCGCAGAATACTCAGAGGATACCTATTGAGGAATGCTTTTTACTCAGTGGAGGAGTACCTCAGCTCATAACAACTGGGTGCCTGGGATGCATTTTGTATTCAGGATGAAGACTCAAATATTTAATTAATATGAGATAACATATATACATGATTCACTGTGTCTTAATTTGTTTGTATTTCATAAAATGTCTATCTTGTGTATTTGTTGTATTAATATTGTTTATTTCTATTGTGTGTTGTGAGTAATTTTGGTATAGTATGACAAGTCAAATGTATACCGCAGTACTGCTGCACTATGTATACCATAAATGATGCAAATAAATAATAATTACTTACCAAGTATATGAAGTATAGGATAAGTTTAGTACTCACAAACAATTTTGACCTCCATTTTTGACTGATCTTCACATTTGATGTCTCCAGGAAGCTGAAAAAGTAATGTTTGGCATGTCATCTTCTATTGTTGTTGTTGTCAACACCCTAATTAACCTAACAAACCTATCCTGTACTAACAACCTATACCTCTTGATCTACCAATACACTTTACCATTTCCCACAAGGCCCAAGGAGCTTGTTGCATTTTATTATATGATAGGGCTGGGGTAATTACCATTATGGAAACTCTCTAGCCTACTTGCTCCTCAATGCTTCAGAATATAAAGCTACATGGTCATCATTGTTTTATTTAAAAAATATAAGAAGATAAAATAAAATCTCCTAGCCTTCGAATACTCTAATAGTTTCAGCATAGCAAGAGAACAAGAGTTGGTCAAGAGAGACATGATAGGAAAAATAACAGAGAGGGATCTATCCCCAGACTATGTGAAAAAAGCGTAGATTCAGCTAGGATCTTTAGGACTGTCAGGCCTATAATTACTACAGTAAGCCCCTGAGAGAAATTTTCTTTAAATAGGCTGTAACCTAAGTGAGCCTCTAAGGACCAAATAAAAGTTATTAATCGCCACCTCTCCAAATATGTGGGATTGTGAGTTATCGGTAAAATTGTTTTACGAAATCTCCCTTGGGGTTGTCATAAAATATGTCAATTTTTTAAATCTATGCTACTGCTTTCATTCAAATTTTATTCAAAAGTGAAGATTAATAACCCAAACCTGTGAGTATACAAAAAATATTACACAAAAACATTAACCTTGACTGCCATCATTAAAAAGGTTGATTTTAATACAATTTATGGTACAAGCAAAGCAAGTTTAAGCAATATTTAAACATATATGTATTTTTTCAAATATGGTGTAGGCTTACATGATTCATTTTCACTTTTTGACTGGCAATTTCACTGTAATTGAAATTTATTTCACTTATTGAACTGACATTTCAAGTAATGTCGTTCATTGGTTGTATTTCGGTTTGAGGATGGTTATGTGAGAAAGTTTATAGTATAATGTTTTGGAACTATTTATTGCATTTACTAAAAGTTCACAACTTTCCAGATACAGTCAAATGTTTTAAAGGCAAAACCTCATGTCATATTCAAAACCAGTTGCATTAAAAAATAAATTAAAACACACTAGATCTAACATTGTGTTTACATAATTTTTTTTTTCTTGTTTAAAAACCTCTTGGTCATCATCACCTTATAAATAAAATTGCTGGGCCGTCATGGTACTTGCCCAACACCACCATAGAGTGTAATAAAAACTGATCTAAATGTAATGCACAAAAGTTGATCTCTTAGGCCTTGTAGGAAACGTTAATATTGTACTGGTAGATTAAGGGTCATATCCAGTAGGATTAATCTGTTATAGATATTATAAACCTCATAATTATGTTGATCACTACTTTTTTGGTGTTAGGTAGAATGTACGGACTTCATAGATATGTATATGTTAAACGGTCTTCATTAATTTGTGTTCGCTTGTATATATGATTTGGTCTTGGCGGACCTTGAAGTTGTAGATATGTGAAAAAGGTTCCGCTCGATAAGCTCATGGTAGAGCCCTGCAGGGTGTTATAACTATTCTAATATCTTATTTGTTTGTGAGCTCGAAGTTTGAAATTATATTTTTGACAATTATTTTGCTGTTTGTCATCATAGAGAGGTGAGGTTGTTAGAATTACTTGTAGAATTGTCATCAACAAACTTGTATCTAATTTAGTGTGTTATGTTAGTTGAATAACATACTAGGTATAAACAAAAAACTGATTGCTGCTATTGATTTTCAATTAGATTTTTCTGAACTTTAATAAGGTTCTATATGAGTAGACTTTAAACTTTTATACCATATTTCATGTTTCTATCTTGCTTGATGTGGCCGCTATCATGCTTCCATACAGACGACAACAACAACAACAACAACATGTCAAAAATTACTTTTCAATTACCTGAGGCTCCATAATGGTACTTACCCAGCCATTTTTTCAGTTTCCTGTGGCCATGAATGTAAAGATTAGTAAAAAAACAGAGTTTATGATTACCAAACTATATTATTTATTTGATTCCTCATTGTACATTGTAAAAAGCAAAAAGTACAAACTTTATCAAATTCTTAATAATAAATAATGATTTACAATACAAAATATAACACAAATAATTTATACAGAAAATAAAGCACCTATTGCTATTAAGTTTCCCTGAATTGGGTCAATCATCCCGAGGTCAAAGCCTGTTTGAGATGAACTACTCAAAATACTACACAACTAATCAGCTCAAAACGGAGAGGGACAAATTGACCGGCAAGTTCAACTTTACACTTACACTCAAATAAACATTTAGAAAAACCAAAAAGGCTTGAATGACAAACTAAAATCAATCATAACAACATATAATAATTCATAGTACAAGAAAATTAAAATAACTTGATGACAATGCCAAAAAAAACGGAAAGAAACACTACAAACTATCAAAGTAATAAACACTGCAGTAATACAATTGCTTACAAAACACCTTCCCTAGATGATAAAAGTCCAACCCCCCTAATACATAGATTAACAGATCTAACTTAAAATAAGAAATCACAGCAATTTCAAACATTAAAAAACAGATTTATCCTTCCATAAAGAAGTGAATAAATTAAAAAACAGAAGCTTTCTTGTCACATTTAAACAAAAGACCTGTTTAATGAAGTGCATATTATGTACACACTCACACACGTACTATACTGTGTAGAAGGGAGCTTCTAATGTATAAATGTTCTAATGTATATAATATATATATAAATTCTTGACAATTTTTATTATCAGTTTGACCTTCGTCACTGATTACTGTCAAAAAACACATTGATTTGTTCTTTTTCTAATAAATATTGTTTTACAAGTCTGCAGGATTCTATTTTATTTGTGCAAAGTTTTATCTGTAGAGGCATCATGTTAAAGAATTTTGGAGCAAGATACAAATAAAAAGATACTTCATATACCGGGTAAGTGATTAGTTAAATTGATGTTCTATGCTATGTACTCTATTTCTTTCAAACTTTCGCTCATGCTAACATTTCCCTATGCCTTACCACAAGTTGGAAAAAATAACTTTTGGAGAAGTTTCACAGGATAAAAATCTTGTGTCCTTGGTGGAATTCAAATCTTAGCCTTAGTAGTTTCTTTCTTATGAAAACGACAACTTGAGCTTCATGGGTACCAAAACACTTACTATTGTCATCATTTGAGTACAGTAGTCAGATTGCCTATTTTATGCATTAATTATTTTTCCTGACTTTAGACTACAATTAACACTGTACAGTTAGTTAAGATCTTGTATTAGATATTTAACAAATATATTATGATAGCTAATTATGGGTCGATTTTGTTGAAACTAAATATGTTTATGTACTTTAATTTTAATTTTGTATGTTTTTTTTATGACAGCTACCCCATTGTGAGTTTTTTTTTAAGTCCCAAAATATGACAATAATATGCCCATATACTAAAAATCGATTATATTGATCCACAGGTTTGGGCTGTAGAGCAGTGCACATGACAGATAGACAGACTGACATCATGTTAAAAGTCAGTTTTGTGGACTCAACGAATATATCCGTAAAAAACTTGATATAGATTTTTTGACCCATCACATATAATTTTCCCTATTCTACACGTATGTGGGAAAGAATTTTTTTGTTTACTAAATTTACCTTCATTATTTTTGTTTCATGACATTAGATAACAAAGCAATCAGTCTATTATAATTATTATTGCTAACAAATTTTTACAACTAACATTAAAATATTTTAATGGACTTGATTGATGTTTGTGAATTATCATTAAATTACACTTTTGATTTGTTATTTGTGCATGAAAGTAAAATGTACAGTTGATTTATTAATTTCCTAATAACTTGTTATAATTGTTATTAGGTTATTGGTGTTACATGTGTTGTTATTATGTTAAGATACACAACAGAAGAATAAATATTGATATATTGGAATAAACACTGCTCGAATATGACTGCTTTTAAATACATAAGGTAAGCAATAATTGATAAAAATTAGTATTTAATTTTAGTCTTTTGTAAGTTTGTGTTTTTTGTGCATTGTCTAACTGGTGTACCTCAAGAGTCTGTTTTGGACCTATATTATTTTTTGTATGTAAATGATCTATCTTTATGTTGTGGTATAATTATGCTTGCTGATTATGCCACTGTTATTTCTTGATAGTTAAAACCCTGAAAAATCTTGATATTAACTTTTTCTTTGTTAAGTTTGATTTTACAGTGGCTTCAGTTCCTTTCAAATTACAATAAACTAACTACATTAAATTTGCCTTGACAAAATATAACCCCTCTCCTTGGTATATTCTGCACTGATGATGAACTAATTTGGGAAACCAATACCATCAAGTTCTAGGGTCTTATGGTTGATCAATGTTACTTGGTGTTAACTCATTGACTATGTTTGTGGAAAGATGGACACTAACCTCTACATGCTATTGTAGACTAAGGAAAATTAACTCTAAAAAGATGTGTCTAATGGTGTATTACTCACATTTTTACAACTACCTTCTATATGGAATAATATGTGGGAGTTTTCAGTCAATTGAGTCAGAGCTTTGAAACTCCAGAAAACTGCAATAAGGGCAATTTTTTAGCTAAAGCCCTTGTAGAGATCTTTAAAAGAAATCAAATCCTCACTTTAATTCAGTTTAAAATAAAGAAATCCATAGTCATTGTACAAAGTGTCAAGAAATGACTTTCATGTACCTTTTATTTCAACATTCATAACCACAAGAAATCTTATGTGGTGTACTGTGAGGTTTAACAACAAATAGTCTCCACTAAAGCAACTTAGAAATAAAATTCAAACAGAACTTACGGAAGTATCTGCCTATGAAGGACTCAATTCTATGTCGGTGTTCCTCTCTTTGTAGTTACTGTCGGTGCTGTTTTAATAATGACAACAGTGGTTGGCTAAAGTACACTAAGTTTGTCCCTATGTATTTAGTAGCTTCATTTAGTTATTGTTTGTGTCAAGAGTAGGCCTATGTAAGGAATAAAAAAATAAATAATCAACTATTACTTTTTATAGCAAGGAAAAATAGCTGTACTAAAATTCAATATTAATGTAAATTTAAATACAAATAATAAAGTAGGAAGACAATAAAATTATGAATAAAAAGCAGATAAAATGTATTCATTAGAATACAAACATAAGGTTAAATTTATTTGTTAAACATATAGAAAACTAAAAACTAGCATTAGAAAACATTACATTTCATATAAATATAATAAAAAGAGTTTCGAAAATCAATTCACAGAAGTTTTTTGAAATGAAAGAATGCGTTTAATTTGTACATTCTCTCAACAAGGGAAAATACTAAATATGATAAAAAATGTGTAGAGAGAGGTTGGGTTGGAATTTTTACATACACAATTTTTACATATTACATACAGAATGGAAATTTGCAGATTTTAAAATTTAATTTAGTGTGGTATAAGTTGTATAAGTGTAGACACATGAGATATCAACAAAAACCTTTTCTAAATGTCTGCCATTATGACATTTTCAATTATATTTTTTTGAGTTTCAGTATTATTCTATATATGCACACTATAATCATCAACACAAAAATGGTATTCCTATCTTAATTTTTGTGACCATCTATTGTATCATGTTAATATAAAATTGAAACAACAACAGTAACAATGACGACAGGTAGGCAGATTTGTCGAAAATCCCTTTTACAGTTTCCTGAACCCATGAAACGTGAAGATCACTAAAAAAATAGAGGTAAAATTTTTAGCCATTACCAGACTTATGTTTCATATTCTGGGTAAGTGCAATTCCCTTTTAATAGCCAATGATGTTACACATTAATTTTAAGGTTATGATATCTGTCTTCTCTTGATTGAGCTTCTAATTAACATTAATGATAACCTTGATTACTCCATCTGTTAATTAACACAAGCATTTTTTCATGTGTAAATTACATTTACTCACAAGGTCAGATCAATGAACTACTCTCAAACAAACAATGTGAACATTGTTTTTTTACTTAACCTTTCGAAATAAATAGGCCTACATCACTTAAAATACAATTTCAAGGGAGGGAGGGAGGGGGAGGGAGGGAGGGAGGGAGGGGGAGAGACAGAGGGAGAGAGAGACAGACAGAGAGAGAGAGAGATAGATAGAGAGAGAGGGAGAGAGAGAGAGAGAGAGAGAGAGAGAGAGAGAGAGAGAGAGAGAGAGAGAGAGAGAGAGAGAGAGAGAGAACAAAGAAAAATTAACAAAAGAAAGGTGTATTAGAGCCTTTATGTTAAATACTATAATTTAGTAGCAGACAGGCAGGTGTGAGTTCCTAGTTTACTATTTGAAAAATGCATTGCCAAAATAAAATAAAATGTACTGTATCTAATACAAATAAAAATTATACTGATTTTATGCTCACAAAATTAAAACTTGCCTGAAATTACAAAACTAACACATAAAATTAAACTACTAATACATAAATATTGAGCTTGACTTGTGAGATGTTTTAAATAAAATAAAACTTGAACACAATTTCTCATAAATATGATTATTAAATCAACCAGTTTCATCGAAAATGACAACATCTTCAATGACCCGTTTAGCTACAATGATCAAACAATTTTTTTTTTAAATATTTTAGTTTATAGTTATAGTTTGATTATTATAGGTCATCCATCATTGAAGTACATTAAGCATGTTATTTTAATAAATATATGTGTGACAAATTGTGTACAAGTTTTATTTGAATTTGAACTACTAAAATAGAGAAGTACTGAACATATCAGATTAAAGAGTCGATGTAGTTTATTGTAAAAAACTAAGACTGAAACAATTTTGAAAATTTTAAAATGGACAATTTGTAATTTGTTGTGATACTTTACTACACAGCCTAGGAGTTATGTAGTCAAAAAGCTCTGTCTAAATTTCTCAATCCTTGGAATAAAGTTATCATTTCATTCTGACGTCTCCCAATTATCAGACTAAATATAAAATGGCCTTAACATTTTGTTTACTTAATAATGTTTTACTGGTAATAAACATTTAAATAAGGGAAAAGATGGTTTTTGAGTAATACTCAAACTACCCTCTTCGGAACAGCTGTTATATTAAAAAAAAAAATAGTTCATGAACTCCAGACTGTTATTATTAGATTTTATTAGTATGCTACATTTTATTTTAAAAGTGTTAAAATCTAGTAAATTTATACTGGTTTTATACTTATTTGATAATGACAAATTGTTCATACTATTGAGATGGTTTAATCACATGTTTGTCATCATTTGTGTATACAAAAAGTAACATACAATGTTTGAAAAGTATAAATCCAATACAACCTAGGACCATGTTTGAAACTAAAACTAAAAGTATGAAAGGAATCGAGACCTAAAGCTAGGCCTGATCAATCAAAATAGATAACAGAAGTTGATTTATATTCATGTATTATAAACACAAATGAGGACAATAGTCTGATTAAACTATATTAATAATAAGTTGATTTATGTGGTAGTAAAGGAAAGGCTTATTTTATATATTATGTTGGTTGATTATTCAAAATTTTTATTTTACAGAATTCATAGAATTTTATGAACTTATTACTTCCTGTTAGAGACCGTATTTAAAACCTTAAGTAGAAGGAAATAGACCTCTGTTTTGTTTTTTATAATAATTGTACATTTGTATTCCTTGATTTTATTCATAATAGTAGACAACAATTATATTTATGGGCAACACATGTCAATTTCTTAAAAAATCTACTGGTTTTGAACACAAAGATTTTTTTTTTAAAAATACAATTTAGATAAATTTCACTATTTAAAATTTTTTTTTGTTATAACAATTTGGCTGTACTAGACCTTTCAAGAAGATAGAATAATTTTGTTATCAGGACTGTCATATTTCTGGTAGCTGAACTTGTAGCAACCACTTCAGCAGAGGAATGCCTGGCTAAGTTGGATAAACAAATAATGTGCCCGACTATTAACAGGATTCCAAGAGGTCCAGGATCTGTAAGTATTGCATGATTGTGTGGTTTCTATAAAAGATAACTTGTTACTACCTAGGGGTTGCCCTTTAAATTCTTAAATTGTTTTAATTTGATTATAAAATGTTTTTGAAAATGAAAAAAAGAAGATTTGTAAATAAGTTTTGAATGTACACAGATTTTATACTTGTGATCCTGAAGGAGTGCTATAGATAAATATTTATAGGAAACTAACCGTTCCAATGGGTTTTTTCTGCTTGGAAGTCGGGCTAGTTACATTTCAAACATATAAAGAAATATCTACAAGCATATCATTTACAAAAACATTTTTACTTTATTTTACTAAACAAACATATAAAATAGATAGGCCCCCTATAACTATAAAAGAATTTTTTTTTAAACATTCCTAAACAATGAATGGGAGTGTTAAACAAAAGATTAGTTGCTGGAGTTAACAACAGAATGATTGTTAAACTTTTTCTTGTTCGGGAGAGGTGGAACAAACCAATTATAATTTTGAAATCTCTGAAGCAATCCTAATAATTCTCTCATTTTAAAATAAAGTTTTAATTATGTACCAACTTTTAAATTAATAAATCTATATGCAGAAATAATTTTAATAGATCATAGAGTAAATAGGTTAACAAATATTTACAAAGATTAATTGTAGGCAGTAACATGTTACTTGTAAGGCTCATCTAAAACCCCAGATCTACAATATGGATCTGACATGGCTTCAAGCCAAATACCATGGAAGGAGTGGGAAGTCATAATTCAGAATTGATTTATATGTTTGCTTTAGTTTACCAGTAGAACCCTCCAGTGACTGAAATCTAAACATAATATTGAAATGTATAGACTAAATTAACTAATTTCAATTAATGTTTCTGTGATTGTAGTTAGGGGAATTATCAATAAATATTGCATATTTCATCACTTTGCTCACTGAAGATTGTACTTTAAAAAGAATTAACAATTGAATGAATGGTGGTAATAGATACATGATTAAACCATATTGTAATTAACTAGTGATTGAATTTGCTACCAATTGGATGTAATTTAGGTATTGATCTTAAGTCCTGTAGTAGAATTATCATTTTCTCACACAAAGTTATCAAAAACAAAAGAATTAATTTCGATAAATATTACACATGAACAGAATACATTAAAAACTTAATCCTCAAGCTTAACATGCAGCATGATTAATGTTTTTTTTGTTTATATATGATGTTTAATGGGTTTTTTATAACCTGGTGTCAGAAAATGGTACGAGGTTTGAAAAAGTAAAAACCTCAAAAAATGAAAAAGGTTTTCTAATCTAATCCAAGACTATAAGGGAACCCCTGAGGGGGAGGGGGGTTTATTGAGGGGTTTGAATAACTGGCCTGTATATAATTCTAAAAATCAATAATATGAGAAGCGACAAAAATATGTATATGTGTTTATGTGATGTAATATATATGTTTTTATGTATGTGTATATAGTACATACCATAAGTGAGTTTAAAATCTGATTGTGCTGCCAACATAGCAGAAGATGGGTGTTATATGTTTCAGTAACATTTATTATTATTTATATAATTATAAATTAAAAGACATGTTCTGTTCTATAGATTAGTGGAATCTGGTACTTGTATGCCTCAACACCAATGAAATGTCCAAATACACAATGTGGCTTATTTAGTAAGTAAACAATAATCTAGTTTAAAAAATAAATTCTATGAAAATTACAAACTAAAACAGTTTTAAAGTACTACTCAATTTTCTTTCACATTTCATTAGGCCTATGATGAGATGTTTATGCCACCTGGTAAATCTTTGTAAATTAATGTGATTTATTGTTTTTCCAGACACTGTATATCCGTGTAGTTGTATTTCAGCCAAAAGTACATCCGATTGTGAGGCGAATTATACAACAAATTTTTGGTCAAATCTTTTTGGCTATAACTGTGAGTAAGTATTTAGGAATAGTCTTTTTTATTGCTAGTTAATTTGGAAATATAATAATTGCATCTCCTTTGTTGCAAATTTGGAATCAAAAACCACCAATTGAGCACCAATTATGACACTGAGAACGGGTTTTGAGTGTTGGTTCAAATTTTTATTTATACTATCTATATTACAAAATTCGTTAATTAGCCGTGTTCTATTCATAGTTCCTTTTAAAGGTTTTTGTTATGGTATAGAAAATAATAATTTTTACTAGGGACTTACTGGACCCAAATTTAAAATAGTAAAAACATTATACCTTGGTTACATGTATAGAATATCTTACAGGGCTTTGATTTGTGGCCAATCAAATTTTCCATCTTAAGCCCATGAAGATAATTTTAATCAGCTCCTTTTTCATGTAACTATTCAAATATAGCTTCACTGTTAGCAAAGATTTTTGTTTGTTTTTGTTTAAAGGAAAAAACCTCTCAGTCATCATCAGCTTATAAAAAAAGTCTTATAATAAGATAAAATAAAAACTTTTAGCATTTGAATACTCTAATAGCACCAGCCTTGGAGAATAACAAATTGGTCAAGAGAGACCTGATAGGAAGGATGAAAATGAGGGGATCTAACCTAAGACTACATAAAAATAGGATAGATCCAGGTAGGGCCCCTTGGGATTGCTATGGCTGTACTCGCTATAGTGAGCCATTGTGGATAGCAAAATTTCAATTATACAAACATTGTCATTCTTTGTCGTAGTAACAAAGATGAAAAAAGTATGAATATTTAAACTCTTAGAAGAAGAAATCCATACATACGAAAATATCGATTCTGTTGTTTACGAGAATGTTTTATAAAACAAATATTATCCTGTGGAGTTCTTAAAACGCTCAGGTATGCCAACTTTTAAACTTATTTTAATATTAGAACCAATTACTATACTGTTAAGAAATTTAAACATCCAAAATATTTTTTATAGGTGACAAAACTCTCTATTGATCTAATATATACAATAAAATTATAGTAAAAGAATGACCTCATATTACAATTACAACATGTAGTTCATCTTATTCTGAAAATTGTTCTACAGTGTTGATGTTTGTTTATTATTGTTTTCAGAACAAATGTAAGCAGCAATGTAATTACCGTAAGAACAGAGCAACTGGAAACACATGATTATTCTGAGATTGCACAATACACAGTTCTAAGTAAGTATAAGACATATATCCAGGAAGAAGTTCCAATAGGTTGTCAAAGAAAAAACCTAATGTAATTCCAAACCGTTGTAATTACTCTTTGACTATACACAACTTAACTCACACTATTTTATGACAAAATTTCCACCTTTATTGAGGCACTTGTCATAGTGGGGTACCAAGTGTTATATCTATTCACCATAGAAAGATACTACTTGCAATGCGAACTAACAGACATGTTAATAAATTGTTTGACTTCATATAACTTTGAGTAAACAAGGAAGGATTTCAGTTGTCAGAACATATGAAAGTTCCGTGTTGTAAGGTTTGGGCTTTATGGGAGGTGAAAAATTTTTACCAGCTAAAAGTTGTGAGAAGATATTGTTTTGTGGTGGCAGTTTGCGGCAGATATTCTCATGAATGAGTTATGATGTTGTTTATTTTCATCTGTTCTTCCTTCTACTGTTGGCAACTCATTGAAAGTGTGAAATACTGCGTGAATTTACCCACAATAACAACATCTGTCACCAACCACTAGTTTTGTCTTTTAAGATAACTTTCAAAGATTTCATATTCTATAAGTCAGGTAGAAATCAATTTTACCACGTTTTCTTTATATCCAAATCCTGAGTCACTAATTAGCCCTCCAGTCCAAATGACCTTATTTTCCGTTTCTCTCTGCCATTTTGAGACAATCTCCTTCCGGTTTCTTTAGTTTTTACTGGAATAGCATAAGTAATTCTAGAAATAAATTAAAATCTTCTTGTATTATGTAGTTGAGTTTTATCTATGGCCGTTTTTGACCTTTTAAGTCTTTTGAAAACAAATTAAATTATTCATATTAGATGAAACAACATAATTAAAATCTATTTTTTTATGTAGGGCCTATTGAAGTTGTTTGTAAACAATAAATTTGTTTGATGATTTTAGGTTCGGGTGTGTCATTTCCAGCAGCTATATTAGGAACAGATAATAAAAAATCTTATGTGCTTGTCATCATGTGCAACAATCCAGAAGGTGTAGCAACAAGTAAGTTTATTTTAAAAATAGTTTTAATTAATTAGTGCTTGAGCTAAATTTTTTGATTTTCACTCTTAAGTTGTAAAAGTTAATTCAAATTTTAACCCATTCACATTTGTTCACTCTTGAGCTAAAAATTCTAGTTTGTATCAACTTTAAAATTTTTACTGGTGTTTCTTTTAACCCTTTAAACACAGTCTACAGAATATCCTACCAACCTTAATTTGCCCAAAACATTAAATAATGTATATTCTGTTGACACATATTTTAAAAGCATGACAATAAATATACCTTAGTTGGTAAATTGGCCGATAGGGGGTAACGTAACACAGAAAAATGTACATAAACGGAGAGTGTGAATCTAGTCATAACACGATTGATCAAAATTGTGTTTCCTTGGAAATTTGTTGTCTTTGCAATATCCCCCAAATGTTCTAAGTAGAATATTCAACACACTAGTTCTCACCGAGGACAACAAGCGAGTTGACCTGCTGTAATTATTTTCAAAAACTGATGTACGTCTAAGATTAATGTAACAAAATTAATATTACTCCAATTTTGTTTGTTAATTGTTTCATGTCATATTATATTTTTCATTTGTAATTATAACAATTCACACAGTAGACTTTAAATAAATCATGTTCATAACTGAAAAAAAATCAATTACTAAAAAAAATAAAATAGTAATAATAATAATAATTTGTGCAACTAGTGAGCAAAGTGGCATTTTTTTAAACGAGAGAAAAATGTTGATACACGAGGCTTGCCGAGTGCGTCAATTTTATCGAGTTTAAAAAAGACACTTTGCTCACGAATTGCACATTATACTTTGTCTACAGTTGTTATTTTGTGACAAATAAAAACATACTTCAGCAGTAACACAATTTAATAAAACATTAATTTAATACAATAGTGTTCAACCTCACACCAAAACTGAGGTTATCTATGAATATTACAAATAACTTAGGTGTGTTGTTGAGGAAACGGGATTGCCAACTTCAAAACTCGGCAAACGAAAAATACTCTCCCTGTACATACACTGTCATCATCTTTATGAATAATTACTTCCTTTTTCAACTTTAAAACGTTGTTTTGTTGTTTATTTATGTTATTTTACATGTAAGAATTAATCTAACATATATACGGGACATATGCTGTATATTATAAATCAATTCAAATAAACTTAACCTAAATTTCGTTTTGTTCGGTTGCCATTCAGAGTGAGCAAATTAGTGGGCAAAGTGAAACTGTTGAGAAATTAGCTGTTTTGCAAACTAATTTAAATGAACAAAATGCCACTTTGTCAACAACTGTAGACAAAGAATATTTTGAACATTGTTTTTACTTTTTCTTAGTATAAATATAGTTCAATAATCATAAAAATATAATTTCAAAAATTAATATTATCCCCTAAAAATGGAACTTAGATGCTACAGGGAAGTTAGCTGTAACAGCGGCAGTATGCTAAGGGTTAATAATAATTATTTAACATAACGACTGAAAAATTAATATAATTATTACTAATATAATTTAATTACTGGTATAGTAATGTAATAAATACTTACATTAATAATATTTAATTTCAATTTTTACCTTAGAATGTGTGCATTTTATAGTTTCTAATTACTTAAAATATACACTAGTCATTTTCTGTTAAGAATTTTAACAACCACATTTGTGTGGATATTTCATGAAATATGTAGACCTATTCATATTTTATTAATTAT
Organism: Aphrophora alni; assembly: GCA_963513935.1. Classification (NCBI taxonomy): domain Eukaryota; kingdom Metazoa; phylum Arthropoda; class Insecta; order Hemiptera; family Aphrophoridae; genus Aphrophora; species Aphrophora alni. Next base: position 146,606,763 of record OY740768.1, read on the forward strand.
ATCCTTCCTGCAACCAGAATTTAGAATATTTAAGCTCTTACATTGTTGTCACACATTAACAATAATCAGTATAAATTATTAAATTTTACGAGATGTAAGCAATAAATCACAAATAACGTAAGCACTATACAATATAAGTTAAGTCGTTAACTTTTGAGAGACAAAAAAATGAAGACCCAATCATCATAGATTTTACAAAGAGTCATATAAACGGTTTAGGTTTGCAAGATGTAAGGAATCAATCACAACACAACGTGAATCCGCACAAATAAAGTAAGCACTATATAAGTTAACCTGGAATAATTTAAAACAGCTGTTATAAATTCTGAAACAAACATTTAATCGAGTTTTTATTTTTAATGTAGTTATTCCATTGCTTTAAGTGTTAATTTTAATACTGTTCAACCAAACCATTTATATCTGGATGGAATAAATGTTGAGAAATTCCTTTTAACATTCATTTATAAAAATTATAGCAAGTGTTTTCAGTAATCTGTCCAGAGAAATTTTTTTTTGATAACAAAGTTAGCAATTGAACTTAAGGGATAATTATATGCCATTTTATTTTACATCCATCAAAATTAAATAATAATAACTTTTAAATACCCCAACATAATCAATGTACACTCTTTCGATGTTGTTGGTTCTTCCTAGTGATAAAGTGGTGCTTTCGAAAGATTTTTATACACATTTGGAAACAACTTACAGGTTATCACTAAATTTTCTATTTTATTAACAATTCATTTCCAATAGTAAAATGATTGACCGAGAAATTTTATTTTTGAAATTCCTAAATGTGTATGGTGAAGATCTTGAAAAATAGAGACCACAATGAAACCAGAAATAACTCCTTCTTGTAGGATAAAGTGAGGATTGTTTTTAGTAAATTGTTCCTACAATTTAATCATTCTGGATCCTTAACAGTTTCTATTTAATTGTTTCTGTTATAGTGCATGGTGTGTTCATTTCCTTTATTTTATTTTTTGAAGACGAAGATGCCTGTGACAAGTAACTAATATCAGTATGGGTGTGAGATGTCAATCTTTTATCTTTTACTAAAACTTATTCAAAAATATTTCATATTGAAGAAACCTAGAAGAAGAAATAATAGATAATATTGATTTTGTTGAAAAACGTGAGTAAATCTGTGTCTGTAATTAGGGTGAATTTTATCCTATAAAGATACAAAAAGGATTTATTAATTAACCAGTAGATTGATTACTACTGCTTCTATTCCAAGTTCTCAAAGTTGTTACACAAAATTTAAAAACACATTAAACAAACTTTTATAGCAATTTAGTGAATTATTCACATTTGATTTTTGGTTTAAATTGACATTATTTTGTGTTCTTATATTGCATTATTTTATTATTATTTTTTCAAAATTTTAAGTAGTTTTAATAGAACAAATATATTTACACAGATTAGTTGTAGGTGTTAGATATTAATGGTGTGTATTTGACATGCCCTCAAACTTACAAATCTGTAAAGTGGGAGGGGTGGTAAGGTCATCATTTATGTTAAATTAGGTTTATATGTTTAACAGTAGGAATGATCACCTAAAATTCAAAGACTATGATTTCAAACTAGAAAAATATTCTATACTTGAATTTTTACAGTTCAAATAGAATTCTCATGCTTTTGCTGGAAACTAAATTAAGCAGAGAGAAAGTTGTTTAATTTTGTAACACATTTCTAAACTATAATTTTTCAGTTACTGGTGACAGATATATTTGGTTCATGTCACGCACACCTGTCGCAACAGAAAAATCAGTTCGTGCAGTGAACAAGATTCTGAGGCAGAATGGATTGTCTCCAAAAATCTTGAAGAGAGTGAACCAAGCAAACTGTCGATACCCTTTTAACTAATATTGACAAATATATTACTGTATTACTATATCTATATGTTCTTGTATTACATTATATAACTTATATATATATCCTCAACTTTCAAGATTATATTTGTATATATTTTATCCTTTAGTGACCCAATAATAACATCCAGATGGTGGTCATTCTGGCGTTTTGGGGAAGGACAACTTCAGCTACTCGAGCTACTACAGTCCTAGTTCTGAAATGGCTCTACTCTTGTAATTATCCAGTTTTCTTTTCCAAATCCTCTACTGGGTAGAGGCTGTCTGTATTTTCACCAGAGCTTGCATTTACTTATTTTCTATTCCATCAAGGCAATCTAATTAATATCTATTTAGTTTCATGTTCATGGACTCTTCTAGCAGCGATGACCATAGGTTTTTTTTTTTTTTTTTTTTAAATTTATTTATTTATAACACTACAACTAGCTTTATCAGCTAACCAGCAGCTTAATTTCTAACAGCAATCGTGACAGTTTATTAGGTTATTTCCCAATGTCAATACCTATGTTCACAGCTCCACACCCACAACTGTGAACTTTAAACCAAGTCAAAAGGCTTCAGTCTTTTAAGGCGTCGCACTAACTCTGCGTTGTCAAGCAGCTGAAGTACTTCAACGTTTTGGTGGTTATGGAGTCGAGACTCATGCTTTTTAGCTTGCTTTTGTATTTCGGCCTCTACCGTTTCGATCTTCAAGTCCCTGTGAATAGTGTCATTGCTGACATACCAAGGAGCTTTCACTAAATTCCTTAATACTTTATTTTGAAAGGTCTGAATAATTTTGATATTAGACTTCTTAGAGCAGCCCCGTAGCTGTATACCATATAACCATACCGGTTTTAGCACTTGCTTGTATAGCACTAGTTTGTTATGTACTGATAATTCTGACTTTCTTCCAATCAGCCAATGCATTTTCTTTAATTGAATACCCAGTTGTTCACGTTTCTTCTTAACATGTTCCTTCCAACGTAGCTTAGCATCAAGGGTCATACCAAGATATTTTGCACTGTTGGCATACGGTACTATATTTTGATCAATATATACTGGCTTGTAAACACCTTTTCTATTTGTAAAGTTTACATGCACTGATTTTGTCTCATTAATCTTGATACGCCATTTTTTAGTCCAAGCAGTGACATGGTTAGTCGCATTTTGTAGTTTACTTGTTGCATCTCCTACATCTTTCCCTACAGCCAGGATAGCCGTATCATCAGCAAATGTGGCAATTAAGACGTCATCATCCTGAGGCAAATCATGAGTATAGATTAAGTACAGTATAGGTCCAAGTACGCTACCTTGAGGCACTCCAGCTTTGATGTTCCTTAGCTCTGAATATTCTGAATTCATCCGAACTCTAAAAAGTCTATCTGCTAAATACGAACTCAATAATTTACTCAGTTTTTGCGGAAGTATAGTTTTTAATTTGTTATTAATTCCAACATGCCAAACTTTATCAAAAGCTTGAGCAACGTCTAGAAATAAAGCCGAACATATATTTTTTTCTTCTAAGGCCTTTTCAACAGTGCTTGTTAATCTGTGCACCTGATCTATTGTCGAGTGCTTTTGGCGAAATCCAAACTGATGCAATGGTATAATCATTTTTTCTTGAATTACTGCCATAAGTCTTGTCAAAATAATTCCTTCAAATACCTTAGATAGGACAGGCAGCAACGATATTGGACGGTATGAGGTTTTTTCTGTGGTTGGCTTTCCAGGTTTCGGAATCATCACAATTTCCGCCACCTTCCACTGACGAGGAACATAAGTTAATCTTATTGCTGCGTTAATAATGGATGTTAATTTAACAATAGCTTTCTTTGAAAGCTCTTTAACAACTTTACCAGTGATCAGGTCATAACCTGGAGCTTTTTTCTGTTTAACTTTCGTTTTGATTTCTCGAATCACCTCTTTCACTGTTGCAGGTCTGATATTAGATTTATCTGGGTTGATCATTTTATCTAGGTTTTCCTTTGCTGTTTGCCTTGTAGGAGCACAGAAAGTATCTTCCAAGTAATCTGCAAATAATTCCACCTTTTCTTTGCTATCTCTAGCCCAAGTTCCATCTTCTTTCTTCAAAGGAGGAGACTGAGTAATAGGTCTCTTAAGAGATCTAGCTGCTTTCCACAAGGAGTAGTCACTGGTTTTATCGTATGACAAATTACCCATGTAGTTACTAAAGGTTTCGTTCTTTAATTCAATAATCATATTTTTCAATTCCTTACCTAACCGGTTTAACACATTTTTGGACAGTGGTGTTCGTGATTCTTGCCACCTTCGTCTTGCTTTTCTTTTTTCTTTTATTTTTTCCCGAATTTCGATAGAATAGTTAATTCCTCTGGTTTTTCCTTCGACTTTTGGAGTATTTTCCCAAGCCGATAATTGGATGTTAGCAATTAGGTTTTGAAGCTCAGTCTCCAGTTGTTCTATTGTTTTAAGAGGCGATTTAAGGTTTATTCTGCGATCCAAATCATTTTTAAATCCATCCCAGTCCGTATGAATGTTTACCAGAGTGGAAGGTTTTCGTTTCCTTATAACTGTTTGGCTGACAGTAAGAATAATGGGCGTATGGTCAGATGAAAGCTCCTCAATGTCTGTATAGTTGCTATTAATTCCCTTCAAAATGAAGAAATCTATTAGGTCTGGAATTTTCCTATTATCAGTCGGCCAGTATGTAGGTGTGCTTGTTGACTGAAATTCACACCGATAACTTATCGCAGCCTCATACAGTTCCTTTCCTCTGGGTGATATTAACCTGGAACCCCAATATGTGTGCTTGGCATTTAAATCTCCGCCCACAATAAAGTGGTTACCCATCCCTTGAAAAAATGCTTCAAATTGAGTATTCTTTATTATATGTCTAGGTGGGCAGTATATCGCTACTACTGTCACATCCTTAGACTCAGTTTTGACTCTAACTAAGGTAGCTTGAATTTCATTTGTCTCATATTTAATATCTTCATAATGACTAATGTTTTCCTTAATAATGACAGCAGTTCCACCACGCAATTTATTGCTAGGATGAATAGTATTATATATCTGGTAGCCTTTTATTTTAATATAAGATTCTTTAGTGAAATGGGTCTCCGAGATAAGGCATATATCAATTTTGTGGCTTTCAAGAAATATTTCCAACTCATGTTTGTGTTTCAAGAGGCCGTTAGAGTTCCAGGCTGCTATTCTCAAAGTCTCCATCACCATCATTTTTGTTTCCCTACTAAAGGCATGTTATTAATTGATTTTCTAAAACCACTTTCTAATTTAGTGAGTCTGTCGAGTACCCTTTCGTTTAGCTTTTCTTGTTGGTCAATTTTTTTAATTAATTTTTGAAGCAGCTGATTAGTAGTTGTCTCCTCAAGTTCATCTTTTTTATTAGTGATAGCAGTTCCTACCTTGTTCGCATAAGAGTCGAATTGTTTTGTTTGCCTTAATTTGCTTTCCTCAATGTTTGTTTTTACTAGAATTTCTTCTTGAAAATGGCTTAGCTGAGTACTCTCTGTTGATTTAGTATTTCTTTTGCTAATAGTCTTTTCCCTCATTTTCTGTATATGCTTTGCTACTTCACAACCTCTGTAGCTTGCTGGGTGAGCCTCACCACAATTAATACATCTTGGTGGAGTATCTTTGCTTTTTAGACAGTCGCTAGAAATATGATTCCCGGCACACTTTACACATTTTGCATCTCTTCCACAGAACCTTTGAGTATGGCCATGTCTCTGGCATCGTTTGCACTGAGGCACCATTTTTGGTTTCCTCAACGCTTCAATCTTAACTTTCATACCCATTATATTAACAATCGTATATATTTTTTGCACACTTTCCTCTTTGCTAAAACATAACATAAACAAAGGCAAAGGCAATTTTGATTTCCTTTCCAGGATATGCACAACATTTAATATTTTAAATCCCTTTTCTGTTAGCTCTTGCTTAATATCCTCTGGTTTACATGAAGGATGTAAGTGCCTAGCCATGACTTTTATTTCTCTGTTGTTTTTATCTTCATACGTAAACCATTTAAAGTTATTCTCATTTAGTATTTTCACCAAGTTTCTATAGCAACTCTCTCCAACAACATTAACTTTAAGTTCGCCACTGCTGAGATAGGTGACCTTGAAACCCTGCTGACAATTGCTTGACAAAAGACTATGAACTATTCCGTAGTCCACGCATCCTTCCAGAGTTATTGGTGGTGGAGATTGTTTTCCTTTGTCTTTCACTTGTATTGACCGCTCCGTTTTCTCACTACAGCCTCCCGCTCGATTTATACCTGAAGTAGATGGAGTCAATGAGATTTCAGGAGAATCGCTAGCTTTCCTTTTCTTATTCCTTTTCCTTTTATTAAGTATCCATTCCGTTTCTTTTGTGAGCTCTTCCTCATCGGTTTCATAGACTATGTTCTCACGTTGACTTACTTCCCTACGCTCTAAAAGTTTAATTCTCTGCATTACCTGGGCTAGTTCTTGTTTTAGTTCAGAATTTTCCTGCTTCAATGCCTGAAAATCCTGTTGAGCTACTTGAAGATGGTTCCATAGAGCGAGTTCCTTCTGGGTTACCAATTCTTTATCAGTTATGGTTAACTCTTTTAGTTTAAATAACTCATTTTCTGCAACTTCATTGTGTTCCTTTTGAAGATTCTCATTCTCTCTGGAGTCCTCAAGAAGTAAACTTTTGACATTTGTCTTCGAACTTTTGTTTTCTGATGGCGATCGAGTTAATATCGAACTTCTTTTAAAAGGGTCTTCTTTCTCCATCTCTACTGATACAGTTTTGTCCTTGCAGTAGCTTGCTGACGACCCGGGTAAAGCCTGCTTGCTCGCTCCCCGTGCCGGTACTGGGGATCCTACTCCCTGCACCGTAACTTTTTTCTCCTTCTGAGCTTCCATGTTTGGTTTATTTTCGGGGTACCTTCCCCTATCTGGTTTTTGGTCCGCCCCGGGTATTTGATTTCCCCGGTACCACTCATATCTGAGAGGCGTTCCCCTATCCGCCACCTGGGGAGGCGTCCGATATGGGACCAGCATCCCACACGGAGATGACCATAGGTGCAGTTATTGGAAGAAACACTCTTAATAGCTTTTTCCTAGCACAACACCATTTCACATACATCTGCACCTAACTCAAACACTCAGACACTGCATGTCTTCAAAAGGGCTGTCCAGTCTGACACTCTCTGTCCTAAGTCACTCTTAGGGTACAGAAGTTAAATTCGAGGTGGCATGTTGGTTTAAGAGCCTAACGAAACATGTGGTGTAATAAATACACAAATTATATATACAAACAATATATTAATTAAACTTAGGCGTTGAAGATAAATAAATCTGGTCTTAACAAGTCAAAGATCACTTTTTCTGGTCTTCAGGATCACCTTTTTCAACTAACATGATTTTTTAGGAAAACACCATATTAAAATTTGTTAAGGAAGAGATGAAATTAACACGTTCAACGCGGATGTCATTCTGGAATGTCCGGTGGGATTCACTCGCGGTCGGATGTCATTTCTGAATGTTTACATCGTAGGCAAATTGAATTAGAGCTGGAGGGGGCAACGTTGGCCGGAGCAAGTAGAAAATTTGTACCGACCATCACTTCAGTCTTGTGTATTGTATCTTGAAGACCGATTTTAATTTGCTCTCTCCATTGAAGAAATATTTTATTTTAAAGGTAGGTGAAAAATAACACATTTTTTGTTGTTAATTCTTAATGTTTTCTTCCAAGCATGTATATTACTACTAAAAACAAATGAAAATTGAATGATTATTCATATATTTTAAATACTAAAAAAAAAAAAAAAATTAAAGTTTATTTAATTATTTTTACAGATTGATCATAAAATAAATTTAAAACCATTTGTTTTAAATTGAAAATGAGCTCTGATCCTGGTATGCATTTGTTTTATAAATATAACTGTTTATTCTTTTCAATTTTTCAAACAATGTTTTAACAAAAATGATCTATTTTTCAGAAACCTCTGATACACAACCTGGAACAAGTAAAAGTGTTCGCCATGATAGAAAAAGGTGCCACGAAAAGAAAAAACGAACAATGGTCACAACAGTTTGTGACCAGTGTGAGGGGTCACAATCTCTAAAAATAAAAATAAAATTATATTAAAAAATAAATTTTTTTATTGGAAAATTATTATTACCTAATGTATAACGTTATAAAGGAAAAATTGGTTAGATGCTTTACAGGTTTGCCTAAGTAGGATTCCCTGCCACGCGGATGTCATTCTGGAATGTCACACACAAAATCATGGTTTTTAACTTTAAAAAATTTGATTTTTAACTAAGCAGTCACAAAAAAACATTTACTGAGACCAGATGTAAACATATTGCAGGAAAAAAAATTCTGATTTCGGGAAACTTAACCCGAAAAATTCCGCATTGAAAGTGTTAAGAGGGTTTTTGTAAGAAGAGGTTTAAGTGGCTGAGAGCAAGGCTACATGTAAGAAGTTTTCCTTATATTAAACATTCTAAATATAAAACTAGAGAGAAGGAGGCAAAGAGGAAAAGAGGATTCAATATGAAATTCACCTGTATAAGAAGAAACAGAGTTTGTTGAGCCCCATGACAAAGAATACAACCATCCAATATTGAATGGCTATAGCTAAAATGTGTGAAGAAGTAAGACAATCCTTCTCTTAGACTTTCCTACAAACCTTGTGTCCAAGGAATAAATTAGTGTATTATAGATGAATATTATTGAGAGAGTACTTGAGCAGAGAAGAATATCTAGGAAACACAAATTGCAGAAAGTGTTAAACTAGGTTTACATATTTGTACTGTACTGATGTAGGGATAGCTCAGCTCAATGGGTTTACTAGATTTACTCAGATTTACATTTATCTTTTCAACAACTTGTTATTAAACATGACTGTACTTTCAGATCATAATTTATACTTAACAATTTCATAATAATATAATTTGAATATATATATTTTTTGTAAATGTGTAAAATTTGTTAAATTATGAGATTTTGTTTTTGACAAATATAGTAAAACTATATTTGTCTTTTTAAAAATACAAAAATAAAGAGTAATTATATATCCGAATACAAATAAATAATAACTATATAGGGGTATATAAAAAAAAGAAGAACAAAGTTTTGTATGGAATTTTGTTTTCATATATGTTTTGGAACATTTCTAGTACATAATCCTATATTACAATTCATGTACTGGTATACCGTTTTTTAGGACTTTTCAAATTTCAGATTTCTCTTCTTTCAAACACACAGCACAATATATTCTTCAGGCTTGGGAATTTTTCAGAAAATGTTTTTATGGGAATCTAAATATTATATTTTGTTTGCACGATTGTTATTATCATTTTCTAAAACCACAAATTCAGCACAAATTTCAATGAAAAAATATGGTCAATGATAATGTTTATACCTTATAATATAAAATCGTAAAATTTGTTGTTTTCATAATTTGATGAACGATCAACATAACACCTTCCAGTCATGATGCTCTATTTGTGACGACAGTCTGAGTGAAATATCAAGTCTCAAGACAAACTACTGAAGCCTTCATATACAAGCATTATGGGAAATAAAACACCAATGATATACAATCACACTATTTAAAATAATTAATTATACTCTCAAATTGAATAGAATGTGTTAAGGATAAAATAAAGCAAAAGCTTAAAGTTTCAAATATTTATTAGTATAAATGAGCTACAATAGTTTCGCCTTGCGGCATCGACGGGCTACTCTTATCCTTGAATATGGAGTTTCAACAAGAAATATCTGCTATTACATTAAAGTAGAATGTGTTATTTAGAAACATTGTAACCAAAATAAACTTAAGATTGAACTAAGTATAATGGTGGTGGTGGCAAAATACAATGATTGGAACTATCATACTTTGTACGACATTAACAAACAAAGTGTTAATAACTTAAATATATATTGTCATTAGATATATTATAAGACTTACCGTCACAATAGTCTATGTTTGTCTGTAGTTATATCACTACGGCCGTTTCGGCTATTCAGCCATTTTCAAGTGTTATGCGGGTATTACCGTTGTCTTAGTTTAAAATCACAAATTACGAACACACGACACATAACAAACACACAAGTTCTTTAAACATTTAAAACATGATGCAGTAGGCCCACTGTCACAACGCGTACTGTGTGTTCGTAATTTGTGATTTTAAACTAAGACAACGGTAATACCCGCATAACACTTGAAAATGGCTGAATAGCCGAAACGGCCGTAGTGATATAACTACAGACAAACATAGACTATTGTGACGGTAAGTCTTATAATATATCTAATTATTAATCAGTAGTCGGAATGGCGAAAACAAATATGAATGATATATATTGTCAATATGTTGTCAATTTGAACAATTCCCTGCATGAGGCTAAGCTTCAAGCAAGACTACCAATGTCTTGCGATGCTAATAAAGTTGTATAAATAGTAGTTTTATTATGTTTGTATAGTTTTTAATGAGTTAAATGATAGGTTTTTCTTTTAATAATTTAAACATGTTTAGTCTATCTGATACATTAACATTATATCAGCAGTATTGACTTTCTTTCTTTTTTTTTTTTTTTTAACAGTAATAATTATTTCCTCTGTAATAATAGTAATAACTCAAATAAAAATTAGTTTTTAATTGAAGTTTCTTGGAATTTAAGGGGAAAGAGTTCTATTACATTTTTTTCTTTATTTAGTCGAAAAAATATTGTTTTCATTGAGAAATATATGATGATTTGTTTACAAGGAAGGAAAGTAGCTATGGATGTAATTTTTTAAAATTGTTCATTAAATTATGTTCTTTGCAACTGTAATGCCACATTAAATGCAGTATCTATGATTTTTCAAAAGGCTTTAAATGAATGTAACTTCAGAAGAATTGTTCCAAGCACTGTCACAGTGGAGAAACAAGTTGATAAACACACAGGGTCCCTATTGGTTTCTTCAAGGTCAGGCTGTCTACTTCTTCCCCCTCAATTAACTAGACTTTGGTGGCTTGTTTACATTACAATATAAATTTGAAAAATGTATATACCTATAAATCAATTTATATATATATTTAATATATTTAACCACATCTTCAATAACCCTGGCTAAAACAACCTATGTACATAATATGTGTAGACTTATGACGGATTACTAACAAACGGTTTAGTTAACAATGTGCTGATGAAACATGAAAAATAAAATTAAAACACATTTCATTAGAATAAAATTTGTATCACAAACAAAAATTTAAGAGAATTTTTCACCCCTGTCATTAAAATATTAAAGCTATAAAAACTGAAATTCTAAAAATAAATTAAAAGTTAAAAGATTGAACTAATTGATTATTCCTAACCCAGGAAATAAATTTTTAAATGTCAGTAAATTAAAAATTACCTGTATTTAAATATTCTATGTAAAATTAAAGAGAGTTATATTCAATCTCTCCCGTAGAGTTAGTAACAAATAATGTTAATCTTCAGCAAATCTAACTGCAATCCATTGACATTTTCTTGTTCTTTAAAAGTACAAAAACTCTCAGTCATTATCGCTTTATAAAAAGAAGGAAGAGAAGAATATAAAATAAAGGCCCATAGCCCCTCAAATTCTTTAATAACATCATAGTTAAACAAGATCAAGAGTTGGTTAAAAGAGACCTGAAAGGAAATATTGAAAAGAGGGATCTAACCCAAAACTACACGAAAAAAAAGAAGAAAAAAACGTAGATCTAGGTAGGGTCCATCAGAATTTTGCCAAACGAATACTCACTGAAATTAGCACCTGAAGATACTTACATGACTACTTAACCTAACAGATTCCTGATTGAAATTCAGTGGCATAAAATAATAATATTAAAAGTTATAAAATTGTATGCATTATGTAAAACAAAACTCATGCTGATAGTGTTCAAATGAGACAAGGTGCATTAAACAATTCTTTTAATAAAGTTACACATTTTAAGTGAATATAATTATTTTATTCCAAAAAACATATTACTAAAATATAATTGTATTTACAATAGATTTGAAAAAGCATAATATATAAATAAATCTAACAATTAGATATAACGGCTATAAATATATTAACAAATAACAAGAAATAATGATTTTAGTTTGATCTCCCCTTCAAATAATTATCATCGATTGTTTTTGAAAGCAACAGATGGAAGAAATTTTCATTTCAGTTCCTTTTACCTATTAATATTTGTGTTGATTGTATGCTTTGTTTTATGCAACAGATCTAAACTAAAGATATTGATCGAATTATGCAACCAGAGTTATCAATAGGCGTTTGTAGTCCCCAGAACAGTCTTTCTGTAATCAGAATTAAATAAATATGTATTAGATGATTAAGATATTTATGACTTAATTCTATCTGAAATTAACTATATGGTTTTAATTAAGCTATATAGATTTACAGCTTTATGCAATAATGCTATTTTTTACCAAATTTAAATTATTTCAAATGCTGTAACAATGACATCTATTCGTATACCTAACAATTTATTTCAAATGTGAATGAATGTAATTTTCAAGTAAATTTTTTTCAAAAACTACTATTTCTATTTAAAAAAATAAAAAACCTTATGGTCATCAACGTCTTAAAAAAAAAAGAGTATAAAATAAAGGACCCCTAGTTCTCAAATACTTTAATAGTGTCAGGGTTAGATAATAACAAAAGTTGAATAAGGGGGATATAACTGATGACTACATGAAAAAATGTAAATCCAGGGATTGTCAAACCCTAACTCACTATAGAAACCACAGGTTACTTTCGCAACCAATACAATTTTTGGATTTTCCTAAAATAATCTCCATTAGTAGTTTAAAAGGATTCAATTTTTTAAACCTGATTTGAAATAACAGATATATTCTTCTAATTCTTTGTAATATAATGTAATATTTTAGATAGAGGATTATGTAGGCTACTATTCTTTTCCCATCATCACTTGGAGGATTTTTGTTTGTGGACAAAAAATGTGTAACAGTAAAAACTGAAAAAATGCAAATAGCTATCCTTGGTAGAAAGGGGAAAGTTGTCTTGTCAATTGGTCAAGAAGATCAACATTTGTAGTAAGGTTATATAGCTAAAATTGATAAAGATACATAGCATCAAGAGAAACCAAACTTATACAGCAACTTCTTCCTTTCAATCAAAGGTCAAAGTTCTTCCTTTATTGAGACCATAAAAATGCATTTAATATACATTTTTCCTAATAAGGGTTGTTATGTTATCAGATGACATCAAATAAATCAGTGACACCATACTGGAAAGGGAAGCTACCAGTGTTTTGAAGAAGTCATTGAAACTTGGAGTGTATATGGTTTCCAGCATGCTTTACAGGGAAGAAAAAATGTTTGGATTTGGACTGAAGAAAATTAGAACTCGGAAAACAGTTCATAGCCAAAAGAAGTATATAAACAGTACAAATAACACATTGTCTAAGAAGTAAAAGCTCTCTCTGGAATGAACTTGACACCATTGAGGAAGTAAGTGAACATTGAAAAATGCCTAAATATAAGTATAACAGCTGTAAGTGTATCAAATTTTTTTAAAAATAGATGTTTTACATTAGTACATATTGTATAAGACATAGCCTAGTAATAAAAAGACTCTGTTATGTTTTAAATTAAAATATCGTAATAATTTTAGTAGTAATACTTTATTTCGGTATTTTTTTCAAAATGCAAACGTTATCCTACAACTTGTAGTTAACAAAAAACTGATTTTTTTTAAAAAATATATAATAATGTAAAGATACCAATTTTATTAAAATCTTTTCAACAGTTTTGGATAACTGTTCTATTTTAACATAGAGTGTTTTAGATTGTAGTGACATGCTACCCCAGACGACCTATAAATACGGGCCGCATTTGTTTCAAAATCATTCCATTTCACAGAGTCATCTGCAACACTCCTCTCTCTCTCCCTCTCTTGCTTCTCTTGTTTTCTTTATTGTTCCTTAACTGTCTTTCCTTCCGTGGTCTGTTGGTAGATCCCGGCAGCATAGACACTCCGTTTGTTATCCGAGGGCTGATACTCTCAGGACAAGCATCCTTCAGCGGATCCCGGCAGGACAGCTTCCCTATTTGTTGTCTGAAGGCTGATCCCACCAGGATGAATGTTCCAACCTCCGAGTGGTCTGTCGGCTGATACCGACATCACTCTACCTCATTGGTTGTCTGAGGGTTGACCACCACAGGACGAACTCCTTTCTTTCTCCTACCACATTATTTCCTACTAAATATGCATATTGTCGAAGCCTTTCTGATAACTAAACGATAGTACCTCTATCCTCAGTCTGAAACCGTAAAACTCGCTCCGACATAGATAAACAGTATGTAATTTTACACTACTGCATGGTATACACTATTGACATATTTTATATAGTAGTTAATCTCATCTATAAATAAAATTTCATTTTTGGCAAATAAATATTTAGAGGGGTTAATTTAGAGCCTGTCCCCCCTAGATTACCATTTGAGAATTATTAATGTAACCAACCTAATATAATTTTTTTAACAAGTTTCCAATTTAGATTGTAGGCTATTTGTTACTCTAATGATATTAACTTTCTAATTGGTACATCTGAATATGTTTGTACAAAGTTTTGAAATTAGTTTTCTAGCTTTGGAAATTTGAATGTTTTTTAACTCTACAAATTGAAACTTGTGATTAATTTTTACTAAATTTCTTATGAACATTGATTTTTATTCAATTTATCTTTAAAAAATAGAAGGGATTTTTTAAAAACGGATGGTTGATTTAAATAAAAAACCAATTTCAATTTGAAGTTAAATTTTTTGAACATTTAATCCAACTACTGTATCTGAAAGAGTATGAAATCAATGGAAAACTATTGAAATATATTCTTATGATTGTTACACAATATATTAAAATTGTTCACTTAACAATAATTCTGTGTATTCAGTTTTATTTCATATGTAATAATCAAAGGTTAATCTAACTGTAAACAAAGATAAAATGACACACTTTAAGGTTTCTGCACAGGAGGGAAGAAGGAGAGTTGTACATAATGAAACAGACCACTTTGTTTTAAGAAATCCCAGACTATTGGTGTTAACCTTAACAGGGAAAATAATATATCTAACAAGATAATGAATAGAATTCACAAGTGGTAACAGCACATACTATGGCCACCTACATCGGTTTTGGTCCATACTACTTAGTACAAAGACAAAACATAAGCTGTAAAAAATCTTACTTCACCCTATGGCTACATATTCAATGGAAACATGAACTTAAATGGTGACAATTAATCCATTAAGAGTGTTTGAGAGAAGAATGTTAAGGAAATGTATGGTTATGTGTGAAGGAGGGAGACTTGTGGCGAATTATCAGCAACAAGGAGATACAGGACTTGATCAAGGAGGAATACATAATGCATTTTGTGAAGTCGCTGAGGTTAAGATGGTTAGACCATATCACCTAAATGAAGGATGAGAGTATCCCAAGAGGAATACTGGAAGCTGAAATTATTGGACAAAGAAGAACGGTAAGACCAAGATGACTACAGGATGTTGAGGAACACCTAAAAGTGAGGAGGACTTGATGATGGGCTTCGTAGGATAGAAGAGAGTGGAGATGAATTGTACTTGAACCTAAAGATCATCATCGGCTGTAGTGTTAGAGCATAAAGTAAAATAATCAAAGGTCAATTTCATTTATTCAAACAAGTATGAATCAGAAACCCAATACACAATAAAAAACTAAACTTACCGCAATACTATCTTCTAAAGTCTTCCCATACATCTCAAAGTACTTATCCTTAATATCACCCAGATCAATTTCACTTCGTCCAACTATAATACGAATAAGTGTTTTATCTTTAGTTCCAAGTCCGGCCATACTGTCTTCCAATCGATCAGCAAAGAATTTCTTTTTGTTTTTTGCACACTTTACTATATGGGAAACAAAACAAAATAATCTATCATTTAATGAACATCATAATATTTTAATTTGCTTTAATTACATAGTACTAAACACATATAAAAATTGTATTTATTAATTGATAATGCATAATCAAGAATAAGGAACTGTTAGGAATAAGGTAATATTAGGTTATATTAGGAAGAACTCATATTCACAAAGCTCAGAATGATTCAACTATTGTGAAACAGTTAAAAAAATGTTGAAATGCTTGTCTTGCAACTGAACTAGGACAACAGAGACTCCTAAAGGTATATAAGCGGTCAGCATGATTTGGAAGGGGTCTTTTGTCTTTTGGAGCTCTTGATGATACCGGCAGGTCGATAGCCGTGATGCAGGAATTTAGCCCAGGAAGTCTACTCTACAAAAGTAAGCAAGCATTTATATTTTTATAAAATCACCAATAAAATGTAATCTCATTTATTAGAGAATAACAATAGTTGGAATTCTTCTGGGCTTTGAGTAAATAATATTGTTTTGTTTTGTTGTTTAATTGAATTCTTATTTTTATGCTGTATTAAAGTTTTATGTTAAAGTTTTGTATTAAAGTGTTGTATTAAAGTATCAGGGAAATAGATATAAGTTTCATGTCAATGATAACAGTTAATAAAATACTGAACCACTGATTTGATAATTAATTGAAACTGAGAACCCAGGCATATTTTGAGGGCCGTTCATAGCAGAACCCTTGGGATAATTTAACACCTTAAGTGTTTATGTCGGTTTAAGCCGACGCTACAAATATCGATAAAAAGTGCCGCTGTCGGCTAAAGCCGACGCTCTTAACTTGCCCTATTCTATTTCGTTCTCTGTCGTAATATTACGTTGTAGTTGCTAGTATTGCCGCTAGATAGTGTTGGTATGCTCTCTAGAGCATAACTTATAAAACTACTGCTTTATTTTTGTTCTCTTTGGATCCGCCGTGAACATTATATTTACAAGGAGTCGCGATACCAGTGCAGCGAATGTGATGTGGGCTGTGTGCTGCCCCATGTTTTAAAATATATCACACCCAAAAAAATTACTAAACATTAGTAAGAAACTATAAACAATCTTTATTGTGTGTACTTTTATTTTTAACAATGGTTTTATTACATTTTACTTTTTTTTAATTGTTAGGTAAATGTGTTTTTAATGTATTTGCAGAAAATTTTTTAATTATATTAAACATGACATTTATACTTTTGATGTTGCTTATATTTTCTTTTAATGCCTATTTTTTAACTTCCAAGTTAACAAACATTAAAATAATCAAATAAAAAAAATAGGCATTTTTGGGTTGATTTAGACAAAAAAAATAAAACACTTAAGGGGTTAAACAAAAGTTTCTGAGAAATCATTACCAACAGATGTAGAGGTAGATCGAAATTTACTAAAAAAAATGTTTTCTTTACCTAGGGGAACCCAAATATACTACTGAAAATGTTAATATATATCTTTCCTCCATTATAATAATGTCTCCATATAGAGTGTGAAAGTAAAATGAAAATAATTGGTTTAATCTGTTTCTTGATTTATTTGTTCTTTTCAAAATGGTATAAAAAAGTAATTTTCACACTTGAAATTAAAAGTCAAAGAATTAATTGCTCAACTAATTTATTTGCTACTACAAAATGTTTATATTTTCCTCATTTCAAAACACTGGAATTTAAATTATGATAAATGCAATCTTTGTTATAAGGTATAAATTACTACACTAGTCAATTCATAAACTAGGTGCAACAGAAATCCAAAGTATTAAAACTTCAAGTCATATAAAGAGTAATATATAATGTAATGGTATAGTAAAGGATAGGAAAATAATAATAATTTAACTATTTATTTAAAAATGAAAAACCAGATTTTTAAAATTGACTAAAAAGTATAGAAAAATTTCTCATAGCCCCTTACAGATTTATAACCCTATACAGATTTATAACCCTATACAGATTTATAACCCTATACAGATTTATAACTCCATACAGATTTATAATCCATACAGATTGATAACCCTATACAGATTTATAACCCCATACAGATTTATAACCCTATACAGATTGTCCTGAAACTGTTTGATTGTGATAGCTATGAAAATACTTGTAAGAATAAAAACGTGGTGCCCATGAAATAGATAATACATAGAAGAATATCTCTATCTATTGAATTAGGAGTTACTTGACCTCCGTTAGTAATTTTGAGAATTTTCTCAATGACAATGACAGATCCTCCCTACAATCCTTATTATTATCTATTACATGTGACCTTTGTTTTTCGTTTTAAATCTTACAAGTATTTTCATAGCTATTAAAATTCACAATCACAAATTTTCGTGACAATCTGTATGGGGCTACGAGTATACTTTTTAGTCCATTTTAAAATATGGTTTTTAATTTTTAATTAAATAATTATTATCTTCCTATCCTTTACTATACCATTACATTATATATTCGTATTACTCTTTACATGACTTGCAGTTTTAATACTTTGGATTTCTGATATTAAAAATTTGAATTAGATTTTACCATAATTCCAACTGCACACATGTTCTTTAATTTGATTTTTTACTGATCTACCAGATTGACCTATGTATTCACAATTGCAATCACTACAAGAAATCTTATATACACCACTATTTTCTAAGCTATATCTCTTATCTTTATTGTTAATAATTAGTTTCCCTATATTTCTAGAGCAATAAAAGGCAGGTTTATAACGATATCTATTAGATATTAAACATGTACAGTGTCAAATTAATTGGTAATATTTTAAATAAAAAAATAAAACATAAAATATGTGATTATTTATATAATTCTAAAAAGAATTAAACAATGAAAAAGAAAAAAAATGGGTGTGCTTAGGACCACAGGCTGGAAGTAACTTCTTTGAGCGATATACATTCCCAAATAAATTTGAACATAATAGGAGAATAAGTTACAATCATTTTTTTACAACGAATATTCCATTTGAGTTAATTTTATTTTTTTGACATAATACGTAAGTATTTATTGAAAAAACAGTTATTGTACATGTATCTTTATAATATAATACTCATTCTTATCTCTTATGTAAATTATGTTTGTATTTAAATTATTCAAATTAACAATCATTGGTTACATCCTCAATCACCATATCTTCATTTTCATAATTTTCTTGCATGTTATTTTCATTAGTTTCATTACTATTTCTATCGAATTTTAGGAAAGAAATGATCAGCTTATGAAAACTAAAGTAACTAATAAAAATTTTTGATTGGAAATTCTCCAAAAACCTCGTAAATACAGCATCAATCATTGTTCCATACCTTGTTGTGCTCTGATTTCTATCATTGGACATGTTTAAGTCTAGCTTTTGTTTGAGAAAATCGATCAGTGGTTGTGTCTTTTCGTCGGCAAAATTAATATTGAAATCGCCACTGATTATCATTGGAATTTCATGAAAGTTTTCTCCAAGCAACGCAGAACTGTCTTTAGTATATATTAATAAATTTTGATGGAAAAATTTAATGATCTCCTGAATATTTTTGCCTGGAGAAATATAAACAGCAACAATTATGATAACCTGTCCAGTTTCTATTACACATCTACTTAAACAAATTTCTCCGATTTTCGACTGGAACACTCCAAGGCCAGCTGATTTGTTTGAATATATATCCATATGTGAGGTTACTATATTCGTATTATCACCTGCATTATGTTAAATTGCTACTTCACCGGTAGAAACCCCAGGTAGTATATACTTTGTAACGCATCCGGAATATCTATGATCTCTCCATCTTTCATATGTGTTTCCGAAAGAATAATTACATTTGATTTTTTTCAAAATACTGTCATTGAGATAGAGTGTGTGTGCAATGATGTTTGACAATTGATTGAAAAAAAAGATATTCCTGTTTTGTCCAATAAAGCCAGACAAAACTTCACTAATTGTAAGTCCCCCCCCATCGAGCTCCTTCCTCTCTGTGCTCTACAAGAGAGAGAGAGAGAGACAGACACCAGAAGCATATGCGCGTGCACCGTAGCTTGTATAGATGATTCTAGATTATATACATATATGCCAGAATGGTAGGGTGTGTTGCGTGACGCGTGTTTACACTTTTTTACCCATGCCAAAAGTGCCCAACGGGGCAAAAGAAGTTATCACTTCAAAAAGAAAACATCTCATATTGTAGAGTTAATTTCATTGGTAACATTAGTTATAAAGTTGGAAATTAATATCTAATAGATATCATTATAAACCACTCTTTTATTGCTCTAGAAATATAGGAAAACTAGTTGTTAACAATAAAGAAAGAGACATAGTTTAGAAAATAGTGAGGTAAATAAGATTTCTTATAGTGATTGCAATTGTGAATACATAGATTCTGATAGATCAGTTAAGAATAGAATTAAAGAACATGTGTACAGTTGGAAGTATGGTAAATCTAATTCAAATTTTTAATATCAGAAATCCAAAAATATAAACATTTTGAGAAGAATTAGAATTTAAAATATTCACAGTAATAGTGTTTTCACAATAAGATACAAATGTCAAAAGTAATTATTACATGATTTAAACTTGTTAGTTCTGGTTGAATATTGAATGAATGCAAATGGAGATGTGTAACTAAAAGAAAAAATTGAAACCGTGGCAGGTCAACCATGTTGGACGTTATAGATCATGTATCATGGTTCTAAACTTTATATTAAATTTAGTTGGTAGACAGTGTGGTGTAATCTAAAATGATAGAAGTATTAAAAATGGTATAAATCAAATTATAATGATTTTGAACACTATAATAAAAATAAGAAACGATAGAAATGAAATATTTCTTAAGTTGAATAGAGTTAAATTTATGTATAAAAGTGATTAATGTAAAAAGGATGTTTAGTCAATCTGACTTTAACGTCAGAGGAGAGAAGATCGCTGTTTAGTTAGAAAATTTTAATCCAAGAAAATGCTAATAAATCGTAGAATAAAAACAGTAAAAGTTAAAAATGTTAGTGAAAAAAATTTTAACAACAGAAGAAAATTGATAAGTAATAAGAAACCATTTTGTAAGTAATAAAAGATAAAAATTTAGGGCTGAAAATTTGAATAACTACGGTAATCCATTAGTGGCAACTATTAAAAAAAATAATAGATCATTATAATTTTTATTATATTAAGATTTTGTTTGTTTTCTGCATGGCATATTAAAAAGTAAATAATTCTTGCATGTTGTGTAATTTTTTAATTAGCCAGAGAATCAATAACTCGAAATAAGAGAACTTGTGTTTTTAAATAAAATAATTAAAAAAAAAAAAAAAATTACAAACTTTTATAAATATTAACATAATAAATTTTTACCTCCAAAAATCAAAATACAAAAAAAAGTAATATCTTAAATTATCACTTTTACAATAATTATGTTTAAGGTTTTTAGAAAAGTTTACCTATAGCAAGATATCCATCTTCTAAGCTGCCACTTGTCTCTTTTTTCACTGCCTCTTCAATATCGTGACCAGCCAACTTCTCATATTCAGAGAAAATCTTTCTCAATTGTTGGTAAGAACGTGATACTAGGATAGAGTTAAACACAGATTCTTCTGTTCCTTTTATCTTTACTCCTAGATACAAACAAAATTTAATAATTTAACAACTACATAATAAAATTATAAAATTAAATATTTTTAGTTTTATTGTATTTTACAATTAATCTTACCAGCATCAAAAAGATTCTGTGCATCCTTTACTGCAGCCTCTGAATCTGTGTCTGTATTTTCATCTCGGCTAGCCTTTAAAATAATTGTCATGATTAAGAAAAAGAAGAATAATGTATACATATTAGACATTGATAGTATATTGAGTAATTCATATCTATTGAATATGTGAATAATTACTATACTATAGACAGGGTGTAATACCAAAAATGGTAATTTTAACCTAAATAACCAAAAAATGGTTATATTGAGATTTAAATATTTAAAGTAACCCGGGAAACGGTAAATGTTAAAATAAGGGAATATAAAATTAAGATATAGGTTTCCAAATTTAAATAAAATAATGTATATAGAATATTAGTCATAATTAGTAATAATAAATTAGGTAGTGTTTTGTTTCGTTAAAAATATAGACAAGAGATTTGTCAAACAAAACTATTTGAACAGTGTCTAAGTCATGCGAGACGAATATCGCAGACGTTGCAAGATTGAATGAGGAGTCCGTGCGGTAAGAAATGTGAGCCCTGTATCGCGGGAAGTGGAAAATCCACGAGGTAAAAAGATCAGTTAGAATTGGAGATCCGACGTAATAAGATGTTTTAAAATCAGTCTTAGAGTTTGGAAAAATGTAGTCAAGTGTTTAAAAAAAAAAAAAAACAGTATTAGTTTTGAATAGAGGAGGGAGTTTTAGAACAGTTTAGTGTCAGTAGCGTGTTATATGAAAATAGATAAAAGACAATCGTATTTTCATACAAAAGATAACTATGTGTTTTGTGCCTAGACACGCTAAAATAGCGAAAGTGGGACAAGTCATGTAAGCGTAAAAAATCGTGAAGTGTTTTATGGACTAACAGTTAATAAACAATCTAAACACGAACATTAGTCGAGTACAATGGAAGGCTCGAAAAATGTGATTGATATAACGCCGACGGACAGTTTAGCACGTGGACATCATGGAGAAATATCCTACAACAACGGACGGGTAATCAGTGTTAATGAACACTGAAACTCAAAATTTATCTATCTATGTAAAATTTATTATATTCAATGTATTATTTTTTATAAATTTAAAATCTTTTAAATAATTATTTTGTTTTTTTTTGAGAATCATAGAAGTCTACTGACAAAAAATTTTATTTAAAGTAAATTCAACATAATACAAACAGATAACCTTAATCTATTCATTTTAATAAATAATTTTTCAAGTTGCAACTACAAATTTTAGAATCACAAACAAGGATTTAAGTCTCTTCAAGGCATCTTTTTAAAGTTAATGAAATAAAGGAAATATCAAATAGTAGTAGGAAATATATTATGAACATGTATGTATAACTTGTATAAATGTTAATACTTAATTCAATAAATTATGTTCAATTTCAGCTTAACAAAATAAGACTTTTTTATTTCACCAAGAACCACTGAAGTACACTTTTAAAAGGACTTGCGACCCTGAGAGATTTTAATAATAACAATAACAATTAACTTCCTTTCTTTTCTAAATTGGTAAGCTAACGCTTCCTGGCGCCCATAAAAAGCTTGGCATAGTTTTATAAATAATAATAAAACTTAAAATCATTTTTATATTTTCTTAATAAAAATAAGTACTCTTCAAGTACGACAAAGGCACATTTTTTATAACTATTACAATTGGCGATCCAACGATTGGGGCTGTATTCTTATATTGAAAAATATAAGAATATAAGTCGAAAAAACAGTGGTTTCTTGGTGGATTAGAAATTCTTATCGAAAAGGTAAGAATATTCATAATTAACATAAAAATAAGAATGTTCTCTCTAAAATTTTTTTTATAATAAGTAGATAAGTAATTTTAAAATAACTAATTCTAAATTTAAAGTTTAAATAATAATAATAATTAAAAATGGAGGGAGATGATAATAATAAGTTAATAACTGATTTAGATAGGCTTAAGATGGAATTAGAAGCAATAAAACAAGGAGTTAAAAAGTATTTTAGAAATGTAAATAAAAAAATAACATGTCAAGAGGATAATAGGTTTTTTGGGCAACAATGGTATATAGAATATAAACAAATAACATGTCAAGAGATAATAGAGAATAATAAGATAGTTGGGGAACATTGGTACATAGAATTAGACAGGGAAGCATTAAATAAACAATGGCATGTAAAGTTAGGACAAAATTTAATAGAAAGGGAATTTGAATTAAAAGAAGAAATGAAAAACATGATAATAGCTGGATCTGTAGCAAGAAATGAAATTTATAAAAAATTGAAAGATAGACTATTAGAAAAAGCACCTCCCGTAACTGTAGTAACTGGAATAGTAACAAGTAATGAGACAGAAGAAGTAGATTATGGGCGTTGTCGATTTGATAATATAAAGAATGAGGTCATTTATAAGGTTAATAAAGTAAATAATCAGGTGAATAGTACTGAAAATTTAAAAGTTAAGAAAAATGGTGGGGTTAATGATGTTGATGGAAAAGATAAAGTTTTAAGTGATTCAGTAAATAATAATAGCAATTTGGTAAAAGAAGATCAAAATTTAAAGAAAATGGAGAGTACTGATACTAATAGTAATAATCTAAAGGTTGAACAGGTTAGGATAATTGAACAAGGTAAAGTAAATAATAAGGGAGTAATAAATAATGATCAGAGTATGAGCATGGAGAAAATGTGTGAGATGTTAATAAATAAATTTGAACAATATAGTGAGAGGTTAATGAATAAATTTGATGAGTATAGGTTAGAGAGAAGAAAAGATCATGAGCAATTTATGCAGGAATTAAGACAAGATAGATTAAAAAATGAGATAATAGTTAAGCCTAATGTAAGTCAAAACGAATCTTTTGAAAACAATGATTTAAAACAGTTAACGGGTAATGTTGAAATTAAGAAAGATGATGGGGTTACCAAGTCTGGTGGGGTTAAAATAGATATAAGTAATTCAAAAAACAATGCAGGAATAAATAATCTAATAATAAAAGAATCAGCTGTTTATCTTAAAAAACGAGTTTACCATAAGAATGTAGAGTTTAAAAATTATGTAATGATAAAATTTAAGAGTATCTTTCAAATACAAGAGCAAGAAATTAAAAGTTTTTATGAAAAGAGTAGCTTTGAATACAAGTTTAAAAAGGAAATATTAAAAGAAGACTTTACAGTAATATACGATAATGGTGGGGTGAGGATTCCCAAGCTGACAGCTGACAAATGTAGGTCATTGGATTCTAAGATGTTTGAGAGAAAGAGAAATGTAGATATGTCTGTAAGGGAGAAAGAGAAAGGTATTTTGTCAATACTCCGAGACAATAACAAAGGGGAATCTTTTGTTAGGAAAGGGTCTGTTGTGATGACTATGGTAGACAAACTGTCCATGTGGACAGAAGTATTTAACGTTGTAATTAAGTTAAGAAAGCAGGTTATATTTTACAAAATGTTTCACCAATCGGGGAACCATCGAAAAAAATGTATAATTTATAATTGAGTCATAATAAATTGAATTTTGGAATGAATAAATAAATGTAAAGACATTTTATAATGACACGGACTTGATTTTGAAAAATAATTAATAAAAAGTAGTTAAGATTCTGTTAATAAGTAGTTTTAAATTTGAATAATGTATAGTCTATAGTTTGAAATAACAATAGTATGAGTATTAATAAATAATAATATAAGCCAAGCTAGTATGATTAAGAGTTTAGTTTTAGAAAACGTTCAGATATTTGTTAGAGTTAAGACGGAAGGTTTTATCAGTTGATAAACGTGAGTGTTTGTATATCCACATATCAACATTTACATTACGTGCCTACGATAATCTATTGGTTTGAAAAGGAATCATACGACTAATATGGACAGAGTTAATATTCAATATTAAGTAGATGGATTCAATAAAATATTCAATAAGATGACGAGAGATTGAATCTAATTGGAACTAAAAAGGTTTTCACTTCTTATCAGTAGACAGATATATTGCTTCATACAGCTAGGGGAGATTGTTTATTCCTTAGTCAGGTATAAGTTCTATGCATGACATTGAGACGAAATATAGGGTGTTACCAAAATGCTGTCTAGGAAAATAAAAAACTTTTGACTTATAATCGGAAATTAACTTGCGTTTTCAAATAAAAATTACTTAAATAAAGGATAATTGGTTTTAAATAAAGTAAATAATAACAAAAGTAGATTACTTGAATAACTTTTATCGAATAAAATGTAAAATTTCTAAGTAAAGAACTTAGAATAAATTTTAAAAATAAAATTTTCTTTTTGAATTTGAATAATAACATCTAGAAAGAATTACATAAACAGAAAATCGACGATGCTAGTAATAAGCTTGGTAAAAATAAACATTATTTCAACTTCGGATGATGCGATTTGAATGAAATTTTTTATGAATTTTAAATTTTCTTAGAATAAGTGCATTTAGGTAATTAAATGAACAAATGGGAGGAGGCAGGGTAACGGTAGTCGAAAACATGTCTTATTCTTAGAAATAAGGCATGTAGACAGCATTAAAGGTGTATTGTGGTTGTAAGGTTGTGAGGTGGGCTTTATTCTGAACTGAGTAGGAATTTTGCATTTCAACCTTCTCACATCTGAAGATCATAATGCAGACTTCAATGTAAGTGTCTAAAGTTGTAATCAGAA
Source organism: Aphrophora alni (assembly GCA_963513935.1). Classification (NCBI taxonomy): domain Eukaryota; kingdom Metazoa; phylum Arthropoda; class Insecta; order Hemiptera; family Aphrophoridae; genus Aphrophora; species Aphrophora alni. The sequence goes on from OY740768.1 coordinate 146,632,844, forward strand.
GGATACAAAGTGTAATTAAGTCGACAAGAAGTGTCGTGGAAATTGGAGATAATAGGAGAATATACAAGGGACTACTAAATAATTGAAATTTGGATAAAAAAGTAAATTTTGGAAAATGATGAGTTAAAATTTGTAAAAGTTTTGAAATTAAAATGTTTTAAGTAAAATTGAAAGTATTTTTGATAAGATGATGGAGAATTTGTAACAACGGTAAAGACAAAAATAATTTGATATAATATTACATAGAATTTCCATGTAATGATACTTTAGACAGATGATAGAAGAAAGATAAAGTGTAGTGTATACAGAACTGATCAATCTGTATATATACAAAATAAAACCGGACGTGACATTATTAGGGAGTAATTTAGTAAGAAAGATAGTAATTTTTAAAATGTATATAATAGATTAAGAGTAATAATGCTTGGCTTATATATAAAAAAAAAAAAAAAAAAAAAAAAAAAAAAAAAAAAAAAAAAGGTATTTGATATTTGTTTACAATAGTTAAGAATAATAAAATAAGTAATTATATGCAAAATATTGTTAGATTTAAATAATTTGAGATTTGAAAGGTAACTTGTAAAGGAATTGAGTGGTTTTCAAGAGGCATTGCTAAGATGATAATAATATTGAAGTTTTTTGTTTTTTAATAATGAAATGGTAATAAAATGAATAATGGAGTTAAAAATGTTAAAGTTTTTGTTTTTTAAAGAAGGAGATATAATTAATAAATAATATAATATGAAGAGAATTTATGTGAGTTTTGCCAAGACAGATAATAATTAAGTTTTTTAAGTTTTTTTGATGTTAAATAGTGAGTAAAGGAGGTTAAGTTTTTGTTTTTTAAAGGAAGGAGTAATAAATTAAAAATAATAAGAGAGATTTTGAGGAAATTTATAAATAAAATAAATAATTGATGATTTTTAATAAATAATGTTTGAATTTAAAACAATAGATGATTGTGAGAAGTTATTTGATAAAGATGTCTAAAAAATTTTTTTTGATGAAATACGGTGTTAGCTGGGAAACAATGTAAAATTTATTATTTTTGAAGTTTTTATATACAAGTAATAGATGATTAAGAAGATTTTAATAAGAAGTAGTTTAAATGAGAGATTTTTGAGTTTTATATGAAGATGATGACTTTACAGAATTGTTGAGTAAAGTGGTATTTAAAATGAAGTTGTTCTGTTAAGAAACTTTTATAAAGAAGGTAGTTAGGTTGCATTAATGGTAATTTTTTAGTTTTTAAGAGGTTTTTTTGAGAACTGCGATGAAATAAAGGAAATATACGACAATTTTAATGAAATAAAGGAAATATGCGACGATGTTAATGAAATAAAGGGAGATTTGAGGAATTCTACGAAATACGGCGATTATTATGATTTTTAAAGGAAGCTACGTTGAAATAAAGAGATTATTTATACAAATATGTAGGTAACCCGCGAGGTCTGCATAAATAGATGATGAAGAGTTTTTTGGGGATTAATGCAACTTGAATTATTAAAATATGAAAGATAAGATGGAAATAATTTTAAGATAAGGTACTAAAAGATGATACAATTGTAAAGAGGTAATTTTGAAATAGATGAGATGAGTTTATAAGTGATTTTTTTTTGTAATAATGATGTTATATTTTTTTGAGTACTAAGTAGAAGAGAGGAGTTTTTTGGTAATTGTAAAATCAGTAGTTAACATGTTGTCCCAGCGAGACAAAGAGTAATTAAGAATTTAAGTAAGAATAAATAATTATTGGATTTAAACTAAAATAATATAAGATTAAAATTGAAGAGTTTAAAGTAAATTGAAGTAATTTTGAGTAATAAGTAAATAATTTTGTAATGATATTAAATAAGAATGAGAAGTTTTAATTTTGGATTGTATTGAAGTGAAAGAAATATTCAGATGAATAGTTAGAATCTTGGCAAAGAGATAGAGATATTTTTTTTTCTTTTAGCAATCAGGAGTAGACACTCTGACGTCCCAAGATAAAAGTTGAGTGATGGACAGCTCAATGATAAGAAGTTGATGAAGGTTTTTGATGATGGATAGGACTTGGGTATAAGTGGTTTGATTGATTATAATATGCAATTAGGTAGATTTAGTGAATCAATAGATTATAAGATGATTAATGTGAGTTAAGAGAGAATATTTCTTATTTTAAAGTTTTGTTTTTTTTTTTATATGAATATTCTTAGTTGGCTAAAATTTTTTTTTATTTTTGGAAATCTATAGGGACCGAATTTGAAAGTTTTTTTTTTGAAGTTAAAATTTTTTTTTTGTCAAATAAAAGAGAAATCTGTGTTTCAATATATATATATTGAATCACAGCTTTGATGGGGTATTTGTAATACCAAAAATGGTAATTTTAACCTAAATAACCAAAAAATGGTTATATTGAGATTTAAATATTTAAAGTAACCCGGGAAACGGTAAATGTTAAAATAAGGGAATATAAAATTAAGATATAGGTTTCCAAATTTAAATAAAATAATGTATATAGAATATTAGTCATAATTAGTAATAATAAATTAGGTAGTGTTTTGTTTCGTTAAAAATATAGACAAGAGATTTGTCAAACAAAACTATTTGAACAGTGTCTAAGTCATGCGAGACGAATATCGCAGACGTTGCAAGATTGAATGAGGAGTCCGTGCGGTAAGAAATGTGAGCCCTGTATCGCGGGAAGTGGAAAATCCACGAGGTAAAAAGATCAGTTAGAATTGGAGATCCGACGTAATAAGATGTTTTAAAATCAGTCTTAGAGTTTGGAAAAATGTAGTCAAGTGTTTAAAAAAAAAAAAAAACAGTATTAGTTTTGAATAGAGGAGGGAGTTTTAGAACAGTTTAGTGTCAGTAGCGTGTTATATGAAAATAGATAAAAGACAATCGTATTTTCATACAAAAGATAACTATGTGTTTTGTGCCTAGACACGCTAAAATAGCGAAAGTGGGACAAGTCATGTAAGCGTAAAAAATCGTGAAGTGTTTTATGGACTAACAGTTAATAAACAATCTAAACACGAACATTAGTCGAGTACAATGGAAGGCTCGAAAAATGTGATTGATATAACGCCGACGGACAGTTTAGCACGTGGACATCATGGAGAAATATCCTACAACAACGGACGGGTAATCAGTGTTAATGAACACTGAAACTCAAAATTTATCTATCTATGTAAAATTTATTATATTCAATGTATTATTTTTTATAAATTTAAAATCTTTTAAATAATTATTTTGTTTTTTTTTGAGAATCATAGAAGTCTACTGACAAAAAATTTTATTTAAAGTAAATTCAACATAATACAAACAGATAACCTTAATCTATTCATTTTAATAAATAATTTTTCAAGTTGCAACTACAAATTTTAGAATCACAAACAAGGATTTAAGTCTCTTCAAGGCATCTTTTTAAAGTTAATGAAATAAAGGAAATATCAAATAGTAGTAGGAAATATATTATGAACATGTATGTATAACTTGTATAAATGTTAATACTTAATTCAATAAATTATGTTCAATTTCAGCTTAACAAAATAAGACTTTTTTATTTCACCAAGAACCACTGAAGTACACTTTTAAAAGGACTTGCGACCCTGAGAGATTTTAATAATAACAATAACAATTAACTTCCTTTCTTTTCTAAATTGGTAAGCTAACGCTTCCTGGCGCCCATAAAAAGCTTGGCATAGTTTTATAAATAATAATAAAACTTAAAATCATTTTTATATTTTCTTAATAAAAATAAGTACTCTTCAAGTACGACAAAGGCACATTTTTTATAACTATTACAAGGGGCGCATCTAGCCCATACTGCGCCCTTGGGAAAATGACCTGTTTCCACTTACTTCCCAAGAAAAACATCACAGTAAATTTCTTATCTTGTTCAATGACACTTATATAGCCTACCTTTTAACACTATAGTTTCATAATAAAAGAACAATGTGTATAGAACAACTTCAATATAACCAAATATCGTGAATATATTTTTTATAAAATTTTAAGTATTAGCTCTATTTCAGCTATAATCATACAAAAAAATTATATCTGACGGAGTGTTCAGTGCAATAATAATGATAGTGGTAAGGGTTAACATGTAGGAATAATTTCATAATATTTAAATTCAATGTTGGGTTAATTCGACTAAAACCAAAGCACTTGGAACGGGAATAAATATATTGAACCAATCACAGTGACTGATGAGTGAGCTGCTCATTGTTTAGAAGTGCACTCCGCACACTCTTACTTATCTAGTTTCACTACTAACTGGTTTATTTAATGCATACTCTAGCTGTTGTATATAAATTGTAATTTCACTTTTTGTTAAAGGTAAAACTCTTTGTCATCATCATCATCTTATAAGAAAGGAAGAAGGGAACATAAAATAAAGACCTCCTAGCCTTCAAATACTCTAATAGTGTCAAAGTTGGAAGAGACAAGTATGGACAAAAGAGGCCTTATGGGAAAAACGAAAGAGAGAGATCTAACCCAAAACTACACACAAATAAATACTCACAATAGTGAACCCCAGAAAGTGTAAATATAAATTAAAAATTTTAATAACAAAACTTAATTAAATAATGAAAAAACTTATAATCATTATCAACAGACTTCATAACAAATGTTTAAATCTTTAATGAAGGATTTTTAAAATTAAAAAAAAAAAATTACCGTTTATGGACCCCTCATAAAGAGTCGAGGTCCTCCCCTATACCATAGAGTCTACGGAGGCCTCTTTGCTGCCATTATCCTCAAAATTAAATAAAGCCAAATCATAGTAGAATATATCAAATTACTATTTTAATTTATTAATATTGTATAAACATATTCTAAAACTTTATTCATTACCATAATAATTATTACAAAACTTACAGTACAAAGTGAGACGAGAAGTTTTCTAAAATGTCCAGATGTATCACTTTTCAAGTCATCTTCAAGATCTTGATCATATACTGAAAAATAGGCATTGATATAACACATATATAAGGTTTGTTCAAAAAGTATCAGACGGCTACATTTTTATTGCAGAAATAAATGAAGTAAGGAAGTTACCTCAGGAGAGAAGTTCAATATACAAACTGTATATTAACTTCTTTCCTACCTCTAGAGAGCATCAGTCGCTGGCAATTAGCCTAAGATTGAAGAAGTGTACTCGGCGCCTATCACAGTTTAGTTTCATGTAAAATGATAAAACAACTTGAGCAATGGTGCATCAATCTTAGCAATACTCTAGTAACGACAATGCCATGAGAATCACACAATTAAGGAGTGGTACACCAAGATGGCCTCATGTTGGTGGAAGTGACTCATATTTTGGTAGATCCTCAAGAAGCAGAATTGACTAGATTATTGACCAAGTGCAGTTTTTAATGATGCCAGGTGGAGATAATCACTGGTGTATTCAATTCTATTTTAGGTAAAGATCTGGCTGTGAGGAAAGGTTCCACAATTATTATTACTAGACACACTATTATCAACATTATAAAATCTTAAATTCAAAATTATAAAATAAAATCTCAGTTTTCCAGTGCTACTTAAATCAAAAGAATTGAATGAAATTTATTGCTGTAAAATAATGTTATTTTTTAATTACTATTGAACTGTCACATTTATGGTATTGTTACTGTTACAGAAAGAATATTAACTGTCACATTTGTGACGTGTGCCAGTTATGTAGCAACAACAGTATAGTATTTTAAAGTGTATCATTAACTAAAGAAGCTTTTAGTAGCCACCATGGTAATTACCCAGCCCATATGATGTAGTTCAACATTCAAGGAGATTTTCTAAATGTAATGCCCAAAAGTTTGTAGCTTGGCGCCTTGTAGGAAATGTTAAATTTTATTGGTAAATCAAGACGTCTTACCTAGTATAGAGTAAGTTTGTTTAAAACAGTTGTTACACTTCCTAAATATTGTCTAGGCTTTTAATGGGCTTCATAGATGTGTATATATTAAACAGTCTCCACTCATATCATTTGTGTCAGTGTCTTGGCCCTAGTAGGTCTTGAACCATTATATATCTGAAGAAGCATCACTTGGCCCTACCGGATCCTATACCTATACAAATATCACATTTTCTAGGGAGCTCAAAATTCAATTTTTGACAATAAATCCATTAATTTTTAGCTTAGAGATATTGAGTTAATACCACTACATGCAGAATTGAAATCTTCAAATTTAGTGTGAACAAAAAATTGTTTAAAATGGCCGCCATTTTGGTATTTTTAATTTAAATTTTCTGAGTTTCAATAGGGTTCTATATTAGCATACTATTGTCCCATATAAAAAATTTCATTCCTATTAAAAATTTTGTCGCAGCTATCGTGGTTAAGTACAGACGACAACAACAACAATGAAAGATAGAAACTTGGAAATCACTTTTTCGGTTTCCTGCAGCCATAAAATGTGAAGATCAGTCAAAGAAATAGAGGTTATAATTTTTGGTAATTAACAAACTTACCCTCTACTTCATATAATGTGCAAGTAATTAAATAGTTGTAAAAAATAATGGTAATTTTAAGAAAATTAGAATCCTGGGGATATGTGTAGGAAATATGATAGGTAATAATTCAAATAGATAAATACAACTCTCAACAAATTATTCTGATATTTACAGTAAGTACCTGCATAATTGTTAGAGATAAGCATAGGATACATTGAACCTAAGATTTTGAAAATGAACTTACATTTCTTGTATGTATGGATAATAGTACGGACACCATAATTGCTCAATGTACATAGGATTTCGACTAAAGCCTCTTCATCAGTTCCGATGCCATGGATAGCATCATGAAGTTCTGAAGCATAGAGATCTGGCAAAGGTTTCAAAAGTGCTATGATTGCATCTTCAAAATCACCAGAAAGCTCACTCTTTAGGGCATTAATTAATTCCTAAAACATATAGAGACATTTAAAACTTCAGTATCATATTGAAATAGACCAATAGGACATATTAGTGTTGTATTATGTTACATTTTTATCAACATTCACAGAGAGTAGGCCAATTATATGTAAGTGGTGGTAAGTTTCTGTAATTGTTAATATGACTACCAAATTTTAGTATTGACAACAACTTAATAACTTAATTCATTGGTTGAATAAATTTAATTATGTATTTTCTGGTTGTTATTTCATTACTATTGTAGGTTTTATACATATTTGGATGAAACTTGATTCATAAAATAACATTAAAAAGGGAAAAATCCTTATTAAAAAAACAAAACAAAATCAAAATTCCGAAAATTGGAAGTAGTATTTCATATACATTTTTCAACATTCAAAATTGTCTTGGGAATGTGTTATAAAGAGAGGCTATAAATAATTTCTTTGGCAATAATGATTTTACAGAATTAGAAAGCTTTGTAAGTATACTACATTAAATTATTGAAATAAGTTTAAAAATTGAATGAACTTTAATAATAATTTAAAGACTATTACATAAAAAACTATTCATCCAAATTATATGTAAAAATATGTTACCTTGCCATAATGTGCTTTATAAAACTCTGCAATTTCCAGTCTTTGAACAATGGATCGTCTTCCAAGGATGTCTATGATGGCTTGCTCATTGGTTCCAAATCCTTTCATAGCTGCCTTTAAAGCCTTGGCATCATCTTTAGCATTAAAATCATGAGCTGCAAAAACTGTCCCTTTGCACTAAAAAATAAATACTATATTAATATAGTTAAAATTGGACAACCTATGTTCTATTGAAGGATAAGTTTCATTGCAATGACCTTGGTGAATGATCAGTTCATGTAATAAAATATACTGTTTGAAACATTCCAGTAAAACAAAACATTAAATCATATTTTATGTTTCTTGGGAACAATGTTATTTCACTTTCATGATATAGAGATTTTTAAATGAACACAGTTTTGGTTTTATTTACGCTCTGTTGGTCAAAGTTGATTAAATTGATACAAATGCAACACTTTTTGCTGTCATTTCTTAGGGCACAGTCAGGCGATCCCCTCCATCGCGACATGTTCCTGCCTCCCTGTCCTCCATATTTCAGTGGAGGAATTGCATTAACTAAGGGAACACATTAAGTAATCTAGACTTTTTGTATCAATATGATACACTGCAACATTTTCAGAATCTAATTCAATATTATCAAACTGATTCAGTGGAGACCAATCATAAATATAAATATTGAGCTTGACTTGTGAGATAATATTAGATAGAATAGAAACTCGAACACAAGATCTCACGAAAATTAAGTTATAGTTAAGTAGCTCATGTATCACTGAGGATGGTGACTTTGTCGTTGAAACGTGTTTGATTAAATAAACGTATTTTTTGTGAGATCTGGTGTTCGAGTTTTATTTTAATCGAAACCAATCATGTTTTCTATTTCTAAAAATTTAATTTTGTGTGCAGAATTGTGTTCTTTTTTTTTTGTAATGGATGACTTTAAAATGTCACTTTTAAATGGTGTATCAACTTAAATACACTATAACTTTTCTGGTCCACATTTTTTGACAAGTACCAATTTTCATAATTTAAAAAATTATTGTTTTGATTTGAAACTTTATATTTTGATAATTTTATAACACAGGTTTATATATTAAAATATTCAAAGATCAGAATTAATTATAGAGTCATATAAAGTGTTTAAATATAAATGTATCACTTCAATACACTGCCTCCAACTATGTTATTTAAAAAACTGAGTTTCGCTGTGTGTTACAATGTGACCATAGAGTCAAAGTACATTATTACAAATCGGCACACAATGAAAGTGTAACATTTATATTTTTTATCTGATTGTAAAGTGAAGTCCAATCTAAATCTCTTGGATTGCTCCACATCCCCTTTAATTCTATCAAATATTTTCATAAAAGAAAAAAGAAAACATGATTTTTTTTTGACATTAGTTAGAAGCTAATTGAGTTTAGAATTCTTTGGATTGTTTCAGGAATTAAAACAAATAAATGATATCATAAACACAAATTAATATAAGAATAATTGTTGAGCAATTGGTGTAAATTTAAAAATAAAATTAAACTAATAAATATTATAACAGTGATTGATGCAATTTACATGATATTTAACTATTTGTTTGTTTTAGAGTTATTCATAAACAATAACAGGTTTCTAGATGCCACTTACTATTTAATATGTAATAATATATTTAATTTTATAATATGTATTAGGTTTCGTATTAATATAATTATTATATTAACCCACCATAACTTCACAGATAAATAGTATTCTAACTTTAATATTACATTATTTTAATTTTTCAAAAAGAAGGAAAAGATGCTATAACAAGAGCAAAAATGGCTTAAGAGTGGGTTGGTCTATATGGATTTTTAAATGCAATCGGGATACTCATGGAACAATCTAAAAAGTACCAAATACATTTTATCTGTAGTTTGTGGACTATTAAGGAAGGGGCAAAAATATGGACAGTATTAAACGAAAAAGGTATAATTGGAAAAATCATAAGACTAATAAATGTCATGTGATTTAAAATGTCAGATAGAGTGTAATGACAGACTGTTGGGATCATTCCCATGGGCATAGGAGTGAGACAAGCATGTCTGTCACCTTTAGTTTTTGTTCTAGTTTTGGAGAGAAGGCAGGGGGGAGATGGAAAAGAGGGCTGCAGTAGGATTCAGGAAGAAGAATGGAGGATCTGGATTATGTAAATGACGTCTGTCTCCTTGCGCATAGGCTCAAGGATATTAGAGGGAAACTCTCGGAGTTGACTGAGGCAGCAGAAAAGGTAGGTTTACAGGTCAACCAAGAAAAAACTAAAGTTATGTTTGTTAAGTCAGTGGGAGAAGTGAATATGTTTTAGTGGATGGTGTGGCTCTGGAGAAGTTTGTTTACTTTGGTAGTGTGGCATCGCTGAGGGGTGGATCAGATGAAGTTCTCGAGAGGAGGATCAAAAAGGCAAAGGGGAACTGAGGGCAATATGGAAGTTGACAGAATTGGAAACGGCAACCAAACTAAGGACATTTAACACAAACGTCAAATCAGTACTCCTTTTGCATATGACACTTGGAAGACTTCGAAAGCTTTAACAATCCAGATACACATATTTGGAAGCCTGTTAGGTTAGGAATGAAGATCTTTGGAGACAGGTAAAATAGAGGCCAATGGATGACGAGATAAAAGAAAGGAAATGGATAGGATATGTTTTGCAACAGTCGGATAGGATCATATCAAGAAAAGTCTTTGAATGGAATCCTCTGTCTAAAGAAGAAGGGGAAGACCAAGGATGATGTGGTGAAGCATAGTGCACAAAGGCTGAGCGTGAGGGAAAAAACCTGGCAGCAATTGAAGGTGCTTTCAGCTGACACAGTTCACTTAACCCTTAACACAAAATGGCATCAACTTTCTTTGATTAGCATTTGTTATTTTAACGCTTATAAATTATAATTTCAGACATTCTTTGATTTGTTATAAAAATGTTAAATTTCTTAAATAAAGTAGGATGGCTTTAATATAATAAATATACAAGAGTAAGTTGGCCGAGTGAAATTATTAAGCTTAAATATAATAATTCTATTGGAAAGAGTTTTATTAGTAAAGTTTGAATTTTGTTTATGAAAAAATAATTCATAGAACTTGAATATATTATCAAACAAACATATGTGTACAGGTGACAAATTAATATAAACAACATTTTGACAAAGATGGCATACATGTGGGTACCAGTATTATTTAACTGCAATACCTCATATTAGTAAACTTTTGTTTAAATCATTTATGAAAGAAAAGAAAAAGGTATTACAATATTTATCACACAAAGATTTTTCCCTTTGTTGTTTAAAGATGAAAATTATCTCGGACCTCATCACCTTATAAAAAAAGAAGAAAATAACATAAAAAAGACTCCTAGCTTTCGCATACTCTAACAGTAACTTATTTATTATCTATTTATTCTATCTGTATACAATCATTCATTCTACACAACTTCTGTTTAGATACAAACCTTACAAATTACTAAATTAAGTATTCAAAATGAGAAAAATGTATAATAATTATGAAAATTAATATCTTCTCTCATTTTTCAGCAAGGAAGCATTATTGTAAAACTAATTTAATGCATCTCTTATAAAATACGACCTAACAAATTAATGTATGGATTACACACTTTTTTCCTTCTTCTTTAAAGGCAATTTTTGCCTGGTCAAATAAAAAAGGAAGAACATAAACTCTTTAACCCCCTCCCCCAATCCCAGAGAGATCTGATAGGAAAGATTGTAACAGTAGTAAAAAAGGCTGACTTTATAAAAATGCCATACGTTATGCGACAATTGAAACAATTCAATTAAAATAGGACTCTAGTTTTGGAATGTTTTTATCTAGTTAAGTTGGGCGCCATTTTGTAATGTTTTAATAATAAATTTTTTTTTTTAAATTTATAACTCTAAGTGTGAATACTAATATCTCTTGGGTCGTGAATTCGTTAGAAAAAGTGTAGGCCTACTGAATAGAATATTGGATAAGAATAATGAAGTCATTTTTATTCTGAAATGCACATTATTTTATTTAAACACTTAATATAGCAAGAGAACATATATGAAAAATGAACATCTGTAAAGAACATGAAAAACATCCTACATTAATATTTTTATCTACAAAATCATTTTTAAAAGAATTTAATTTATTAAATTTTGGTTGCAACCTAGTTCTTGAAATAAAATAATGTTTTGAAAAATTAATATATTTTTAAATTTTATAAAAATATCATTTATTTATGAATTCATATTAAAAAAGTTCAACTAAAAACTTTTATCAAGAAATTTTTTTTTATGTTTAAAGATTTTAATATTTCATTTAAAATAACATAACATATGTGTCATTTATAAAAAGACAGACAAAATTACAAATGTAAAATTAAAATTCAACAAAATTATGTCATTAAACAATTATATTTTATTTTACATAAATAATAGTTTATACATGCTTTGCCAGATGCGTTTATTTGATTGAAATAAACTTTTCACTAAAAAACAAAACTTTTCCTCATTGGAGCTGCCTGACGTCATTTTTCCACAATCACTTTTATTGTTGTTAAAAGTTAATCTTTCAAATTCTTGTTTTTTTCCTACGAAACACATCACTACCAGTTCGAATTAAGATGTTCAAATTACTTTTTTTTTTACTTTGAAAATCAAAAACTTAGTCTTTTTATATGTTTTCCGGGTTGCATCATACACAATGTCTATTATACAATATTATCAAATAGAATGCTTTTTACTTTCGAAAGTTCGTTTTTTAACTCAAACATAACTGAATCATAATAATTCATGACAACATACTCATACTTATTGAAGAAAACACTTTTCTTTGTCGAGCGACGTTCTATCCAGACTAAACTAACAGCAGTTGGCGATAAAACCCCCAAATCTTTCTTCTTTGTATGCAGGATGTTTATACTGCACTTTTTAAATTATAAAGTTTATAGTCATTCTAATTATTACAGTACAATAGAGTAAATTTCTCTGATCATTTGTCATTACTAATTTTATTTTCCAATTTAATCTTTTTTAATTTATTTAAAGAAAAACAAAATAAGTTTCTTGCTTGACTCATCAAGTTTAGACGTATAACCCACTTTCATCTATGATCAAAGTATATCCCATTCTGTTTAAGATCAAAGAACTAAAAATGTACACTATTACAAGATGAGGGATTTAACAGAAGACTGTAGATTCAGCTAGGTACCTTGGGATTGAGAAGACTATACTCACTGTTAAGTGAACCCCTTTAGGTGATAACATACTACTCCTTAGAGTAAATCTATTAAACTCAACGTTTTTGTAGGCTGTTTGAAACCTTAGTAGTTGGAAGTTAAAAATCACATAAATGGACAGTAGTGTAGTTGCAGAAACTGACAGATATATGTTAAAAATAAATTATTGGCTCTAAACCGTTTATGATGACTGTTATCTAATCAGTGTAATTAGCTATAACGAAACAAGGAAATCAGTCAGGTGAATTACGTAATCATAACGTCACATAAATGATCAAATTAAATAATTTTACAAGTAAAACTGTTCAGAACGGAGGAAAAAAAAAATCTTAAATTGGGTTGTCAGATTATGATGTTGACTGTAAACATGTAATAAACATGATTTATTCTTAGTTATAATTTGCACAGTTGGTTCAGTTACATGTTATTATGTATAATATACTTTTAAATTCATGTCTTTTAATACTGATACAAGTTAAAAAAAAAATTACAATTAACTATAGTGATCTTTCTACCCTAATTAATTAGATAAAATGTGCAAAAACTACATTATCTCAACCACCCCCAAAACCAAATAAAACCAACTATGATAGTAAAAAAATCGTCTTAATTTATAAATTTATTAGTACTTTATTGCATTATTTAAAATTTAGTACGTTTGAAGTTTTTCTGTTTTTAAAGTTGTGATCATTATGGATTGTTCATCTAATAATATAGCTTAATTGGACATTTGTATATACAATTTAAGGTTATGAGCTTTATACTGGTATCTACCATTAATTTGTTGGCTTTTTGTACAGCAATATGAATATTTAAACACTAAACCATTGGAATTATGTTCTTATATTTGCATCTGTCAGAAAAGGTAATTTGTATTAGTCTTACTTTTGACTGCTCAGTAGCTATTCAAGTTAGGTACTTAAAGCTTCCAACGTGGCCCTAGGTTATTGTCTATTTTCACTTTTTGTCTTCTAGATTTATCAGTTGATTTATACTTTCAAAATTTCTGTATTAGGTTTTATATACACAACACAGAAATATTCGGTTAAATCATATTAAAAATTAGTATATTGTCTAAAATTAATGAAACATTAAAAGTAAATTTTTGTTTTGATTTGTATTAATGAGTTATGACTTATAAAGTATATAATACTAAAGAAGAATAGTATAAATTATATATGAAATTTTACCTCGGATGGATAATATTTAGGACTCATGATGCTGCAAGTCTAGGCAATTACTATCTCTGCAGCTGCACTCAAACAACTAAACAACTAGTGGTTAGGAAAGTAGGCTTTGGCCTTGCCATATATGCCGTTCATGATTAGAAGTGGGAGTGGCTGGTTGTTCTTTGATGAGTCAGTCAATTCTTGAAGTAGATAAGTCCTGACTATTGCTTAATTCTGTTTTTGTTTCCGTTATCTATTATCATGTCAGTTCTAAGCCGGCTGTTATCTCTTCTCCGACAGTTTACTTTGGGGAATTTTAACAATAATGAATCATTTTATTCTGTGTATATACATCTAAGATTAAGACTGTTATCAAGGGAGTGTCTTAACAGGTTCATTCATAAAGAGAAACTTAAATTATAATTTTATTCATTTAATAGTTTATAGTTGATCCTTATCTATACATTTTCAAGATAAATGTCAATAAAATTTATTTTTGATATAGTAGTCTACAGTATAAATTGACTTGAAAAAGGAAAAATAATAGAATAAATAAAAGCTATGGGAAGTTGGTTAGCCATAGGCTGCATCCTAAAGTGACGGGCCATTTTGTTCATTTTTTTAACGTATTTTTTTAAATTTATAGAAATCAGTAATATTATGCGAAACACTACTTATTATACATCATTTTTCTCAGAAAGGTTCATAGAATTGATCAGTGTAATGAAAAAAATGTAAATGTAAAGTTTTTGGACTTTGGAGTTATGAATCAAAGTTTTGAATGGAGTTTTTATGTTATGAATCAAAAAATGAAGTGAAAACTCCACATAAAAGCTTATGTATACCATAATATAACAAATGTTATAAATTTTTGTTCAACATATACTAGTTATTTATTATTTTTCTCAGAAAGGTGCACAGAATTGATCTCTGTATAGTAATTTAAAAAATATTAGATGTAAAAATTTAAGAGCTAGTAGGCTATGTCAGGAATCAAAAATTCGTGCAATACTTCCTTTTTTTAAAAATCCAACAATTTATTTTTTATTTTCTTGTCCTTTAAAAGCGAAAAACCTCTCGGTCATTATGACTTTAAAATTAGACCCTCTAGCCCCCGAATTCTGTAAATAGGATCAGATTAAAAAAAAAACAAGCTTTGGACAAGAAAGACCTGATATGAAAGATAGGTATCAAACAGGTAAATTTTAAAAAACCACAACTCATCATTAGTTTATAAAATAACATGTCAAAGTTGCCCAAGAACAGGAAGATTGTTTCAAAGAACATCTCCTGAATAGTATCAAAGATCCAAATTTGCAGCACATATAATATTTTATGGAACTATAGAGAAACGCAAGGAAATCTTACATCAAACTAATAAAAGATCCAAAACAAACGTATTGGAAGAGTTCCAAATATAATATAATTTAAAACAAGTCATGTCTTGTTAGTTTGAGTAAAGAATTGATCTATGCTTCTGATGTAGACGTGACTCATCAACTAAACAAACAATAGATGAGATAACCAAAGTGTCCAGACAGAACCAGACTGGGCATCGCTTCACCCTAACAACTAGTCTTTCTTAAAACATTGACTACTGTCTTCAAGCTGGGTTCTGTTCCGTCCTACTGACTTATTTATTTAAAGTACTGTATTATATATATATATTTTTAAATATCATCTTAATGAATGGTTTTGTATGAATCTGAAAAAATCTTGTGTTTTGCATAATCAATCAACTGACAATTGAATGAATTAAATTAAAACCCATGTAACTTAAAAAATAACAATTGTATGATCTAATCAAAAACGCTTTTTTTACTTTTATATAAGTCGTATAAATAATATTTTTCAATTTTTCCAACTTGTAGTGTCCAAACTAGAAGGGGGGGGGAAGAAAAGAATGCGGTTTTTCTGTGTCGCCATCTTTAAACGTTATGGAAAACTAAATACATATTAATAATCAGGGCAAGATCCCCTTTAATTTGATACCCTATATTCAATATTTAATCGTAAAAATTGTGAAAAATTTTTGGATCGCCAATTTTTCAAAAATTGTTTAATAATTAGTCGCTGTGTTTTTCTCGTTTTTGGGTACGGCCAATAAACAACTTAAGCAAGTTTTATCACAATCGGTTTTATAGTTTTTGAGTTAAAACTGGGTTGTCGACAGGCAGACAGACAGAGGCGCATGTAATTTTATAATGGTCTTTGGTTTACCTACGGACCCTGAAAAGGAGACCAGTAGCTTTTAACGTTGCTACAAAAATAATAGGCTCAGTTATTACAGTTTTACATTTACAATAAACTACTAGTGATTGTTTTCGTATACTTGTATTGAATAAAAGAAATGATTAATTACTAATTCCTCCAGCAGGGAACCGCATTTTTGATCGAGTGAAGTGTCGATCGGTTGAAATGCCACGTTTGTTACCTTGTGGTACTTACAGTACAATCTTTAAAAGGTCTTGACTGTGTCAAATTTAGGTACTTGTGTCTACTATACGGACCACCCCTTTTTGTAAGTTCAAAACTGAACATCCTTTTACGAAATTTTTAGAATCTGTCATCTGTCTATTGCGTATCAAACTAAAATAACATCTGCGACTTTCACTGCAATCCTTTCAAGTTCGGCCATTCATTTGGTCTAGACAGTGCCAATACAAGGTCAGTGCTACTGCAACACTCTTACAAGAATCATTCTTTATATTTAATAGCGGTTTGTATTGTTATTTTGTTGATTTATTAACTTAATGTTGGGTTTAAACTGAATAATTTCATAAATCTATGTACTAAAATTGCAGTATTATTTGAATTAGTTACTGTTTGATGTGCAAAAAAGGAGGATCTGTATAATACACAAGTACCCAAATATATTCATCGAGTCAAGTAAAATACCAAACTATAGGGAATTTTATGATTTTTTGTAAGTTTGTAGGGTAAAACGTTTTGTGTGTGTAAAATTAATACTTGAAGACAAACAGGTTTAAAGAATATTTCATGTTTTATGCAGTACAATACAATTTATTTTAAAAATAAAATACAATTAACATTGCTAACTTATTTGATTAGACATTACTGTTTTAGATGTTTTTTTTTCCAAGTTAAGTAAAATTTACATATCCACAAACATATATTGTTCTATTCCTCTCACACATAGAAATTAATAACATTACACAAAAATAACATTTACTCTAAGAATAATAATAATAATAGTATAATAATAATAATGCAAAAATGAACAATTAAAATAATACTGAAGTTTTACATTGACCAATTTAGATAATGTTTTTCTAGGAAGATATCATAAAAAAATATTGATTAATTATTGTTAAGGTGCTAAAAATAACCAAATACTATGAAATTTAATTTGGATATGGAAAACTCTTTTTCAATTAAATTGGCAAAATAAACATTTATTAACATTTAAGTAGTGTTTCCAATATTTACGTATAAGTGTGTGATATACATCAAACATTCAATATATATTTTAAGAATTTCATTGTGTAGGAAAACCAATTTATTTATCTAAGTTTGTCATTAGCCAAAATCAAATTGAAAATAGAATGAGTATCTGGAATCCAATGTTCCAGACTAAAATAAAATTCAGTCTAATAATAATAATAGTAATGCAAAAATAAATAATTAAAAGAATACTGAAGTTTTACGGTTACCTGATTAGATAATGGTCTTTCTAGGAATCTATCAGTAAAAAATATTGTTTATTTATTGTTAAGGTGCTAAAAATTACCAAATACTATGAAATTTAATTTGGATATAGAAAACTCTTTTTCAATTAAATTAGCAAAATATAAATTTATTAACATTTAAGTAGTGTTTTTCATATTTACGTTTAAGTGTATGATATACATGAAACATTAATATACGTTTTATCTATCTTACAATTTCATTGTATGAGAAATATGACAAAATATTTAAATTTGTCATTAGCATAAACAAATTAAAAGTAGAATGAGTATCTGGAGTCCAATGTTCCAGACTAAAATAATATTCAGGCTAATAATAATAATGCAAAAATGAATAATTAAAAGAATACTAAAGTTTTATAGGAACCTGTTTAGATAATGGTCTTTCTAGGAAGGTATCAGTAAAAAATATTGTTTATTTATTGTTAAGGTGCTAAAAATAACCTAATATTTTGAAATTGAATTTGGTAATAGAAAACTATTTTTCAATTAAATTGGAAAAATATATATTTATTAACATTTAAGTAGTGTTTCTCTATTTACGTTTAATTTATGATATACATCGAACATTCAATATACATTTTAAGAATTTCATTGTGTAGGACAACCAATTTATTTATCTAAATTTGTCATTAGCCAAAAGTAAATTAAAAGTAGAATGAGTATCTGGAATCCAATGTTCCAGACTAAAATTAGATTTACTCCAATAATAATAATAATAATAATGCAAAAATGAATTTTAAAAAAAGGAATCTAAAAATGAATAGTTAAAAGAATACTGAAGTTTTACAGTAACCTGTTTAGATAATGTTCTTTCTAGAAATCTATCAGTAAAAAATATTGTTTAATTATTGTTAAGGTGCTAAAAATAACCAAATGCTATGAAATTTAATTTGGATGTAGAAAAATCTTTTTCAATTAAATTGGCAAAATATAAATTTATTAACATTTAAGTAGTGTTTTTCATATTTACGTTTAAGTGTGTGACATACATGAAACATTAATATACGTTTTATCTATCTTACAATTTCATTGTATGAGAAATATGACAAAATATTTAAATTTGTCATTAGCATAAACAAATTAAAAGTAGAATGAGTATCTTGAACCCAATGTATAAAGCACATTTATCAAGGCACCTAAAATGAAAACTATCAATAAAACGACAAAATGAAATAGGCCTACTCTCTAAGGACGAATAAATGGAATGTAGCGAGCTGCAATGATTGAGTGGTAGGAAATGGATATTTCCCGAGTGACTGGTGGATTTAGTTGACCAGTGCGACCAAAACACTTTTAAACTCAGCGGCACAATCATCCTGAGAACACCACAACATTTTGAATAGTTTCATTCAAGAATATTATTTGTTTATGTTTAGAAAAAGTTTCACCAATTACAGCAAAAGCATAGAGTAAGCCAATTCAATTTTGATAATATTACATAAAACAATTTAACGATGAGCTAACATTATTTACAAAATAAATTACTAGTCTAAAACTAACATGGACAGAAATATTGAAAAAATAATTATAGTGGTAAAAATAATTGTGTAGAGTAATTTAAATTTTGTTCACTAACATTATTTACAAAATAAATTATGAGTCTAAAACTAACATGGACAAAAATATTGAAAAAATTATTATCGTGGTAAAAATAAATGTGTACAGTAATTTAAATTTTGTTAGCTAACATTATTTACAAAATAAATTACGAGTCTAAAATTAACATGGACAAAACTATTGGAAAATATATTATAGTGGTAAAAATAAATGTTTACAGTAATTTAAAATTTGTTAAAGGTTTAGTGCATCATGCATTGGCGTGTCTTCATTATGAAACCAAAACCAGCAAAAGACGCTTGTAATCGCCTGAGCAATCATCCTAGAAACAAAATTATACATTAATTAATAATTATAATATCAAATTGATTTAAAATTACTTAGGTATACTGTATTCTCAGTTTAGTCCAGTAAAAATGGCTTTAAACTTCCTTCAATAAAAGAAAAGTTTCGAATAAAATTAAGATAATTAAATTTTGATTGTACATATTTTTTTCATTATAGAGTAAATAGTAAGAATTTAAAATAAAGCCAATTAAATTATCTAAAATACACATTCCTGGAATTTTTGATCTAACATATGATTCTCGAATTTCAACGATTAATTTTTTTTTTATTCAAGCTGAGGGCTTTTTGCTGGATAATGGGCCCTGATACTGATAAACCCCGTTCTCTTTCAGAACAAAACCAAACGAATAATGCTTGATCCAATGTTTCATTTTTAGCTTTCTTTGCTTTGCATCGATCATCCAAACTGTCTTTTGAAATCATTTTAAAACAAAATTCTTCTATAGTTTTTCTGTTTTTTCTCTCCAGTCTGACACTGTAGAAGTTCTGACGCCATAAAAAGCAGCAATTGATTTTAATGACTCGCCTTTGTCAATTCGGCCTAATGCTTCAAGTCGTTTGTCCATTGTTACAACCACATTTTTTTCGTTTCGTTGCCATTATGTACAACTACAGAAACTCGAACAAACAAAACAACACAGTAACAATCACAACAATACAAAACTAAATTTGTACAGAATACTCAACTAAACGTCACAACACCAACAAGACACAAACAGCAACTGAGCTGTCTGACAGTGAACTGAGAAGTGAGGCAACCGGCAAAGTGCGCCAATCACCTGGGTGACAATGACTCACCACGCAGGCATGCAGCGCTACAGTTAGGCATCAGATTCGTCCTGGGTATGACGTTAAACTGCCTATTCCCGCAATTGGTTGTATGAAATGGATGTATTTCCTTATAAATACATTTCCAGCCATCACAATTGCAAAATTATTTTTCACAGTTCACTAACTATTAAAATTGGTCTATCATGAGGTAAGATTAGACTTGTGGCTGTGTATATTTTGCCTGGTGGAGGCATTTCTCTTTCTGGCACACAATCCAAGGTGGAACAGCATATGCCGAGGGATGGATGGCTGATGGGTAATCAGTCGCTAATATGCGAACTCTGGATACCAGGTGACCTCCAGAAGTACATAACCTTATCCAGTAAGAGGCTCTGCTGGATGGACTGTTTAATTCCTCAATTACTCGTGGGAACAAAATGAACCCTAATAATCCAAAAAACAAAAATAAAACAAAAAATACGGAGGTGATTAAGCCCTCAAACCAAAAACCCAAACCTGTGGCAGTGGAGGCTGACGAATCAGTGCCTCAAAGCCAGAAGGTGGGGTTGAGAAACTGGTCAAAGAGACCAACCGCCTTAAGGTGGGCCAAAATAGGTAAGGCTGAGTGGAGCTGCCTTCAAAATATCCATGTTCCTTTTGAAAGAAGGATATTCGAACACTGAGGCACGGAGATTAGCCATCCTGAAGAAGGAAGAATTTATTGTTCCTAGGAAGGAAGGTGGGACTCAAGCTCAGCCTACTAATAAAAGGCATAGATGCGAGGATGAAAGCCTGAGGGAGGCCAAAAAATACAAACAGAAAGAGGGCACACTTGTTGCTCTATCTAAAAAACTGGAGGCAGAAAGATGTATCATATAAAGGTGCCTTAGAAGGTATTAAAATGGCAGTGATGTCTAGGAGATTTCCAACTGAACTCCTTACAACGGACCAGATGGACCAAATTTGCTTGGCCCTTATGGACATAGTGGATGAGAGGTATTGTTACCAGTAGAAAAAGGCAAATCATATTTATTATTATAATTATTTGGATGGGACAGCTAGCAAATTTTAGGTCTTACAGTACCAAAGGGACTATGTCAAAATTTTTAAATAAAAATATTTCTTTATATAATCATTAGTGACATCACAATAGCAAAATTAATTTTTCTTAAATTTTTTTTATCTCATTATAAATTTTTTTAAATATATTTCTGACTAAATTTTTTTAAGGGCGTAATACCTTTTTTAGAAATAAATACTGTATGTGAAAAGATATAGAAATATTGTCTTTCAGAGAATACCGTATTATTATTTTTAACCTGTAAGTAGCTAACTCAGGTGATTTTCTTTCACAAACATTTAAAACAAGGTAAGGGCTTAAACTTTTTTTTTTATTCTTGAACATGTGCCATGTTTATTAGGCCCAGTTCACCTTCTAAACTTGTCTTTTCTTTTGACTGGTACAATATCTAGGTGATAGTACATTTCGTTTGCAAAAAAATTACCATAGAAAAGTCCAACCTATCTTCTTTCATTTCTGATCAATTTGTTTCCCATTTTTAGATAAGGATGAAGTTTTAGTTAAAAATTATATTTTCTCACTTTTTTCACCTGGCATGTAAAATGACTCAAATTCTAAAAACTACATTAAATTTCTTGAAATAACGTCATTTCTTGAAACAAATCTTTGTAGAAATATTATAATTGACCACTGTTGAGTGTCAGTTAGAGAATAAAAATCTAAATACCTTAAAATCAGGACTTTTGACTTTCTTAATGAAATCTATTACAGAACACGTAAATTAGCTACTTGTTAATACAGTTAGAAAACTTATGAAATGCGGTAGTTTTTATGAAATTTGAACACCTATATGTGTAGTCGTTTGTAAAACAAATTTGAAGTTAAAGAAAAGATTTCAAAAATTCACTTTTTTCATATTTGGGGCCATATAAATAAAGCATATTCTCAGTTTCAAAAAAACTATGTGGTTCTGTCTTATAGGAAATTTAATGTAGTTTGTTTGGAAATGGGGTCACTTTACTTGCTATGTGAAAAATAAATTGAGAAAATAGAATTTTTAACTGTAAAATTGACTTTTTCTTAAAAATGGAAAAAAGTATATCTCAGAAACGAAGAGATATAGGATGGAACCTAACTATGGTAATTTTGTTGCAAATGAAGTGTACTATCACCCTGATTTTTTGGCACATTATTCACCATTCACTTTGTATATCCGAGCTATTATTACATTATTCACTAACAACAATATTAGACATTACACAATTTCCATTATTTTATACTAAAACCAACAAAAATACATAAAATCTCTATTGAAACTTACGGCAATACGCTCTTCTAGGCATTTTCCATATAAGTTGAGGTATTCTTCTTTAATGTCTCCCAAATCAATTTCAGAACGACCGACGATAATACGAATCAGTGTTCGGTCAGTAGTTCCAAATCCAGCCATACTTGATTCCAATCTTTCAGCAAAATATTTTTTCTTATTTCTGACGCTTTTTACTGGTAACATTAAAAAAAAAAACTTTGTTCATATGAATTTCACTACTACTTTACTCAACAAGATATCATTGAATTGAATTAAACAAATGGTAAAGTGATTCTGTTAACCTAGAAATTATTGTACAGAATTAAAATTTTACATTATGTACAACTAAATTAGCGATTCATGTATACCATTGGAAAGCTTATGAAAAGTGGTAATTTTTGCAAAATTTGAACAGCTATATGTTTATATTTAAACAAAGTTTTTAAAACATTTACTTTTTTATGTTTGTGGGGTTGTAACTTTACTTTGTTCACAAAATATATTATACTATTTAACGAGTAAGCGCAATGATCTCAAAAGAGTGTGCACAGTAATTGCTATAAGTTCTCAAACAAGTATGCACGGTATTTGTTGTTTTTGACATTACTCTAAACCTATTTTATTATGTCAATGCCCTGACATCTAGCAGCAGTATCTTGAACTACTAAATATATCTTGACTTCCTAAATATTTATTTATGGCAACACATTTGGTGGTAATGGTATCAATGTCATCTGGCATTATTACTTATATTACCGCCTTTATCATACATTTTTAGAATGTCTGGCATGCTATCAATAGAAATTTTTCTTTTTTTTACATTCAAAATGTGTCACCAAGAATATTACACGTAAAAACAATTCTAAAAATAAAAAAATATATTTAAAATTTGTTTTTATGTTATTTTGATTTAAAACAAATAAGTTTTCACATTAAAACAGGAAAAAATTCTTACTTTTGTGTGGATTGTTTTTTGGTAAAATGTGTACTCTTTTGAAGCATGTATCAAAGCATGACATATGCTGTGCACACTAGCCAACAAGTTAATATCCCAGAATGTAGCACACTTAATCATACAAGGTAATAAACTCTCTTGTTCACAAGCTTTTATTGGTATTTATTTTTATAATGTTGTGTAAGAGCTACAAGTTACTAAGATATACAATTATTATTATTTTTTTTCAATTTTGTTTTGCAATTTTAATTACTGTACATCTTTTCAATCTTGCAGATTGTATTTTATTTGTATACTTTTTATCAGGATCTGTAATTCTTAAAACTATTTGTCCATCTTTAAGGTCAATTTATAATACTGTTATTTTTTCAGTGTATGATGCAGGAATAATAACATATATAAACCATAATAAAATTTATAACGAAAGTGGTGTTGAACTCTACACAAGATGTAGATACAGGAAAAAGAACACGATTCCATAAGACAGGTTTAATAAAGTCTAGAATAAATATTTAGACTGTTGTATTGCTTTGAATAATTCATGTTTGTACAAAATACTCTAATGTATTTTAAAATAACCACAATATAAAGTCTACATAATTAAAAAAAAAATAAAAATCTTATTTTATTCTAAACTCAAAAAACCAAAACAAATATATTGTTGTACCCAAAATAAAATAAATTAAAATTTTCTTTTTGAAAAGTTATATACTATATATTATGGGGGGGGGGGGTACTTCTACTAGTTTAGCATATTTAGATGAGTTACAAATATTTTTCCATCACCATAATAAAACTGCCTTTTATGATCTGAGCTTTTTGGTACACATGTCCTATTTAAACACCAGTCTTTTTGGAACTGAATGAAAATATTTTCCCTTGCTTAAAAGGGGGTTAATGTAGTTGTACACATTTATAGTGTGTTTTGTTTATAACAAACATTATTTTCTAAATACAGCAAATAATACTTAATGTATATACCTATTGCAAGATATCCTCCTTCTAAACTTCCTGTTAATTCCTTTTCTACTGCTTCTTCAATAGAGGTGCCAGTCAACCTTTCGTATTCCTCAAATATTCTTCTCAATTGTGCGTAAGAACGAGATACAAGAATAGCGTTAAATGTTGATTCATCAGTTCCCCATTGGCCCTCTCCTATAAGCAGAATAAAAATAAAATATATTTAAATGTTTAATTTTGTTGAAACATACATTCACTACTATCCGACCCAGGTTGTGATATTAATAATATTAATTTGTATCCAAAATTTATCTCATAACAAATGTTGTCTGTGAGGTTATTATTCCATAGAATTTTGTGTCTTTAAAATTGTTTTATTCACAAAGAGATCACTGTAGCTGCTTGAGCGATATGCACATTTTTCACGGCTGTACATGAAAATTACAGCTCTATTATTATACATTTCTCAACACAAACAACTAAAACAATCAGTTGGGCCATTCAGTTTTTATTTATCTGCTCTTACTTTGATTTGTGATTAGGAGTATAATTTTATTTGTTTAATTCAATATGAGAGAATAATGCAAAAAATATGTTGTCTGATATATTTTATCTTTGTTACATAAATGTTAAGATTTTAAATATATTTTAGTTATTTTATTTAACTTTCTTTATATAAGTTTAATTAGGTCAAATGAACATTCATTCTTTGATCAAAGTCTATAAACACAAGTTTAATTATTCCATGAACTGTTACTGATATTTAGTTTTTATAAAGTTTGGTGTTTATTCCACATGAAATGATTTACCTTCAACGTTCGGATTTTTGTGATCTGTACCGATCGTCTGCCACATTAGTCCGGAGCTCGGATAATCATTAGCTTACTGTAATTTAATCATTTATAAATCCAAACTCATGATATCACCAGATTATCAGATAGAATATAAATCATATTTATTATTTAATTTAAAATATAGATTATCTTATCATTGCAATCTATAAAATCTTATATTTCAAAATTCATAATGAATGATTAATAAATGATACAGTTGCCATTCAAATGCTTAGTTCGTTAATTAAAATATCTGGAAATAAATGGAAGATTAATTTATTAGTCTTTTAAGTGAGAACATACCAGCTTCTACTAGTTTCTCTGCATCTGATACAGCTCCCTCATCATCCACATCCAGATCTTCATCACGGTTAGCCTGTTAAATAGAATTAAACAGAAAAGAATTTTATTTATAAATTAAAACTTTGTTAAATTAATGTTATTTGAGTACGTTGAAATCTCTTACTCGTTCAATCCTTCAAGCGGTGATTATTTTATGGGTGCAGTATGCGCTTATTTATATTTTTTAATTAATACATTTCTTTTTTAAAGTTATTTTTTTAATAGCTATGGTGATGCTAAGAAAAGGTTAAAAAACCTTTAACAATTTTAATTTTTTTTTTTTTATAATTAAAATTTTTCTTATAATAGGCAAATAACTAAAAAAAAAATCATTTTAAAGGTATGCAAGTCACTTTATAAAATATCAAATAGTAATATAATTATAGTTCGTCTTCCTTAGACACATTTCGGGATCTTGATCCCATCATCAGTATTATTCACAGAATTCGTCCCGTCATATTGTAATAATAAAACCAAAAACACAATTTCACCCAAGGAGAAAAGTTTAAAAAACAATTTGAACAGCTTAAATCAGAAGATACAATTTACCATAGAAATTGAAAACGAAAACAAATTAAACTTTCTAGATAACAAAAGATCAAAATTAACTTTATTATAAAATTTATAGGAAGCATACTACAACTGACGTTACAATTAATGCATTGTCTCATCATCCACATACAAATAAGATGGCAGCTTATAATAGCTTTGTACATCGACTCCTCACAGTACCACTATTTAGAAGAAATAAATACAATTAAACATATTGTTCATGCAAATGGTTATAATACTTGGTGGCCGACAAATTACTTAGTAGTGTCAAAAAAGAAAAGAAAAACTATATCAATGTGGAATACACCACAATCATGACAACAATTTAAAAAAAAAATGCTTTGGCTAAACATAGTATAGTAAGTACACATCGTACATCTAATAATATAAAAAACCTATTAAATAAAAAACCTAGAATCCCAAAAGAAATAGAAACTGGAGTTTATAAATTGAGTTGTAATGATTGTGATAAATTCTACATTGAACAAATAGGTAGAACATTTAAGGAAAGGTTTAAAGAACATCTATGAATGTGTAGCATTCAAACTCTAAAAATCCATCCTGCAAAATAAATTTCATAAACTCGTTCTCCACATCCAACTTCCGTCGCTTGACAGATGCTGCCACCCGGCGAGATTATCCCAAACTAATGATCATATGACTTTAGAGGGTAAAGTACAACGGCAAGACAGCCTATCTTCACTGATACCGGTATGCGAGTCTACCTGTAGTCACACAATGTCTGACATCCATATTTAGCAACGTTAGAGATAAATTTCTTTCTTGGACTTCAAAATTTCTACCTCAGTTTTTTGGCAATGTTAATCTACAAGTTTTGTGCGTTTTAGTTCTATAATGTTTAGTAAATTTTCGTTTACACGGCACAAGCTTACGTGAACTGCGACAGGATTTTCCAGGTACTCAACCTTACAGATTTTTTCATATTTAAAATTTTGTTAATGCCTTAAAATAATTTATTAATTATCATGTATTCTTTAAAATATGTATTACATGTTTTATTTAATATTCAATGTTCTTTTGAAACTGAATGATTATAAAAATTTACTTTTCTTAAAACATACTTTACAAAATCTTGTAAAGGCACATTTTGAGTTTGGAACAATTATGTGAAATAAGTGCAAACTAATGTTGAACTTTAACGATCGAAATATCTTATAGAACATGTCAAATATAAAACAATTGGAGAAATCTGTTCTAAATCAGAAAATTTCGTTTTACAGACTTGTGCAGATCCTTGCAAGTCTTATACAAGCTTTGTTTCAAACAAATTAAATATATATATAGATTTATAATCATCTAAGAAGCTTTTAAGTTCAATCTTAACGAATTTCTGTCATACAATCAATTTTCTTTAATTTTGGCAAATAACCAGATATTTTCTTTAATAATGAACATTAATGCTAAAACATGTCTGATTTTGTACAGACACTAAAAAACATGTTTTTTGCTATAGCTAATATGCTGGTAGAAGAAACACAGCGAAAGATCTAGACATGTTTCGTCCTGTTAACAAAACACGTTTTATCCAACATAGCTTCAGTTTCATGTGCACAAAAGTGATGTAAAAAAAAAAAAAAAAAAAAACTAACTTTATAGAACTTTAATTAAACTCATATTGTATATGTGCCTAAAATTTATTTCAGCGAATATGTTTTCTTAAAAACATTCTTTTAGATGTAGACTTGTGTAATTAATTATAAAATATATAAAAAATTATTGGGTGGAGCCTGCATGCAAACTTTCGGTCCTAACAACCTCCAAGAGGTTATTTTCTAAATTAATATAATTGACGTCAATTTAAAAATTTCAATATCCAAAATTTATATATATTTTTTTTTTTTTTTTTTTTCTATAAACTTCTCATTTCATAATAAATTCTTTATCTAAAACATATATTTATTGGCCAATATAGCATTTAAGAAATTTATCAAATAAGTAATATTATGTAACTGTTTTGAAAAACTATCATCTCATAAAGTCAAAAGGGGGGAAATAAATATCAGTATCTTTTCATCTTTTTTTTTATTTTGTAATTTTTACATTTAAGGGCGTATAATTTTTTTTTTTTGGATTAATTATAATCCTGTTAATTGTTAAGCTGTGCTCATTGTCTTTTGTTAAATTTTGTAACTATAAAATATATAAACTAAAAAGGGGGGGATAAATTTTCAGAATCTATTGATTAATTTTTTTTATTTAAATTATAATATTTTGCATTAAGGGCGTATAACTATTATTAATTATAATATTGTTAATCATAAGCTGTTTATGATAATTTTGTCTCAGGATGTCTTTCTCAGTTGTAAATGATAAAATCTGAAACGTCGAAATTTCTTTTGTTTCAATAAACTTGAGCCTTGTTAATCACTAAATTTGTTTTTGTCTTTTAATTTTTAATTTCTAAACATTGTTACCATCTTGGTTCCGCCTTTCTTAAATTTAAGTCCCCTGGTAACATGTTTCTGGTAGCAGAGCGTGGTTGATTCTAGATTCTAGTGTGGTTAAATTAAATTATAGAGTTGTTAATTTAAATTCTGGAACCGTAGTTAATTTTCAAAATTTTGCATTGGAACCATCTAAATTTAAATTCAAAATTATCTTGTTAAACAAGGCTCATTTTTATGTTTTGCAGCTTTTTCAAATACTGCACAACTGTTGCTGATGAAATTTTTTTTTATATATTTAGTTTAAATATTTAGATGTCTATAAATCTATAGTCTCTTTTTTATTATTTATTTATTTTTATAAACATTTACACAAAAACTTCTAAACCAATTTCGATAAAATTTTTTTTTTATTATTATTTTGTCTGCTTAAATATTTTTTTTTTTATATATATATATTTACATACACTGCACACTAGTCATTCACTGAATTTGATCCAGACAGCGGGCTCATTCGGGAATTCCAAAAAAAATTTAAATAAATAATAAAACCCAAAAATAGTTAGAAACAAAAAAAAAACAAAAAAAAAAATTTTCAAAAATTTCCTTCAAAATTTTCTCGAGTTTTCTTTCGCTTGTCTGTATCAATTCATACTTACACACACACATATATACACAACAACTACACTACATATAATTCTTGAGTCTTTCTCTGGCTCTTTCATTTTTTTTGCATCATCTTAAAAGAAACTTTTTTTATTAAATTACTTGGTTTATTTTTTTTTTAATAATTATCAGCAACAGTTAAAATGGCAGTAAACTTGCTGGGTTTGGTAAATGACCTAAAAAGAACTGAACTCACCTTCGAAGTCGTGGCTAGAGGTGGTGAGCAAGACACAATAGCAGAAATGCGAACCTCCCTTAGGTCCCTTTTACAAAATGGCGTTGAGCCCGAATTCGGAAATTTCACCGAAGAGATCCTTTTGCAGCAGATATCGCTAGCGCAAAACTCCTTGTTCATCTTACAGGATGACCTGGAGAACTTAGATCCAGAAAAGGGCTACAGAATACATCGTTTTCGCGGGCGGATGAATGCCTTCGGAAGACGAATAGAGTTCCTAACTAGGGTGCAAACTGAGCAACTAAAAGTTGCAGATAACACCGTGCCACGGGATCTGGCCGACCTACAGAATAATTTCGCAACACTCGAAGAAAAATTTAAAGCTTTCGATCCTCAGCAAACCACTCCTAGCAGTTCGAAAGGCTGTCAATTCATTTCCT
This sequence comes from Aphrophora alni, assembly GCA_963513935.1. NCBI lineage: Eukaryota > Metazoa > Arthropoda > Insecta > Hemiptera > Aphrophoridae > Aphrophora > Aphrophora alni. The sequence goes on from OY740768.1 coordinate 146,662,777, forward strand.
TATACGGAAAATTAAGTCATCCTGCCGAACAGATCATTAAAACAATTCCTCAGACAGATGGGTTCGACCTTGACAAATTATTAAATTTTTTTAAAATTTCTTTAAAAATAGTCAAAACTTACCCGGACGTAGCTTTAAACATTAATAATGTTCTGATGGCCTATGCTCAGGGCCCTTTAAATTCATGTCTGATTAGACATCAGACATTTAAGACTTTTCACAAAGAGGCCTTAAGTCTCTTCATACCTTCGAAAAGGTTGGCTTCTCTAGTGTAGGAGTTATTTTATAGGCCCCAGAAGACTAACGAGGCGGTGCACATTTTTGTTAATCAAATTAAAGAGGCTGCAGAAACTTTAAATTTAGATAAGTCCGAATTGGAGGTCACGGACGTCATTCTGGAGGGACTGTCTCCGGAAGTCCGCAACTGCTTAGTTTTTGTTGCCAAACCTAAAAATTTTGCAGACTTAGATCGGCTCTGCGCACATGTCAATAACGTCATGTATACTGACAGGCAAAGGGCTCCATTAGTGAGACCCGAAGCTAGAAGTACTAATTTTAGACCTACAAGACCAGTGGTCTGTTACAGTTGCGGTCAGCCGGGGCATAGAAGCCCAGAGTGTCGGAACCGGCCTCCAACAAGGCAATACCCTCCCAAAAACAGGCGCAGGCCAGTCTCCCATTTTAAAACCAACCACATCGGATTTAAACATAACCTGAAACCACATTTCTTTAATAAACCATCTTTTCAAAATTTAAATTCAATTTCCTATCTAAGAAGAAACAATTTCGGCAATAAAATTCAAAATTACGTTACTCCCATCTGTTATCATTGTGGCATACCCGGTCATTATATCTGGGGTTGTAAATTCTTCTCTCTACGGAATAGGTCCAGGCAAACCTATTCCAGCTCTAAGCTTTCCAACTACAAACTTCAAAAAAAAAATAACATTTCTCTTAAATCTAGGGGTCTGAACGATCAGTTTTTGCCTTTGGTGGAAGTAGCTTTTGGGCAAGTTAAAGTTAAAGCTCTGCTGGACTCCGGTTCAGTAAGATGCGTCATTTCTAAAGTCCTTTTTAAAAAATTAAAGAACACCAAGGCTTTTAAATCCATAACCAGGGTGAAGGCTGATTGTGTCACGGCTTCTGGAAAAAGGTTGCCCATTTCCTACTCTTGTCGTCTTCATCTTAAAATGGAACATTGTAGTTGGAATGTGGATTTTCTGGTGGCGCATAAGTTGTCGTGTCCTCTGATCCTCGGGTCAGATTTCATATCTAAAACGGGACTGGTACTTGATCTTTCAGCAAAAAACTTCTATTTTAAATTTTCAAGGTCTATTGTTTTTCCTCTATGTAATTTTAGTAATTCTGCGTATAAACCTATAGTGTCCACAACATCTGAATCTACTGCTCCTGATCCTTTAGGTCATCTTCAAAAGAACGATAAAAACACCATTCAAAAAATAATTAATGATTTTCCTCAGGTACTCACAAAAAGGTTAGGTTTAACACATCTAGTTGAATACGATATTCAACTGAAGGACAACACTCCGGTCAAGTGTTCTCCATACCAATTGGCACCTCCCAAAATGGAATACCTCCGCGAACACATCAACGAATTGTTAGATTCAGGAGTAGTAGAACCCAGCCGGTCGGCATATGCATCCCCTGTTTTTCTGGTTCAACATCCCGAAAAGAAAACAAGGATGGTGATTGATTATCGGAGGCTCAATCAAAACATCGTCGTCGAAGCGGTGCCGCTACCTAATCTACATCAAAGTTTTAACTGGTTTGTCGGTGCCAAATATTTCACAGTATTCGATCTAAATTCAGCTTATCATCAAATCCCTTTGTCTCAAAAGTCCAAACAAATTACCAGCTTTTGTACTCCTTGGATGCTTTATCAGTTTACTCGAGTCCCTTTTGGACTCTGTACTGGTGCCCAAGTGCTTACCAGACTCTTGGATCAGGTCTTCCATGACATCAAATTCAAATTCATTTTTAATTATCTGGATGACCTAGTCATCTACTCCAAAACTTGGGAAGAGCATCAAAAACATCTTCGCGAAGTCCTTACTCGTTTGCGGCGGGCTGGCTTGACTGTTAACCCAGATAAGGTCCGTTTCGCTGTGAATGAGATAAGCTTTTTAGGACACCTAGTTTCTTCTCGTGGCGTGCAAATCGACCCATCTAGAACAAAGGCAATTAGAAATTTTCCGCAACCCAAGAACCCTAAGGCCGTTTCCAGATTCATTGGAATGGTCAATTTCTTTGCTAAATTCATTCCTAATTTCGCGGAGCACGCTGCGCCTCTAAATCTGCTTCGGAGGAAGGGCCAAAAATTCTCTTGGCAAGCTGAACAAGAGAAAGCTTTTAAACATCTTCGGGAGGCAATAACACAGCCTCCGGTTCTCCGGATGGCCGATTTCGCCAAACCATTCATCCTGCAAACGGATGCGAGCTCGGTGGCCCTTGGAGCAGTTCTACTCCAAGAAATTGACGGCTCACGACAGCCCATAGCGTACGCTTCACGTACTTTAACACCTGCAGAAAGAAAAGCCTCATCTGCATATGAAGCCGAATGCCTAGCAGTAGTTTTTGGAGTGGAGAAATTTAGGCAATATCTAGAACATCGGGAATTCCTATTAGAAACCGACAACCAAGCCCTTTCTTGGCTTTTAGCACGTCCTCGTCAACTTGGTAAATTAGGCCGATGGATTGCCAAGTTGACTTCATTGAAATTTAAGGTAGCGCACATAAGAGGAACTCAAAATATCATAGCAGACTCCCTCTCGCGCATGTTTGAACCGGAAAATTTCAACGAAGAAAATGTCACCTTTTCGTGTACCAGTCTCCTCACAAATTTTCCTCTAGCTTTTCATGACATCCAGACTCATCAAAAGGCCGATCCTATTTTGAAAAATATCATTGCCGACCTCGAACAGAACATCTCTTCGGAGAAGTACTGTTTAAGTAAAGGTGTACTTTGCCTGAAAAATCATCTGGAAAAGCCCACCAGAATTTATTTACCTCAGTCTTTAGTCGACCTGGTGATTAATTATCATCACGACTCCGTTGTGGGTGGTCATCTTGGAGTACTTAAAACTTTGTTTAAGGTAAAGGAGAATTTTTATTGGCCAACTTTAAAACAGGATGTCACTTCTAAAGTGCGAGCTTGTTCGGTGTGTGCTGTAAGCAAACCTGCTCACAACTCCAAATTAGGATACCTTGCCTCAACGGTTCCCAATCGTCCCATGGATAAACTACATATCGACTACGTCGGACAGCTTCCTAGGACAAAACAGGGCTATAACATGATACTGGTCGCAGTTGACCAGTTCTCAAAATTCACCTGGCTCATGCCTGTCAGAGATGCAACTTCCCACAGTACAATTAAGGCCTTAAGCCAAAACATTTTTCAAAATTTCGGTTTTCCAAAGATAATAATCTCTGACAATGCACAATGTTTTGTATCACATGTCTTCCGCAACTTTTGTTTTTCTCGCGGTATTAAGCATGCAACTTTATCTCCTTATCACCCCCAACCTAATAATGCGGAAAGACTTAACCGAAACCTTAAGGCAGCCCTTATCGCCTATCACTCCAAAAATCAATCCTCTTGGGACGACTCCCTTTGCTGGCTTCAGCTGGCTTTCAATTTCGCACATCATGAGACTCTTAAAGCAACACCTTTTAGCATTCTTTTTAATTTTCTCCCCAATACACCACTGAGTCTCAGCTGGAACATACACGATCTCCTTCCAAAACCTAATACTAATCCATCACAAGTTTGGCGCCAGGCCAAAGACAATATAATGAAAGCGCACCAAAAGGCCGAAAAGACCTATAACAAATTCAGGAAGCCTCATCTGTATAAAATCAACGATCTTGTCTGGTGTAAAACACACCCTCTGAGCTCCGCCATAGACAAGCGAGCTGCTAAATTGATGCCTCGATGGTCCGGTCCCTTCCGGATCATTGATTTTCTTACTCCAGTTACCGTTGCGCTTTCTTTCGCCAATTCACCTCGCTTCATTAAAAAAGCACACGTCGAGCAACTCAAACCTCATCATATAAATTAAATATCAACAAATTTCTAGAACCTTCTCCTTTACGATTTAATTTTCTTTCTGATCTTTTTTGGCCCGCACAAATTGTCATCTGGTAGTCTTCTTTCTGTGCACTGCAGAACATAATAAAATACGGAACCAAGCCGTATTTCCTCTAAGCCAAATGCACATCTGTATGTTTGGGCATCGGTGGGCTGAGCTCTCCTAGAGCCCCTCCGTGCCGTAATCAGTATAGATGGTTGCAGGCGAAGAGATATTGATTTTTCCTTGTCCAGTGATATATCTCACTGTTTCCCGGACTTGACGCTTTTCAACCCATAGTCTGATCAACTATGAGGTTCCACTTTACGGCAATGGCCGCTACATGTACCTGACATGTTTCCCTATCTAGACATATCTTGACATCGAGCACTCCGCGGGTGTAATCGATGCGACTAGAATATAGAGAGCGTCATGAACTCTTCTGTTTCTTCGTCACCATAACGTCTTCGGACGAGGACATAGTGAGTCCATTTCCTTAATAGTTAAGTTTGGTGTATTTGTTCTTTGTTGTTTATCTTGGTGAAGGTATACTGACCGGTTCTGTTGAACTACATATAGATAATGTGGCACTCGCTATGCATGTTAGTCTTAAGTTTTTTTTTGTTTATCTCGAGGTCTAAAACACCTGTCTGAGAGAAATTTTTTTTTACCCCTTCAAGCACACTCTCTCTCTCCTTTTTCTAAATTTTGCGGGGGGCCCTTCTGGCCCCTTTTCTTTTCCACTCTAACTCCGTCTTTCGGGGGGGGGGGGGGAGAGCTGTAGCATTCAAACTCTAAAAATCCATCCTGCAAAATAAATTTCATAAACTTGTTCTCCACATCCAACTTCCGTCGCTTGACAGATGCTGCCACCCGGCGAGATTATCCCAAACTAATGATCATATGACTTTAGAGGGTAAAGTACAACGGCAAGACAGCCTATCTTCACTGATACCGGTATGCGAGTCTACCTGTAGTCACACAATGTCTGACATCCATATTTAGCTACGTTAGAGATAAATTTCTTTCTTGGACTTCCAAATTTCTACCTCAGTTTTTTGGCAATGTTAATCTACAAGTTTTGTGCGTTTTAGTTCTATAATGTTTAGTAAATTTTCGTTTACACGGCACAAGCTTACGTGAACTGCGACAGGATTTTCCAGGTACTCAACCTTACAGATTTTTTCATATTTAAAATTTTGTTAATGCCTTAAAATAATTTATTAATTATCATGTATTCTTTAAAATATGTATTACATGTTTTATTTAATATTCAATGTTCTTTTGAAACTGAATGATTATAAAAATTTACTTTTCTTAAAACATACTTTACAAAATCTTGTAAAGGCACATTTTGAGTTTGGAACAATTATGTGAAATAAGTGCAAACTAATGTTGAACTTTAACGATCGAAATATCTTATAGAACATGTCAAATATAAAACAATTGGAGAAATCTGTTCTAAATCAGAAAATTTCGTTTTACAGACTTGTGCAGATCCTTGCAAGTCTTATACAAGCTTTGTTTCAAACAAATTAAATATATATATAGATTTATAATCATCTAAGAAGCTTTTAAGTTCAATCTTAACGAATTTCTGTCATACAATCAATTTTCTTTAATTTTGGCAAATAACCAGATATTTTCTTTAATAATGAACATTAATGCTAAAACATGTCTGATTTTGTACAGACACTAAAAAACATGTTTTTTGCTATAGCTAATATGCTGGTAGAAGAAACACAGCGAAAGATCTAGACATGTTTCGTCCTGTTAACAAAACACGTTTTATCCAACATAGCTTCAGTTTCATGTGCACAAAAGTGATGTAAAAAAAAAAAAAAAAAAAAAAACTAACTTTATAGAACTTTAATTAAACTCATATTGTATATGTGCCTAAAATTTATTTCAGCGAATATGTTTTCTTAAAAACATTCTTTTAGATGTAGACTTGTGTAATTAATTATAAAATATATAAAAAATTATTGGGTGGAGCCTGCATGCAAACTTTCGGTCCTAACAACCTCCAAGAGGTTATTTTCTAAATTAATATAATTGACGTCAATTTAAAAATTTCAATATCCAAAATTTATATATTTTTTTTTTTTTTTTTTTTTTTCTATAAACTTCTCATTTCATAATAAATTCTTTATCTAAAACATATATTTATTGGCCAATATAGCATTTAAGAAATTTATCAAATAAGTAATATTATGTAACTGTTTTGAAAAACTATCATCTCATAAAGTCAAAAGGGGGGAAATAAATATCAGTATCTTTTCATCTTTTTTTTTATTTTGTAATTTTTACATTTAAGGGCGTATAATTTTTTTTTTTTGGATTAATTATAATCCTGTTAATTGTTAAGCTGTGCTCATTGTCTTTTGTTAAATTTTGTAACTATAAAATATATAAACTAAAAAGGGGGGGATAAATTTTCAGAATCTATTGATTAATTTTTTTTATTTAAATTATAATATTTTGCATTAAGGGCGTATAACTATTATTAATTATAATATTGTTAATCATAAGCTGTTTATGATAATTTTGTCTCAGGATGTCTTTCTCAGTTGTAAATGATAAAATCTGAAACGTCGAAATTTCTTTTGTTTCAATAAACTTGAGCCTTGTTAATCACTAAATTTGTTTTTGTCTTTTAATTTTTAATTTCTAAACATTGTTACCATCTTGGTTCCGCCTTTCTTAAATTTAAGTCCCCTGGTAACAAATGCTTAAAAATATAAATATAAAATCTAAGTACGCAAAAGATTTAATTGATTTTAAGCATTCATATACGAATATTGATAACAATTTGACACCTTTACATATATGTAAAAAAGGATGTATTATTAAAGCATTACAAGAATATAAAATTTATAAAGCATTTTAAAAGAATCCAGATGCAATAATTAATGAACATATATTTTTTTTCACTCAAATTCATTGGGAGTGAAATTCAGGGGAGTGAAATACCCTTTATGAATCAAAAACATAAAGCTATCAAAATATTATTGTATTGACAATTAATTATTGAAGTTCATGTGATAACAGAAATAGAATCAGATAATTTTCAGTGGATCATGATCTTCTTAACCATGCACATCTATTTTAAAAATTATCTTCTAAATTCTACTTTAAAGTTATAATTATTCATCTTGTGTGTTTGTGTGAAATCGTGTTCTTGGTTTTATTATTACAATATGATGAATTCTGTGAATAATACTGATAATGGGAAAGCGATCCCAAAATGTGTCTAAGGGAGACGAACAAATAAGTATCTGACGGAAAACAGGTAATATAATTATACTACTATTTAATATAAATAATGTTTTGTTTAAATCTAAATTATAAATATTACAAATAATGAGTTAAAATCATTGGAAAAATGAAGACAATAATAAGTTTATTATGCGTACCGGTATTCAATATTTATTTGTCCAATCAATTTAGTAGTTTTCAACACTACGATAAGGTTCAAAACATTCCACAAGATGAAGAAGAGATTAATTGACTCACTGTTGATATTAACTAAGCTATTTCTGCTTAATATTATTGGAATTATTTGATTTTCTACTTAATGCAGAAAAATTTAACACATATTAGAATTGACCAAAGATTAAAAAAGTTTTGTTTAATAAAAGTACATAATAGCTAGCTTGTTAGAACTTGTACAATGATTTGCAAAGTCATATAAGTAAAATTGGTTTAATGTAAACGAACTATATTGTTAACTTACAGTGCATAGTGACACAAGGAACTTCTTGAAGTGACCAGATGTGTCACTCTTCAAGTCATCCTCAAGATCTGATTCATACACTATAAACAAATTCAGTAGAATAAGTATCACATAAAAAACATATGTTTCATATAATTAAACAAAATAATTTGAAGAAATGTAATTTTCTACTTTTACTCTCAGCATGTGGTTGCTGTTACAGCTAATTTTCACATTTAACTTCCATTTTTAAGAAAAAAAAAGAAAAAATTTAAAGATCTTTTTGTTGATTATTTGGCTATATTTATTATAGGAAATAATGAAAAAACACTTTTAAAAGTTCAATATATTTATTTTTGAAAATATAACAGCTCTCTGATGTTACTTGGAGAGTACTAGTGTTTGTGCGGAATATAATGTTTAGAATCTTTGGGGGATATTGCAAAGACAGCCGATTACCACGGAAACACAAATTTGACTAATCACGTTTATGACTAGATTCACAAAATGGTTCCTACTCTCTGCTTATATACCATTTCTCTATCTTACCTACCAGCCAATTTGCAACTATATTTATTACTATGCTTTTAAAGAGGAATAATCTGTATTTTTGGGCAGATTAGGGCTGATAAAATATTGTGTAGACTGTGTTCAAAGTTTTAAGTTACAGTAAAGTACAAACATTGTTTGTTTTATATGGCTGACACGAGAGAAATAATTTTTATTAAAGTTAGTTATTAGAAAAAAATTCTTATAGTATCTAGGTAAACAGTTCTAAACGCATATCTTATTTTGTATCACATGATGTAATATTAGAGCATTTATTTTCATTGAACTTTGATTTATAATAAAATTTATAAAATTATATTTTCATGTATATTGTGGAATTTAAAATAAGTTTTATAAGAGTAAAGCTGCACAAAATTGAACTCTTCTTCATTCTAAATTAAAATAACTTTATTCATATAACAAACATCAACTAAAAACTACTTATAATAGTCAGAATTTGTATCATTGAAAATATAGGCGTTCCTACAAAATTTGGTGAAACAGGACAAAGTGTGGTACGTCTACAGTAAAACATTAGTAAAATAGCTAACAATTTAAATTATTTAAATGAAATTTATTAAATAATATGCACTAAATTACGACTGCAATTGAGAAAACTGGGTATAAAAGCAACTTATTTTTACAATTTGTTCAGGCTGACAAACCATTTTAAAATCCAATTAATATACTAAATTTATGACCTCTACACCTCTTTTTATCAGGCAATGATGACTGAGAGATTTTTCTCCTTAAAACAACAAGGACAAAAAACTAATTAAAACTTAAATGTTTTTAAAATTGGCACAGTAGTTCCCGAGTTATAATAATTTTTGCTGTTGAAAAATAGAATTCCAGATTTGTTGACATATTTTGCGCATTTCTTTAAATTAACAGCTACAACATATAATTTAAATGATAACTAAAACTGAAAACCTTTTTTTTTTTCAAATCGTGGTTAGGACTCCGAGGAAATCCATTTTCTTAGTATTTTTTGATGTTTCAGTGACAACATACATTTGATCTCTAAGAAATATGTTTCTTATTATAACACTTTATTATTATCATTTAATTCGACTTTTTTTTGCTAGCAATGTACAAATCTTTAGCAGTGGGAACAGAATTTGTAGTATTACCTCGTCCATCATGTCTGTCTGTTAACTAAAAATTTGAGAACCAATAATCCTATTTAGGTACATTATCAGGTCAAATATTAATGCATATTTGATTAAAATTGGTTCAAAATTAAACCCTTTATAAATTTCAAAGTTAATAAATAAATAAAACTTTATTTAAAATTGAAAGAATAACTAAACTTGTTTCAGAGGTTTCAAAATAAATGGTTTTAGTTTGAACACCTCTGTGGGGATGTGACTGGAGATTAGAGCACAATTGCTGCAGGGCTTCTAATGTTTATAAAGATTTTCCACCTTTTACAAAATACAATAAGAGAAATAAACTAAACTTATGAAATAATCATTCTATTGTTACTATTCACGTTCATGGAGTTTGGGGGGGTATTATTAATTTATAAAAGACTTACCTATTTGTAGATTGGTTAGGTTAGGTTAGGTTCGACTAAGGGGAAGCACCTTAGTGAATGATGTACTTATTCCTTTATATGTTTAAAATTTATAATACCTGCTTTAAATTACTTTTAGGTTAACTTATGCAGTGCTTAATTTATATGTACGATTTCATGTTTTGTTGTGATTGATTGCTTTAATATACTACTTCAATTGATACTTAATATTTGATTAGTATTAATATAACATTAATAAAATATGAATATATATTTGATGAAATAATCTTCCAAATGTAGATATTTAAAACTGATAAAATACTTAACTAGAAACAACTAGTTATATATAAATGTAAATGATAAACTGCAACAAATAACTAATCTTTTACTTACTAGTCTTGTACGTCTCAGTTATGACACGTATTCCATAATTACTTAGTGTGCACAAAATTTCTACCAATGCTTCTTCATCCGTTCCAACTCCAGCCACAGCATCATGCAGTTCTCTTGCATAGAGGTTAGGTAAAGGTGTCATCAACGCTACAATGGCATCCTCAAAGTTACCGCCAAGTTCGTCTTTTAAGGCATCAACGAGGTCCTGGTAAACAAGAACGAATGTCTTTAACATAGTTATATATTGCATATTATAGGTCTGAAAATATGTGTTGGTTAAGTTTATTAGGTTAAAAAAAAAATTACACATATATTTGGTGTAGGAAATGTTATGTGAAAGTCAAAAAATTGATGTCAATGATATCTGACAATTGTGGACTGATTTAAACTTATTTAGTAAGTAGTATTTTCACTTTTTGATTGACAACTACCAAAACAACGCTTTTGGTGACAATAGGTTTTATTTAAATTTAAGACTGGGCGAGTGGGAAATTTTATGGGTTTTATGTTGTGATAATGAAATTATTATGAAATGAAATATATAACAATCCAACTGAGAAATCTATACCTTTCCATAAAGAGTTTTGTATGTCTCTGCTATTTCCATTCTTTGAACGATAGATCTCCTGCCTAGAACATCAATGATTGATTGTTCATCTGTCCCAAAGCCCTTCATTGCAGCCTTCAATACTTCAGCATCAGCATTGGCATCAAAAGGATCAGCAGGGTACACAGTTGCACGGCACTGAAACATTATCAGAATCCTTAGTAGCATGCACTATTCAGATAATTGTTTATAAATAAAATCTTATTTATGCATGTCATTGTTTTTATGTTATACAAATATTCAATTGTTATGAATCTGAAAATTAAGATAAATCAAAATATTTACACGCAAATAGAAATGTTAAATATAAGAACAAAAATAATAGATTTCATTACTAGTACAAAAAGCACTTTTGGCACGAATTATGAACAATACTGCAAAACAGAAATGAAAAATGCAATTTTCATAATAACAAAACCTTATTTATTTAACTGAATTTATAGAACAAAATTGAATTCACACAGGATAAATTAATTATAGAATAATTAATTAGATTGATGATTGTTACATATATTGATTTCTTTGTTAGGAAATGCATTATGGAGTAGGCCCATTGAATTTTCTTGTTTTAAGGTTCCCTCTGGGACATTCTGTGTGTAGTGACTAATAGAGTGTTTGGCTCAAGAGGGGGGGGGGGTGTACCAAGAAGTAAGAAATAAATAAACAAAGTTAGTATAAATTTGTTTGATATCTCAAAGATTCACAAGTTTAAATGAAAACATTGCTCTTTTGATATTCTGAATAAGAAAAAAAGATATTTAAGTTCTTAATTTAATAAGGAAGATCAAATTGTGGTATAAAATGAAAACTTATAACTTAACACATTTGCATAACTTAAATTAATAGAAAATGATGATTCATCAGCAGATTTGACTACCACCTGGCTTGTTTTTTTTTCTTTCTAAAACAACACTACTCAGAATATATATAATTGTTTTAACTTGTTGTTTAAAACATTGGTTTGAGTTATAAATCTTTTTTCCACCAAAATTGATCAAAATTGATCTTGCTTGTTTACAATTTTGAGATATTTTAAAGATTTAATTTTTTAAATTCACAATTCTCGAATTGGTATTTTTAGGAAATGATAATACATTTTATGTGGGTTCTTAGATGTTACATTTCAGCAAAATTTGATGAAAATTGTTGAGCCAAATTTGATAAAATAAGCATTTTGAGTTATGGTTTCACTGTATTGTTATTTGATTTATAAGAAAATTTGCACACTGTAAATGAATGTATATTTTAAAACGAATTGAAAGCATATTAACTAATTAACAGAAATGGAGATATGAAGAATGTACCAAGAATTAAACTAAGCCTATAAACAATTCATGGTATGAATGACTCACATAATGAGATAAGGTTGACTACTGAGAGAAATCTGTCTAGTGTATAATGAAAACATGATGTAATCTCTGAAACAACTGTAGAATTGGTCCAATAAAAATAAGACAATGTACTAAAGCTATATTAGTGACAGTATGACAGTAACAGAGGTAAATAACTCGTAATTTAATACTGTATGTCGTTTTGATAAACTATATTTAGTTCGTCAGTGGTAATGATAAGGTATTTTAAGCCTCCTAATAAATGATTGGTCCTTTAATACTGTATGTTGTTTTGATCAAATTCATTAAGTTAGTCAGTGGTAATGATAAGACTTTATAAGCCTCCTAATGAAATATTGAACAAATAAAATGAGTAGCTAGTAGCTTAGATGCAAAACCTGTTATATGCATGACAAACAATTATTGGTAAATTAGGAAAAACCATTATAACTTATTCAAATATGAGAAAAAAGCATATTGTCTTTAAAAATAAATAACAAAATATTGTATTTTATCTAACAAAGCTTTATAAGGTTGCATTGGTAAAAAAGCGGTTTTTATATTTATTTTTCACATAGCAGGTCTGACTATCATCCTCCTCCCTTTAGGTTGACAAATCGGATATTTTATAAATGGCTACTCTTCTGGTAGGGTTAGGATCACACAAAAATAATAATAGTAAGAAGATTAATATTTCTATTGCATAGTCCAGGATAAAATATAAAGCTGTAGTGACACGCTACCCCTTTGTATCATTACGCGAAATTGTTGTATGTAAATATTTATGTATATAAATATTATGTATTTGTATTATGTATTATGTATAAATGTAAATATTATTTATATTATATTATGTAAATATATATACACAGTTGTAACATCTAGGCTTGCAAATAAATAACTCACAGCAGAGAGGGAGAAACACTGAATTACACAAGGCCATGCAGAGTGGAGACATGCAGATATACTAGGTTGAATTACGACCTATAAATAGAAGCCATATCGACTTGGAAATCATTCTGCTTAACAGAGTCACCTACAACACTCCTCTCTCTCTCTCTCTCTCTCTCTCTCTCTCTCTCTCTCTCTCTCTCTCTCTCTCTCTCTCTCTCTCTCTTCTCTCTCTCTCTCTCTCTCTCTCTAATTTCTCTTGTTTTCTTTATTGTTCCTTATTGCCATTCCTACTGTGGTCTGTTGGCTGATCCCGGCAGCACGGTTACACCGTTCGTTGCCTGAGGGTTGATCCCCTATGGACGAGTGTTATGTTCATGGTCTGTCGGTTGACCCTGGCAGCACGGACTTCCCAGTTCGTTGTTTGGACGCTGATTTCTCCAGGATGAACGTTCCACCGAGCAGTCTGTTGGCACTCTACTTCCTTCGTTGTCTGAGGGCTGATCCCCTCTGAACGAACTCCATTTTAAATTACTACCCCGTCATTTCCTACTGAATACGCATATTGTCGAAACCCTTCTGATATCGAAACGATAGTACATCTATTCTTAGTATAAACCGAAACCCAGCTCTGACATAAGCTTTATGTTATTTCCTTTTTCTCTTTACGAATCCAGATAAATATTTATTCTTAAAACAAAACACATAAATACACTATATATGTTATTCAGGTGGACAGGACAGCCAACCTAATTATTAAAAATGGTAATTCCATTCTAAATATTAAAAATAAGCTATTATTCATGCTAATATAGTTCGTATGGACATAAGAATAGTAGATTTTGTAATTCGAAATGACCATTTTAGATGGTTGGAAAATACCAGGTTTGCATACATACAAAGTCATTCGATTGTGAATTTAGAAGCTTTGTATATGAAAATACACTACTTATGTAGGTGTTGCAAACAGTATGGGTTTTTCATCACTATTTTGTAAGGATTTTTGGGGATTTGACAATTTAAAACATATGAAACTGGATTCACAAAGAAATAAAGAAATCATGGCTAAGAAAATCTCATTTTAGAAATATTGTACATATATCATGTTTTGCATCTGCTACACAAATGTGTTTTAAAAGTTATTTTATTGACAGTGATTTTGAAAAACTACAAATGGAATTGGTATCCATAAAATTTTAGAAAAAATTGTAAAATGTCTTTAAATGTTACAGAAATAACAAAAACATCTTGCATAAAATTCATCTGTAGGCCCTACTACATTTATTTATTGTTTACTTTTTTATTTAAAACTAAAGTTTGTTACATGTAGTTAACATATTTGTCACATTTTTAAATGGTGAACACAAAATGTAAAAACTCTCACTAACATATAATTTTTTTTTATTTTGAAATTTGTGAATTAAAATTAGCTCATTAACAAAATTAACTGAGATCTTTGTGAGAATAGAAAGAATGCATTCCAGGTTCTGTTGATGACTTTGTTGGCCCAGTTGGTAATAACGTCCTGGTAATCCCTAGGGCCAAAGCCATACATAGGAGATGGCCCTGTAAAGGGTTTAGATGCATCAAGTTTAGCTTGCTGATCTGCTTCCTCATTGCCTGCTATTCCCTCATGCCCTGGCACCCAGACAAGTTCAACTTTATTCTTGTCCGCCAGCTGGTTTAGGGTCTGATGGCACTCGTGAAGCATCTTTGATCTCAAGTTGTTACTTTGAAGTGATTTTAATGCCGCTTCACTATCCGACATGATGCTAATTTTCTGTCTGCATTGGTTTTTGGTGATCAGATGATTCGCCACCATATGGATGGCATGTACCTCTGCTTGAAAGATGGTGGCGTCAGAACTGAGGGACACATGTCTTTAAATCTTGGTCCCACCACTCCTGCCCCCATACCACCTTCCATTTTGGATCCATCTGTGAACCACTTTAGGGATTCCGCCGGCACACATTCCGTGTCTCCCGTCCAGTCTTCCCTAATGGGGAAGCGAACTTTGTATTTGTGATCAAAAATCATTTTTACTTTCACACACTGTCTGGTCACACACTGCAGCCATATCCAATAATGGAGTGGCTCTGAGGATTTCCAGATGCCCTTTGAGGTTTCCTACTTTAAAATGGTATTCCTTATGTAGTTTGAGGACCTGCTTCATAAGCTTCCTCCTTAATTGCAACCGATAGGGGATCCAAGCCTAGAAGGATCTCCATCGTGGCAGTGGGTGTTGTTTTCATGGCACCTATGATGCTTAGACATGCTAGTCTTTGCACTTTAGCCAACTTTGCTTGCACGGTACTTTGGTCTACCTTTCTCCACCAAACTGCTGACACATAGAGGATGGCGGGTCTAACGACCTGCTTGTAGATCCAGTTATTAGCTCTGGGATTCAAACCCCACGTTTTGCCAACCATTTGGCGGCACGACCATAGTGTTTTAATGGCCTTGTTGGTCGTCTTAGATAGGTGACTCTCTCACGTTAACGTTTGGTCCAGTGTCACACCAAGGTATGTAACCTCCTCAGAGAGGGGAATGGTGGTTCCATTTAGGTGAAAGCTAGGTAAATTCCTTCGTTCAGTAAACGGAACAATAGTGGTCTTTAACGGATTTATGTTCATGCCCTCTTTGAGACACCAGTTTTTTGTTAGGTTATTTTTATCAGTTACTTTAGCTATTTATTTATTTTTATTTTCCCGTATTTACGTAGTTTAGAGAAAGTTATGTGATAGAGCAAAAAATTGATATTTCCAGATATAACCATTCTGAGGACCCATATGTCCAAAAAGTAACTTTTGGAATAATGCTTGTCTGTCCCTGGTGTAGTGTCTACAGTAGAAATGTGTGTATAAATTTTAATTAAATTTAGTATGTGGGCAGTTTTGGCTATATCTTGAGATTATCAAATGTTTTCGATAACTCAAATTTTGGAGGTAACTGCCATAAAAAAATAACTATATATTATGATTCAAGAATAATAGGAGAAAACCAAAAATGAACCTTGACAATTATAAAACTTGATATTATAAAACTCTTGCTGAGGATGTGTTTATGTAACAAGAAAAGCAAGTTTAGGCTCTTATTTGAATAAATCTTTTTTGTTTCAAAGATGACTTCCATTGTTAATTGTAATTTTTAATTAGTACTGATAAATTTTGTGTAACGTCTTTATACTGTTAATTTATAATATTTATGTGCCTTGGAGTGCTGAGTTTAAATTTATTTATAGTACTTGGGCCTAGTTCTACTTAAATTACAAAATAAACAAAACATTTATTGACAGATTAAATGAAATCTAAAACGATTTTCAATTTGTCATCGGTTTTTATGTGGATAATTAATCGGAAAACTACTTAATCAGGCTATACCATTATAAATGTGTGTAACAAGTAGCTAAAACGATTTTGCATATACACATGCTATTTAAAATATTTAGCTTTAAGGAGAAAGTGGTAAATGATAATAAGTTACCCTTGAGTTGTGTTTTAATGACTATGTTGCTGAGAACTGTGTCATCAACAGGCTGTGTTACCTTGAAGGAGAAGAAATTAAGCATGAATTAAGTATCTCTTTGTTTTAACAAATGGCTCTATGCCTTTGTCTTTACTTCATCTATACTGGAATTTAATTGTTCATTCTTTTATTTTAGAATTAAACAGTATGGACATTATTTTGACAGTGTATAAAATTTAATATTGTGTTTTCAAAGATTGTTAACTTTTCGATCCTACAAGAAAACAGTTAGACTATTTTGTGAAAGAGGACTACCTGTCGTATTTTTATCAAGCTGCGAAAATACGGTCTACAGAATATTCTGGTAGGACTAATTTGCCTAAAACACGAAATATGGTATATTTGGTGGCACATATTTAAAAGGATAGCAATAATTATAGTTTGTAAATTCGCCGGTTGATTTGTGAACCTAGTCATAACGTGATTGGTCAGAATTGTGTTTTCGTGATAGTGTGCTGTCTGCAATATCTACAAATATTCTAAGTGAAATATTAGTATTCACCAATTAGCATAATGGAGTTATTATTTTGTTTTTAAATAAATATTTTGAACATTCAAGTGTTTTTATGTTTATAAATAGAGTCAAATAATCTAATTTAACAACATTAACAAATTAATATTTCCCCCTAGTATGAACTATCTTAGATGGTACAAACTCTACAATCTATCTACATGCAAATTCAGCACGGAGATGATTCAATAATTTAGCAATTTTTTTTTCACTATATATTATTGAAAATAATTTTGTATAGGTAATTAATTACATATTATGGCCTAGTCTTAACAATTAATTCTTATTATCTATTACATAAACGATAAATAAATAGCAACCTTACTTCGATTGCACCTTGAACTAATTAAAAATATAATTAATAAAAAGAAGAAGAAAACTAGACCATATTAGTATCTTCTAAAACAACAGTCTTACTAATTTTTGGATCATTATTGGTTGAGTGATCTGTTCATAGCTGTAATATTGTTTTTATGAACATTGAATTAAAGATGGTAGTTTGGTCTGTGGTGTCTTAAGGGATGAGTGTTAAAATAGGAGTATGCCTTCAATTGATCAAAATTTATAATAGCTCTAATAGCTCATGATTATGAAATTCATAACATACATTTCTTTTGGAATGTTAAGATTTAATTTGGCCCCCAAATATAAACATGGAATTATAAAATACAAAATAAATTTTAAATGTTTAATTATTAACTCATTATAAAAGGTAACGGAGTATCTGTGTTAAGTTTTTTTATTTCTTTTATGAAGAATTGGAAGCTTCAAATATTAGCCATAAGAACTATTTCGCTTTTGAGGTTATAACACCTATAAATATAAATCAGCTGTTACAGTACTTAATTTATAGTAGTAATTTATAATAGTATATTGTTTTTAGATTTGGTATGGGTAGGAGACAGGCTTATCTTGTAAAGTGGTCCTTGGTATTACATAGTAGTACACAAATTGTAAAACATAATAATACACTAAAATTCTGATATAATACGACTAATTTTACTAATTTTATAAATTATCTTACCTCTGCTGGATAATATCTGGAGCCCATGGTAGTAAAGAAAATATGGATTTCTTAGGAATCAAAAAACCTTGAATCAAACAACAGAAAGTTATCAGGACATTTAATTTTAAATCATGGCTAAATAATAATATTCTAGTGAATTACTTCTTTTAATAATAATTCTAGTGAATTACATCTTTTACACAACATTCTGGTACTTTATCAGATTCATAATAGCCTATGTTTGTGATGGGTCAAAAAATCGATGTCAAGTTTTTTGCGGATATATTCGTTTTGAGGTCTCTTGCGTATAAAAGATTTGAGGTGATGTCTGTCTTTCAATCTGTCTAGTGTTTGTCGTATGTGCCCAAACACATGGATCGATTTTAATTCAATTTGATTTATTAGCATGTTTTGGCCATATGTCGAGACTTTTTTTTTATAACAAAAATTTGCGGGTTGCTGCAATGAGAAAAAATAACAAAAATAAAATTTCTCAAAATCGGCTTACCATTTTGATCAAATTTTGCTCAATACAGTTATGGGGCTGTTATTAAAATAAGTAATTTGTTAAAATCGGTACTACTGATTTTGCTTTAATTTCAAATGTCAAGATTAGTATACAAAAACTAAATGACACGGCAGCATGGCAAGGTTATATTGAAGTTCATCTTGAAGGTTATATAAAGTTGCTAAACATGAAAGAAATTGTTAACTAAGCAATTCAGTTACCTTGACCATTGAGTGACTCACACAGTCATTATTTAAATCTATGAAACTCGTCTACCTCAATGTGGGTCATGCTGGTTTATCTAGCCAATGGAAGCCACAGTGATTATTTTGGAAGTACAATTATAATGTAAAATTTGTGTGTAGCTAGATATAGTGGTCAATTTATTTATGAAACTGACTGCTGGTAGTCAAATTTTGTTTCTTTTGGTGACTGTTTACCAAGTCAAATCGAGTTTTTAATGATAATGGTCAAGGTTCATTTTTGTATTTGCCAATTATTTCCAAATTGTAATTAGTTTAATAGTGATTTGCCACACGGCTTTGGGACTTTGCCAAAATTTGATCAAAACCAGTAGAGCAGATTAAAAAAAATTATTTTTGTTTTTTTTGACGATCAGGTTTGTGAAAATGGTAACCAATTTGTTTACAACTTGGAATCTTTGTTCGTCTTCTGGGGTCCAATGAAATTTGCACTTTTTAGAAGTAAGTCGATGAAGTGGTTGTATATGTTCGGAGAATTTGTATAGGAAGTTATTATAATAGTTTATAGAACCTAAATATCCTTTTAGTTGTTTTCTTGTTTAAGGGGTTGGAAAATCTAGAATTGGTTGTATTTTTCTGTCATCCATCTGTAATCCTGTAATGGCCATGGTTTAGCCTAAAAATGGGACAGATGTTTGGTAAAATATCGAAAATGTCAAATTTTATGGGATGTTAGCTCCGTCTGATTTTTCGAAAATATATGAGAGATGTAATAGATGGCTTTGAAAGTCAGGTGAAATGATGCATATGTCGTCAATATATATATTCACCGCTCTCTTCTAAAACTTTGTCCAATGCTCGAATTAATGCGGCTTGCGAGGTGTTACAAAAAGGTGTTACAGTGTATTGATATATTTTCCCTCGGAACTAGAAAGTGGTAACCAATTTGTAACCACTTTTTTTATGCAACTTTTTTATGTAACCACAATTTGTAAAGCGGAACAAATTGGTAACCAATTTGTACTTTTGTTTTGGCCTTGGAGGCTACATTCTTTCAAAATTTGATTAATATTTATACAGCTTATTAAGAGATAAATCATAATATGGTGATTACAACCAAATTTTGAAATATATAAAAAAAAAGTTGTAAACATTTTAAAATACGCTCACATTCCAAATCTACTCAAAATTGGTCCACTTATTAGGTTTTCAATAAACTGCACAGCATTCCAACATTGGTACCAAATTTAACATTTTCAAAATATTTATGCCATTTTGGAAAATTTTAGTGATTTAAAAAAAACATTTGGGAATGTCATCAGTTTTGTGAAAATTAAGGCTTAATATTGTACATCCTATTTAGAGTGATTGAAACAGGTGTGGCCGCAGTTTTATTCGATAAGTACAAAAATTACAAAAAAAAAACTTTAAAAGGTAACCCCAGGATTTTTTGAGTGAATACCAAATTTTTGATATCACCATTTTTCGAATATGACAGTCAGCTCTAAATTTACATAAGTATGAAACCCCTATTATTATGATGATTTTGACAAAACTAATTATTTTTATTATTCTTGGGTATTTTTCGATATTTGAACGGTTTAAGGTCAAAAATTCACCAATTACAACTGTTTCTGATTTTTATTATTTTTCAAAGTCAAATTCAAGGGAAATTTAAACTAGAGGTAGATTATAAAGTGTAATAACAATACACTTATTTTTATTTGTTCAATAGGATGAGAAACAACAGATTTATGGATAAAAAACAAAAATAATCATTTTCTGGTAATTGTTTAGAACATCCACTGCTTACACTAGATCTTTATTATAACTAAATGTAAAAACACCCTGTGAATTAAGTACAAATTGTGTTATTAAACACTGTAACATTTTTAGGTACTTACGTATTAAAACGCCACCGCAGCAGAAGTTGCGCTAATGCGCATGCGCCAATAAAGAGAAAACTGGTTTAAGGGAAGCAGAATTCCATTTTTTTTCAGCTTTGAGATTCATATACTTTCATTTTATGATTTAGAGCAAACATTTTAGGCGTAGATTGGCGGTACTTCACTTTTAAAGCTCATGTTTATCCATTATCTAATTTCAAATTATTAACTTCAATAAACTTACGAAAGGTTTGGCCAGGTGTTTATATACAGTGTGAGTCAAAAGTATGGATACACCCTGTTAAATTTTAAATGGATAAAGATAGAAAAATGAAACTCAGAACACCTTTCTAGGAAATAAAAGTGAACTTTTTAATCACTATTACAACTTTGCTCATTTCCCCAAAAAAATGGATTTTTGGGGGGCAGCTTAAAATTTTTAAATATAAAGACCCATTAAGTGACACATCATTTTAAAGTCCTTGATTAAAGAAGAAGAACAGTGGAAACTAGAGCTTTCTATCTCAACCCAGTACAAAATAGCAGCTCATTGGTTGTCTATTGGGGTTATTTACCACCTGAATGTGGATGTTCATATTGTGCCTCAATGAAGTTTTACTTAATTTCAATGAGCTGCCATTTTGTACTGGGTTGAGATAGAAAGCTCTGGTTTTAACTGTTCTTCTTTTTTAATCAAGGACTTTAAAATGAGGCGTCACTTAATGGGTCTTTATATTTAAAAATTTTGAACTGCCCCCCAAAAATCCCATTTTAGGGAAATGGGCAAAGTTGTAATAGTGACTAAAAAGTTCACTTTTATTTCCTAGAAAGGTGTTCTGAGTTTCATTTTTCTATCTTTATCCATTTAAAATTTAACAGGGTGTATCCATACTTTTGACTCACACTGTATATATAGCTACCTGGCCAAACCTGTAGTGATATATAATTATATCGCAAAGTAAGCAAATATTGGCGCATGCGCATTAGCAACTTCTGCTGCGGTGGCGTTAATACGTAAGTACCCATTTTTATCAGCTGTAATACAACCTATAAAGACCTAATACAACAGGTAATAATTATAAACTGGTGTATGCCAGTAGGTGTTCTAGACAATTGCCAGAAAAAATCAATAAAAGGAAGTTGGTAAAATCAACTCTTTTAAAATCTTTATTAATGAGGTGAAGTTAGGACCACTCTCTTCCACATAACCTCAAACACAATTATTCATCAGATACAATTGAAAAATTTCCTTCCACTTGTAACAGAATCACTAATTATTTGTCTCATGCCAGGTTTAAGATGTTCATATTCTTCCGTGTTTGATTTTTCCTCCTTTTCTTGGTAGTCTTTAAAGGAAAGTTCATCAATAAACATTTCTGCTGATTTGTCTTATTATTGGATTTTTAATTTGACCATATTAAAATAATTTGGGTCTTCGGAGAAACTTAAACACAGTAAGTATTCTATAAATGTAAGATGAAATATACAAATTTGTTCACAACTAATATGAAAGCTGTAGGACTACACTTTCTAAATACAAGGTTAGAAAAATAAACCAACCTGCATAAATTTGCACTCTACTAATATAATCCTTGCAACAAAAAGGGAAGGAAAACAAAACACAAAGTTAGCTATCTACGCCATTGTAAAAAAAACTGCAATAAATTATTGAGCAAATTATGATTTGAATCTTAAGTGAACAATCTCAATAGGGTTCCAAAGTTCAATTCAACAGAACAAAATTTCCCATCAAACGAAATCTGTTTGAAGTTATTTGTTAATGATGGAAGTTCAATTTTATTATTATACATTTTTCGGATATTTGCCATCATTTGTGTGTTATTCCCGAAACGTCGTGTTTTGATTTCTAACACACAAATGATGGCAAATGTCCGGAAAATGTATAATAATAAAACTAAATCTCTAATCGGTAAACATTTGTTTGTCAACAGACATGGAATTCTATCAATTTCTCTCTTGCTATATTTAGAATTGTTATGTGGTTTTAGTTAAAAGGATTTGAGTTTCCTTTTTTTTATCATAAAAAAGTTACTATTTATATTACAATTCACAATACCTTTCATTCGAATATATGTTAAACAACCACTTTTAACAACTAAGGTTTACCACCACAAATCAAGCCAAAAAGGAGAAGCACAAACACAACACAACCACCATTCCTTGAAGTCACTACTTAACTAAGCCACTTAATATACAACAAACCTCCATCTCCTTCTTACGTCTATGTTCCAACACAAAATATGTCAAATATTACAGAATCTTCAACTGCTACACAACAATTTCCTACAATTCCTTTTCAATCTCCCATTAATCTTGAAACAACTTCCCAGTACCAATCTAATCTATTTCTCAAGTAATTATTCTTCCCTGCAACATCCAAGCTTTGCAATTTCCCCTAACAACTCTGTAGTCGATTCTGAGAATTCAAGCACTTTTTCTTTGTACAGCCTCCTCTCTTAAAAATAACTTCATTTTCATTCATAAGATAACTTTTACAGGTATTTTTATTATCTGAAATTTCAGGTATTGTATTTTCAGTTATTATGTGTCTAAACATTTTATTTTTGTTACAATTACTAGTTTATAATGATTAGTTTCCATGTAATACTGTTTTCATTTATTTCATTATTAATTAATTGTAACAAGAAATTGAAAAGTGTTTTATTTATGTTATTGTTTGACATACTACGTAATATTTTCTTACCTTATCGTTACAGCAAATTGTTCTTTTGCAGGAAAGCACATATTTGTGTTTGGTTTGGATATACTATTTTTTAATTTCACAAAGAGATCGGTGGGTCATTCCATGCCAAATCAACCAATGGTCTGGACCTTGACCTAAATTTTTTGTATAGAAGTTGTACCAATCAAGACTAGTAAAAATGTAAAATTTTAGATTTTTTGAATTTTGGTTTTTGAGTTACAAAATTTTTAAAATCCAAAAATTGGCGTTTTTCTATTGTGTTCCGAAATCTTTAAAATGATGTAACTCAAAAACTATTACACATAGAGAGTTCAAACTTGTGGCATTCTTTTACATTTGAAATGCTCTTTAATTTGATGTCACATGACTGAGTTTGATTCATTTTGAGTTTTTTGAAAAACTGCTGTACACCGGTGTCTTGTCTGTTGTTACCCTTTCGAACACAGCAATCTATGTAGGTGGTAAACTTGTAGTAGTTAACAATTATTAATTAATTGACTTTTTGGATATAATTATTAGGTCTACCGGTAAAAACCTATTACTATATCTTTAAAAAGAAGGCCTTGTTCGCTTAGCTCGCACCGTGTATTAGGTGTCAAGGTCAAACAAATTGTAATCAGTATTAAAAAGTTGGCGGAGATATCAATTTTAAACAAATAGAAGGAAATCTATAAATTTAAACCTACCTTTCCTATATTTTGTATTAGCCAAAATGACGCAAGATGTTTAAGCGTGACAGACCTTCATAAAATTTTAGTTAAATTTAAAAGTAAAGGATTTTTGTCAAAATTATCATTAGGAAAAAAAGTTGGTTAGGTTTCGTTATCCAATATCTTATCAGAGATTGAAGCTATTTCTTCATATGCATGAAGAGATGATAATCGCTGTGTGCCAAACCTGGGTTGTAAGAGGGATGATTGAATACATCCCAATTGAATTGACCCAGAAGTTTTGTCGTTTTCGGCAAAAGTCTACAAAAACCGAGAAAAACTGTTACGATTTAAAACCTTGTATTTCATGTATTCACAAAAGGCACATTTTGTACGGGTCACCGTTTCGTCGGTCAAAATTAAATCCGACATCTTGGTTTCATTTTTAGTTAATTGATAATTTTGTTATCTGCCATGAAAAAACACAAAATTGCGATTGATCAAAATGAGCTCCTACGATTTTGTTCAAGTGTAACATCTAAGGATTCAAATAAAACGTATTGCTAATCATTTTTCCAAAAATTCCGGTTTGTGAGCTATCGGAAAATAAAAATAGCCATTTAGTTGTTTATAAAATGCGGGAAGAAAAATCGCAAGCGAAGAAATAATACGTTTCAAGAATAATTAGAAAAAAAAATGAACTTTGACCGTCGTAATTTAACTCGATTTTGATCAAATACGATTTAGGGGACGTTGAGGGTGTGTTTATAACACAAGCAAAGCAAGTTTAAGATCTCTTTAACAAAAATTCACACGGCAGTTATGGTTCATTTTCAATTTTAGACTAATAATTACCGGACTGACATGTTTTGTGAAATAATTTTTAGCTGGTTTTGAGGTATAGTTAGTGAGAAAGTTTGTGCAATATTTGTACACTATTTGAGTAACAATCGTATCACTTGACATGGAGACAGGTTTCTCTTTCTGAAAACAATGGTGGAATTAGGGTTTTAAACAACTCTTGTCTTATTTATATTTTTGACAAAATGCGGTTTAACGATTCAGAAGGGGGGGGGGGGGAATTACATCAAGTAGATTGAAGGAAAGAATTTTATCTGACATTGAAATTGACCTTGCAGATAAGGAAAATCTGAATCAAATGTTATTGACAAACTTTCCTTAATTTTTTTTACAATTAGATTAGGCACATTCTAGAAGTATTTGAATGCATACTGGTTAGGCTACTTGAATCCACTTCCAACTTAACGTAAATTAAGTTGTCCATTAGTCTTTTTTAAATTAATAAAAACATTTTGTTTTTCATAGGCTAAAGT
This sequence comes from Aphrophora alni, assembly GCA_963513935.1. Lineage (NCBI taxonomy): Eukaryota > Metazoa > Arthropoda > Insecta > Hemiptera > Aphrophoridae > Aphrophora > Aphrophora alni. The sequence goes on from OY740768.1 coordinate 146,688,218, forward strand.
TGGATGTTGTAGATAACTATCAAGAATTACTCGTATGTTTTGAGTTTTTTGTCTATAACTCAGGTTATCCATTGACCTAGTAATAAAAAAAAATAAATAAATGTAATTTGGCGCCAAAAGAGAAATGTTTTGTCCTTTGAACATTTTTCTTAAAACGAATGATTTTCATGAAAATTAACATTAAACATTTTTATTGACATCAATTTTTAAAATTTACACGATAAAGTTTTAGTTTTTGGTGTACTGGTAAAAAATGCATACAAAATTTGTACAGACTAACAAATTTTGACCCAAAATCTAAAAAATTTCAAAAAATATTTTTCAAAAAACAAAAGTGAGCGAAAGATGGAAAACGAAGCGTTTCCCGGACATATGTTTACAGAATTTTTTCTTTATTTTGACCCATGTAACCAATACAAAGTTTGGCACAACATTTTCTGAACACGAATAGTCAAACTTAGACCTTGAATAGGCTAACCGCAACAAAGTGTGGAGCCCCCTCTTTTCCTCTCCAACCTAGACACATTCCTGCTTTGAGGATACTTGTAGCTTTATGCAAATCTTATTTGCTATTGGAGCTGTAGCGTTGATGCACCAATCAATTAAGATAATATCGCTCTATACACCAACATAACAACCTGAAATTTATGGAAAAGTGTAGCTGGGTCCTTTTTGGTTCAGATCCTTTTAAATATTGTGTCTGATAAATTGAGTTTGAGGTTAAGTGAAAAAGAGGAACCAATGTTACCAACTTCGCATCAATTATAAAGATTTTATTTTTATTATAAATGGCAAACATGTATTATATTATTATATTAAGTATAATAGGAAATACCAGGTCTAAAAAAAGTAAGTTAAAGCTTTTAAATGGTTGCGGTTTCGTTATTTGTTGTCCAATCCCCGAGAAAAACTGCAGATATAAATTGGGATTTATTGAAACATCAGCTGTTATTTATTAGTTGTCATAGCAACGAGTTTTCCCATTGTTTGACTAATTTCAAACACTGGAATCTAGTAGGTGATAAACTTGTAGTAGTTTACAATTAATTATTGCGGAGTTTATTGCGGAGGTTTATTATATCCATTTTGAGGTTCGATGAGTCCAAAAAAGGCGTTTTTAGGAACAATATAACTCTGAGTTTGTTGTAGGTACATCATAAACACGTGGACCGATTTTAATGAAGTTTGGTGTATTATTTATCCATATCTCGAGACATTTTAAATTTAAAATTTGCAGGCAACTGCCATAAAAAAAACAGAAAATTACGATTTTCTCAAAAACGGCTACAACGATTTTGAACAAATTTTGCGGAAGTATTAAGGAAACAAATAATACGTATGTCATCATATCTTAAAAAATGTAGGATCGGGAGTTATCTGTAAAAAAACTAAAAATCGAACATGGAGAAATATAAAACATAATTACTCAAAGTTGGCTGTATCGATTTTGTTCAATTTTGTGTGTGAAAAGTGAATGATCCAAAGACGTGTACAAAATTGCATTTTCACTTTTTGATTGACAACTACCAGTACCGAACTGATATTTTTGGTGAGGATTTATTTTGTATTTGGTTTTGGGGATGTTTCAGGGAGAAAGTTTTAGAAGATTTTATCAATTAATTATCCTTGAAATATGACTTTTCTCACAGGCTTTAAATGAAATTTTTAATCTTTCGAATATAACTTTATGTGTAATCAAGACTTTAAAATATAAATTTAAACACAGTCAAATAAATGTATGCACTTAGAAAATCTAAATAATTAAATTGTATGAGATAAATAATATACAAACCTTAATACAGTCATAAAATATAAAAATTTTGTTCGACATTTATAAAGGATAAAAAGGTCTTTTGTTTTGCCTTAATGTTCAGGGTGGGGGTTGGATGAAAATGTCAATGAGTGAATGTGGAAGGCCCTCAGAGCAAGCGCACAAATTCGATCAATAAAACAAATTTTATAGAAAACAAAATATCCAATCATTATGATATTATGTACTATTACCTGCACAAAACACAATGTCCTACTTTTTAAAATAAAATTGTTATTTTAATCTAAATAAGTATATCTGATGTACAAATTAATTAATAATTTATAAATATTTTAGTTACATGATCATAATTTTTTTAATGGCGATAAAACATTTCTCTGACCTTGAAACAACAAAAGAGCATAGATATGCCTACTGCAATAGAAAATCTGGAATAAATTTCAACGTCTGGAAAATAATATTTACTTACTTAAAAGGGACAATGTCCTTCTTCACTTGATGTCGATGTAGCTACAATAAGTTACACAACCACACCCAAACTGATTTTAACCAAAACGGAAGGAACAACATGCGTTTTATTCTGGTCCGTATTTTCTACTTTGGATTGGAAATATATACTGTACATCTGCCACGCATGCGCTAACTTTACTGTCCTTTCACTCTTGCCAACATTAAAGCAGAGATTTTCTCGCAATAAAGCTATGTTGAACACTGTAACTTGGTCAGTATCGACCTTTGTAAGTATAGGAGAACTGTTCAACAGATGAGGTAAATTTAATTTATTGGGGACACTCACTTGCAGTTTGCATATCTCAGACAAAGTAGGGCAATAAATAATTCATGAAATGTTGCGCTGTTAAGAATTTGTTCAGCCTTCAAGTAGTGTGATAGGCAATTTGATTTACTGCAAGGTTTCCTGTGTATTGTAGGCGCATTTGTCGTAATTACGATGTAATTTTGTACAAAGTAATTTGTATTTCTATTTTGGAACGCCGAAAATAGGAATTCTAACGAAAAGAAAGGGGTTAACGTTTTAATTTAAATATTTTGAATATATAGGGTGATTCAAAATTGAATGTCATTACTTTGGGAACTGATTCTGAAGGTAAAAATAAAAAAAACCTCCAAGTAAAGATATGCCCGAAAATGTGTTTTTTCGTTACGGCTAGGGAAATATTTAACTCTAATTTTTTTTTAAGAGTGGAATGAAGACAGTGTAATTCTTCAAACGCAAAGGAACAGATTTGGAAGAGAACCACCATCTTGAACCAACAGAACCAACTTTATAAACACAGTAAATATGAATACACATTTAATTGTTCTGGAGCCCAATATAAATTTATCCCCCTTCCAGATAGTGTCAAACAGATCTTCATCCTACAGGAAAACATGAATTCACAAAAGTAGGAATCTAACAAATCTCTACTGAATAATACTGATAATAACAGACAATTAGGTTTTAAATACGATAAATAAGTTCAAATATCTAAGTGAATACATTTTTGTTTATTGGTAATAACCATAACAATCCTGTTATCGAAAGATTCAATAAACAATGTTTCATTATATATATATATATATATATATATATATATATATATATATATTATAGCACTTTTTTAACCTTATACGTGTTATTTTTTGGGAATTGGTGTTTCAGCTTAGAACGCCCATTGTTACACATACGGAACAATTCAAAATATTTTAGATATCCAAAATATTCTTGTAATATGTTAATTAGAACCCTAATGAGTAAAAGGAAAGAACAAAATAATTTTAAGCAGCTTATAGACATGCCCCCCCCCCTACCGTGAACAATAGACTCAGCTGTCTGCCGCGTATCCAGTATCGATAACGGAATATTCAATCCTCTCCTAGCCACTACTGATGGGACCATTTGTCTGTGCGCGCGGCTCCGACGCTACTAGCCGTTCTGTAAAAGTAGGGCTCGCTCACCCAACTATGTTTGTCTACCTTTCGCGACACATAATTACAGTTTACAAGATTTGTAGTGCATATAGAAACATGATGTTTACAAACAACTCGAAGCTACATTGAAGACAGGTGAGTAATCTACATCCGGCGCGCCGCGCGGGACGACATGTTTTTGGAAATGAGCGATAATCACTCCCCTCTTCCCCGCCGCAGCAAGCCACGCGCACAGACAAATGGACTAAGGACCCATCAGTAACTAGTCATGATACCTCACTTTACGCGATCTTCGCTGTTTTTTCATTGTCGGCTCTTTTAAACTTACTGAAGCCAATGACTACATAAATACTATAAGACACGACATGGCCATGTTAAATATTCTACGCTTATTCTTGAGTTGACCAATACCCGCTAGGTGGCGTTGGTGTGACCAATCTGAAGTTGATGTGACTGGCGCTAGGTGACTCTACGGTCAAACAATGTTTCAGGCGGGTAAGAGAAAACGCACTGATGCCACATATGGGACCAGAGATGCGAGGGAAGGTCGAGAATCGCTTATCTCAGCGCACGAACTGACAACACTGACTATGCTGACGGAAGTATGTGAGAAGGTTTGTGAGAGAGAGGTCAACAGTTGTACAGTCTCAACCAAGTGGGATGCGTACAGTCAAGCACCTGCTGCTAGCGCTTTCTGATAGCTGTGTGTCAAACTTGTGACGAACAGCACCCGTAAAGTGTAGACTATTTCCCTATCCTATGTCGTGTCTTATAGTATTTATGTAGTCATTGCTGAAGCTAAGTACTGGTTCAATAAAGATGTATTATTTATATCGTACAATTATACATGGAAAACAAAATTTTGCAGCATAGAACTAATTTACTTGAGTATCAGTAAAAAATTAATAACTGCCAAGTGGTAAAGTTCAGGGAATCTTATATCCACTTGCTTTGTCATATTTGTAGGTTTTGCATCAGTGGTTGTAAAATTAAAAGCAAATATTGTTTGAAAATCATTGCGGAAGAGGAAATGAGAGTGGATGTATCCATTTTGATTCTGAGATTTTAAAATGTTAAGTAACAACAGGTTCAGCCGTTGAATAAATAATAACTTTCAGAGACTCGCAGTAGTGAGTATTAGGCGTGGCAATCGAGAGGGATTCTAACTGGATCCACATTTTTTTTATGTAGTCTTGGGATAGATTCCTCTCTTTCCCACTATATTAAGTTTCTCTTGACCAACTCTTGTTCTCTTTCGACACTGATATTCGAGGGCTTCTTCCGTTGTTTATAAGGCAAGTATGACGGAACTTTTTTTTTACCTTTGAACGAGGAAAAAATATTAGACACGATTGATTAAAATAATTGTTTTTAATAAAAATCATGATGCATAATAACATTAATTTAAAATGACATGGTAATACAAAGGATATTTAGACCTGATTTAACCAATTTAATTGAAACTAGCTGAGTAAGTTTATAAAGCAGTGAATATCCCACAGCTATAAAACAATAGCTTAGACAGTTCATTTTTGTTTTGCAATTTCGCTTTCATTTGTCTACTAATCCATCGCATAGATAATTTTTAGTAAACTGTACAAACTATTTTTTTTTCTCAGTTCATATTAATAAAAACCTAAAAAAATAATTAAAGTTGAGGGCTCAACCTCCAAAGGGATACTGAGTATTATTAAAAACAGTTGATAATCAATTGAAAAAAATAGTGAAATTTTTTTTTTCATTTGTTGTCTAAGGATGAAAAATCTGTCATCATTGCCTTATAAAAAAAAGGAAGAAAAGAGCATAATATAAAGACATCCAGCTCTTGAATACTCTAATAGCATCAGGTCAGAAAATAACAATAGTTGGTCAAAAGAGACCTGATAGGAAAGATGAAAGAGGATGTAATCCAAGACTACATGGAAAAAGTGTAGACCCAGTTAGGGTCCCTTGGGATTACCAAGTCTGTACTCACTATAATGAGCCCCTGAGGATATTATGATCTTTTGAATTGGACCTGAAACAACCCTCTTTGTCATAAACACAATATTTACATACTTTAATTGTTAACAATTATACTTCATATCGAAAATTCCAAATACAGATATTTTAGACAATTAAATTGTCTTTATGTTAGGTAGTTAGTTTTTTTATCTGTGATGATAATTGAACACACTCATACATAAAAAAAAATGAAACACATCAATTCATTAAAAACAGTACTATTTTTATAATAATTGTAGCCACTAGGATCAATATAATTACTTTGAGTACAATCTTCTGCCAATCCTACTATTTTCTTATTATTAATATTAATTTTTTAAATGGTATCTTTTTGATATATGATTAACAAGGAATCAACACAATATTTCAGATAGCTGAAAACAATGGATATGAAAAGAGAGTAATAAGGAAATTAATACTAAAAATAAAACAAAATTTAAACAATACGACAAAAGTCACAAGAAAATATCTGGACTGCATTTACTTTCACTGGGAAAGATACATACAAAATGAATACATTTTTTTTTAGGAAATACAATGTGAAAGGAGCCTTCAACACGAATAAAACTACAAAGAAAAGATTAATTAAGAATATACAAGAAAGTAAAACATGATAAAAATGGAGTCTATGAAATAAAATGTAAGTGTAAGGCAACATGTATAGGCCAAAAAAGATAAAAGTTAAAAACAAAACTTAGGGACATAATATTAGGTTGTAAAAAGAGTGATTTAAATAATTATGGTACTCATTTACTAAAAGAGGGTCATATTCTAAACGAAATGAAAGATTCTATGAAGTTGTTACATCAGTGCAACAGAGGAGGATGTTTAAACATAATGCAAAATATGGAAATTTTAAAATTGTAGATGAATGGAGAAAATATTACTATCGAGCAAACTTATAACCAATCAGAAATAATGTTCCAACATTTTAAAATGTTTAACAAATACATTAGTAAATCCACCTTAAGTAAATAACATGGGAGGTAGAGCTTGGTGATAAAGGGAGTGGACCATGTCCTAATGGAGGAATCCAGTAATAAATTAAGTCTTGAAAATGGAGGAACTTCGCACCAACAAATATAAGTAATAAGAACATTCTAGGATTAGCGAAAGATCATAGTAAAATTAATAATATTATTTGGTCCAGATAACAATTAAACTGGTTCACTGAGGATTTGCAAACTCATACTCACTAAAGTGAGCGCCTGAGCGTACTAATGAAAATTATCAAGTCGGTGTAGAATGTGGTAAATTTAGGTATCTGCATATTACTTTTTAGTTATCATTCTTCGAAGTTTGGAAAAGAGGTCCATGAAAAGATGTTGTCATAGAAATGTTGTCAACTTTCTGTTTCAAAATAATGTTGCATTGTACAGCAAAAATAACACTTTTTTTGGAAATATTAATGAAACGTGGTTTCCAAAGAGAAAAAAACTTTCAATGGAAAACGAAAAGTATGGTAAGATTCTTTAAATAGTTTAATTTCGTCTTGATTATAAACTTATGAGAATAGGAAATTTGTTATTACCTACTACTGAAAAAATAACTACCCCCTTTTGCAACACATAATTCTGTTTTATTCACAATAAATCATAATCTTACTAATGTAACTTACATGGAGAAATTTTATTTTTAATATTTACAAATGATAAAATATTCTTAATAATCTATTATGCAAATTTTGTTGTCTTATAACATATAACTGTCATTTTTTACAATAATCAAAAGAATATCTCAACAAATGTTAAATTTCATAAATATAACTTATTCCTACAAAAGTATAAATAGATCCACATATACTCACATACGTACCCACCCTGTCGCCATACATAAACCATAGAGGCAGGGATGCTTTTAAAGATTAGAAAATCTTAACACTCTCTATCCTAGAAGTATTTTAAAAGCAATAAAGCTCATAATATTGATTTGCAACAAAAAAAATTGGATTTTAATTGTTATCACCATAGATTGAACATCTATAAAAGACTCAATGTTCAAGTCGGAATTGTTCTATTTAATAAACTCCCAGTGTCTCTAGATGTAATAGACAATAAAATTAAAAGGTTTTTGTTCTGATGAGTGTGTATTAGTTTGATGAGTTTTGTTCAAAGCAGCTGTAGATGATGTTGTGACAGTATACTTGTAATATTCATGTTTAAGTGTTTAAAAAAACTAAACTTTTATAATATCGTCATAATATTATATTTATGTAATGGTGCTATACAGATTTACATTTATCAAAATCAAAACAAAATAAAACTTAGTAACTTATTCTAACTGAATCTTAGCATTAAATGCATATTTTAAAAGCTAACTTTATTTCTATACTTTTAATCCACTAAGTACAATTTTGTATGGATGGATGAGAAGGCTGAGCTGAGTTGATCAATATGATCCAATTATTCTTTCATTAGCACAAGTATATAGACAAATTGTAGCTATCAGTGAAATACAAATAAGAAACAGGTAAAGTATTAAGATATAAATATAAATTGACAGAGAAGCCAACTGTAGGTGTGAAATGATGTCATGGATAATTAATGAAGTTTCACCAATAATTATGAGACCAATGCCAGTAAAAGTGACTTGTATTCACCCGCGCAATCACCCTAAAAACAAAATCAATGTTTCTATTATAAATATGGCATTGTCAATAATTTAGATAATCTGTGAAAATACTAAAAATGAGAATTAATTTCTGAACGAATTAAATTTTTATAAGGAAAACATTTAATATTATATCTTGTTAGGTATTAAATTCTGTCATATTTACTAAATTTTCTATGAACGAGTAAAGAATACAGAGGCCATTCTGAAAGTAACCTCGATGATGACATTATGATGAGGAAAGGTTAGCGAGCCATCTGTAGTCAGTGATGAACTTGTCATTGAAAAAGTCTCTGAAAATAAGCAGTTCATAATCCTCTGAACAATTCCCACATATTGTTTAGACTTTTTTGTAAATGGTAGTAACAGGAAAGGTAAGGTACTGGAAGTTCTGTGCTCAGTAGGTACTGAAAATTCTTCTGAGAAACACAAAACACAATGAATGTGTTCTGCCTTACTCTTTCTTTCATGTTATGACAGAAAAGGAGAAGAATTTCTCAACAGAATTGAGTCTGGCAAGGAGACTTGGCTGTTATATAAAGGTTGAAACGAAGGGGTCGTACCACTTCACCAAACAAACCAGAAAAAAGTCCAGTAAACTTGTCTCCCCGGAAGGTTATGTTAACCGTGTTTTGGGGTGCAAAAGCAGTATTGCTTGTGGAGTTTATGGAACAGAATAATCATTAATTCGAAAGTCTATTATGAGAATTTAAACAAACAAAGAAGGGTTATTCAAAACACATGGTACTTTTTCTTCTGGTTTCCTGTTTTCACACAACAATGCAGCCCTCTCACCGTTGGCAAACGAAATATCTGTTGCATCAATTAAAATTGGACATTTTCGATCACCCACCATACAGCCCAGATCTAGCTTCCGTGAATTTCACTTATTCATGCATATGAAGATGTGGCCTGGGTCCCAATACTTTGATCACAACAAAAAACTTCATTATGCTGTCACAGGTTGGCTAAAATTTCAGGCGGCACAAAATTTTAAAAGAAGGGATTTTCAAATGGGGCCATTCCTATGATATATGTCTAAATTTAAATGTAGAAAAATAGTGGAAAAAGCTATAGTTTTAAGACTTATAAATAATGTTTCTGTATCAATATCTCTCTTTTAGTTATAGTAAAACTAAGGTTACTTTCCAAACGGCTCTCATACACTTGTATAAATAAAGATAAAACCAAGAAATTCCATTCATGTATTAAAGTCAGATGTATAAAAGTGTCAGGTTAGGTTAGTTAATAAAATAATTTTAGTTTTTCACTCATAATTGGTATAGGAACAAGATTAATTCTTTCTACACAGTTAAAAATGAAAATCAAAGTCTCTGTTGAAAATTTTATTGTAACAATAAATTAAGCATACAAGTAACATTGGCTTAAAATAAAAAAAAAAGTAACATTATTCTATACTATTGTATAATAAAATATGTACATTATAAAAAAATATAATTTTCTCAATTATAAACAATGAATAAAACTAACTTTTCTTGATTTACTTTAAGTTTGTTCTATGCTAAACTATGATGACATTCATTGTCAGAATTCCGTATTGTTAAAAGCTTTACTTGTTAAGTTTTATCGGGGGAAAAAATTAAAGTTTGTATTAAGTAATTTACAACTCTACAGTTTTAGAATAAATAATTAAATCATATTATTTCCCCAATAAAATTATTATAATTATATTTATAAAATTCATCACCTAACTAATACTTTCAATTTATAAGAAATCTTCTTCTTCTTGATTCATACTTATACTTTATAAGAATTAAATAATTTTTTCAATAGGTAAAGTAACTTTGTTTGAAAATCTCAGGCTGAATTTTAATTCATTTTTACAATTTCAAAAGAGTAAACACAATTAGTTGGTTAGTTAATAACCTTGGCCTATGCAAAGGTTATTCTGAGATGGAGGATGGGGTTTAAAATATCAACTAGTGCCTTTAAATATCCTATCTCACCCTTAGTATAAATCAATATATATATATATATATATATATATATATATATATATATATATATATATATATATTCCTCTATTGTAATAAGCCTGTACTCTGATGTAGGACCTACGAGTAAGAAACATTTAGCAAATTCCCAATAATTATCTTTAACAACCATATTAAATGATTAGTAACACATAGTTTTAATGCAAAATTTAACTAGAATCCAACTAAACTTCTACCACTTAAGAGATTATTATTGAATTTTTGTTCTAATTGTAATGTAACACGATTTAAAACATCTCTTATAATAGTAGGAATCAAATGTTTATATTTGAAGACCTACATCATGAAAAAAAAAACTATTAGCAAATCCTTGCCATTTTAAAATTTACTGACTGACTGTTTTATTTAACAAACTTGTCCAACACTACACAAGAATATATACCAAATTTCTATAAAATTGAAAAATATTCCACCATGTTTACCAACAAGCTGTGGCGAGATGCCAGGTAGTAGTTTTACTGCACACCAAATCACCAGTTCACTTTCTGTTTATATGAATACATTTACTTGTGTAGCATGCAATATACAGATTGAATCGACTGAGGGAAAATACTGGCAGAGTGGGTAGTAAAAGTATTGCCATGGAAATAGTGGAATTGATTGATTTGTCTTCATTTTGGGGTGAGGTTATGACTATATAGTCATATATGTATTAGTTACCTTTCTTAGTAGTCAGAGCAATTCTTATTTTGTTGTAGAAACACTACAGCGCTGTTTCGCTGTTCACAGCCGGCTTTGTCAGGTGTAGGCTTAACACTTAAATAAAACACATAACGACACTGAACACACACGAAAACACGAAACAAAAAACAATATAAAATCTATCAGAGGTTAACTCTTCGTTAAATGTCATATGAACTTTATACTGGCGTGGCCGCGGTATAGTTTCTGTATTTGCTCGGAAATACAGAAGCTATGCCGCGGCCATGCCAGTATAAAGTTCATATGACATTTAACGAAGAGTAAACCTCTGATAGATTTTATATTGTTTTTTGTTTCGTGTTTTCGTGTGTTCAGTGTCGTTATGTGTTTTATTTAAGTGTTAGGCCTACACCTGACGAAGCCGGCTGTGAACGGCGAAACAGCGCTGTAGTGTTTCTACAACAAAATAAGAATTGCTCTGACTACTAAGAAAGGTAACTAATACATATATATATATACATCAGCAATTCGTAAAAAGCGAATAAACTTTATAGTTTTACATAAGATTATAAAGAATATAATATATAGTCATCTCTATTACCTAACTCCAAAACCCTTAGAGGCATGGTACCACTAATGTTGGCAAATTTCCCCCACTCTTCATTTCACCCCTCCCTGAAACTTTACTGTGTAAATGTAGCTGTTTATTTATATAGTATTAGTAAGATGATTATTTTATTTTAAATTCTTTGGTTTCAATAAACAATAATTGATAAGTTTGTTACATACAAATATATATAAATATATATATATATATATGCATATAGAAGATTGTTAACTTAAAAATAATATTATACAAAAATACTTATAAAGCTAACAGACAAATATTTTCTAAAACGTAATGGAATGGATTAGTTAGCTGTAACAAGTAATAAACTATACACCCATTCTTAGGCGATCATCGCAATCAAAAGATTTTTGTATTCACCATCACAGTCATTCTGAAATAACAAATAAACAAAACATATTCTATAGACTATATTTGACAACATTCTCAATGTAATAGGAACATGGTGTTTTGTGCTTGTGTCTAGAGAAGCCATTCCATTATGCAACTTAACATACTAAATTCAAGTTTTGAAGCTACCATATTTAACAAGATTAAACTGTAATTGAAATGTTAGCTTATTCTAATAAATGAAAGTGAAGGAAAAAGCTCATGCAATTGCCTGCATTACGAGACCAAAACCAGCAAAAGTTTCTTGTAATCGCCAGAGCAATCATCCTAAAAACAGATCATTTTTGCATTATAAAATTGTATAGTTTATTGTAGATGTAATTAAATAGGGTTATTCTAGACATGCAATGGTGCAGGATGGCTGTTGTACCAAAACATTATATATGTGTTTAGCTAAACATTCAGTAACTTGCGATAAAGATTAATCATCACTGTTTGAAAATCACACGTTTTTAAAGACTATAAAAATGTTTTAAGCATAATTTTCATTCAATACTGATAGATATTCTAGAGAAAATCCAGTCATTGAAAAAATGTTGATATCTTACAATACAAAATATAAGAATAATTTAAATTAAATAAATTTAATATTGTTTTATTATTGGACATTGGAACTTGTATTTTAAGTTTTCAATTTAGTTTTAAGATTATAATAAACTGAGTAAAAGCATTATTCACCCATCCCCGAAATCAAAAAAAAAAAAAAAAAAAAAAAAGATTCAAAACAAATCATCATTAAAATTAACAAATAAAGTAATTTCATCAAAAAGTATAAATGAAGCATGGGCACCATCTTTGAAAAAAAAAAAAAAAAATTATAGAGAGAGACCAAGTTTACTACTTGTGTTTGACATGTTTGGTGACCAACCTTACTTGTGTCAAACATGTCCTCAACCTAAATCTTATGTGATTAAAATCATGTTAATAACTAAAAAATCACACAGAAATAACTGTATTTACGTTTACATAGAAATAAGAAAATAATAATTAAAGATATAAATGAAAATACTCACAGCAATACGCTCTTCCAGCTGTTTTTCATATCTTTGTACATATTCTTCTTTAATTTCACCTAAATCAATTTCAGAACGTCCAACTACTATTCTAATTAGAGTTCTGTCTTTGGTGCCTAATCCAGACAAACTGTCTTCTAACCTCTCGGCAAAGTACAACTTCTTGTTCTTCACACTCTTGACTGCAAAACAAGCATTTTATGAATTTAAAAATATATATTAGTGACTTTTTACATGTTGTTCTGTCTCATTAAGAGCCAAATAATTAATGGCTTCAAAATTATATCATAGAGAGTGTTTCAAGAATGACTTTACACTTATAAACGCATGTAGCAATTTATTCAAAATCAGTTGAGGTGTTATTTTAAAGCAAAACATGTACATTTTCTCATTAAACAGTCATTTTGGTTCGATGTGACTACTATTTTTGATATGGCAGACATCCCATCTGAACAGATACACTTTCAAAAGTCCCTTACCACACTTGGGAATAAACAAAATAACAAAAACTTCATCTGAGTCTTTGTTAAGATTCCCTCTGAAGATGACAACTTTGTTGTTGTAATAGCTATAAGGGTCTAATAGGAATAAACATTTTACTTTTGACAAAAATTTTTTGTTTTTTTGTTATTTTGTTTATTCCCAAGTGTGGTAAGGGACTTTTGAAAGTATATCTGTATATATTGTCACCACAATGCTCTGGTCTTTGTTTATCCCATTTGAAGTTATTTTCTAGTCAAACTTGAGCCATTACTTCAGGCTTCACTTCACAGCTGCGGTGTAAATTCAATTTCTCAATTCAGTGAGATCGGCAGTTACAATGGAACATATACTTGATATTTAATGAAATTCCATAAGAAAAAACAAAAGGAGTTAAATCTGGTGAGTGAGGTTCAGGTCCTGCATGATCAATCGACAGAGCTAAAAATAACCTAATAAAGAATTCCCAGATTTCTGTACTAAAGTAAGTTATAGTTATAGTTTGATTAGTGTAGCTCATGTATCACTGAAGAGGACGACCTTGTCGTTGAAACGCGTCTGATACTTAGGCGTATTTTTTGTGAGAATTGTGTTCACGTTTGTTTATTATCCTGTAAAGTAAGGTGGAGTAAAGGAATAATAATTTATTCATCTTCGTATAACTGTGGAATGAGAAAATTTTCAAGCATATCCGGATGTATGATACCATTTATGGTTTTCTCCACAAAAAGAACATTTAGGACACAAAAACATTTAGTTTTGGACTATCGCAAATATCCCTCATAAGGATTTTCACTATTACAGAGTCTGTAGTTTTGAGAATGCATTTTCCCACTCATATGAAATATTGAATCATCGTTAAAAATTTTTGTTGTTGAGGAATATCTCTGTTTCCTATTTGATGTGTGACTTTTATGTGCATCAATAACATGGTAGGTTTGCATAGCTTCAAATGCAAACATTTAAGTACATGCCTAACAGTCGTGCATGATAGCCAGTCTTACAAGAAACACAACGGATTAATTTCTTTATGGAGTGGGGGCAAATTCGGTCTGACTTGTTTCACAGTAGCATCAGGAAATCACCTGCAACGGATGATTTGTCATGTCATACAGAATAACCAGTATCAATAAAATTTTGGTGCCAAGAGTAAATTGTAGACCAACTTGCCTCACTGCCTATTTAAATAGCATTGAACTGTAGTTGCAGAGTTAGTTTTATGAAACCAAAACACACAACATGTTCAGCACCAGAGAAAGTAGCCATTTTTAAAGGTGGAAGTGTTTTTGGTGACTAAATTTGTTATTATGGCATTATGTGAATCAAACTTCACGTGCTTTACTTTAAAATGACACCTCAACTGATTCTGTAAATTATTTGAATAAATTTCTATATGTTTTTAAAGTGCAAACGCCTTTTCGTAACATCCTGGAAAATAAGGTAATTTTATAAAATGAAGTTATCTTTAACCTCAATCTAAACTTTTACCCTTTATTGTTAGGTTTTGGTTTTTTTTGTAGCCTTGCCAGTTGTATTAACTGTATTTTTAGACCTGGCTTCTTTAATTTGGTATCTTTTGATCCATTATGCTCCTGCTTTTCAAAGTTTGTAATGACATTTAAATTATGCAAAAAAAAAAAAACTAGCATTATTGCGTTTAAAACTAAATAGATACAAATCAGAGAATATCCTGATGAAACATTTATAGACAGATTTTCATGCTGTTTTCATTAATGTCATCATTTGGTACCTAGTTTTATTTGTGGATTTTGAAATATTTGTTTTTAATTACACCCCAAAAAAATCTCTAACAGGGAACAAAACATGGAGGAAAACTCAGAAATTGAACAACAATTATAATTTTTGATATTTAAAAATGACTTGTTATTTGAGCCTTGCGATTAGGAAGTTATAATTTGCCAATAACACTTCCTTCTTCAGAAATAATTTCCTTTATTTTTTTTTTCCAACTGAAAATACAGTTGAATCTTAAAATATTGAAGTATTGACTTATTTAGTTTACAAAACATTTTTACATTGAACATTTTTTATAAGTATATTATTTAAAATTTAATATTAAGCTGGGAAATTACTTTCTTCCCCCCAGGAATGTTTTGAGCTCAGTGGTTTTACAAAAAAAAAAACTTATTTGAACATACCTATAGCAAGATAACCGCCTTCTAAGCTTCCAGTCATTTCTTTTTCCACTGCCTCTTCAATGCTAGTTCCAGACAGTTTTTCATATTCATGGAATATTCGCCTCAGTTGTGCATATGATCGAGATACAAGGATCGCATTGAATGTCGATTCATCAGTTCCCCACTGTCCTTCACCTGCAGTAGACATAAAAATTAGATGTTTCTGAAAGCATAAAAACCTTTTCCTACTTTTAGAAAAATAATTACAACTGTTTGAAAATAATGTTTTTAATGTACATTCAACATATTCCTAGTAATCTTCAGAATTAGGTGCTTTCAATTTTTAGGAATGCTGCAAACATGACTCTAAACCTAATCTAATAACTAATCAAGAACAGATGGTAAGTGAAATCATATGGTAATTAACACTTCCCTAGTTGATAGAGTAAACAATATTTGAATACTGGTTTCCTAATAGAATTTAAAGTGTTGGCTACCAACGTCACACATACGTGACGGTTGTGGGGACCAACTGTAAGATTTGTAACACCACTATTATAGACTGACTAATTTTTTACAAATTTGCCCATGGAACAAAACTTTTGCAGATGTTTTCTGTGCTATTATTAATTTTAAACATTTTAATACACAATACCACATAAAACAAGCACTCAAAGGAGGTTTAAATTTAAAAAAAAAATTGTTTCACATATATGGCCTATAGCAACTTGTCTACAGTGCGTTATGTATAGGTTTTATGCCTTCGACCGATGTCACAAATATGTAACATTAGCCTGTATAAAAGTTTGCAATTTTGGGTTCACTGAATGAAACTTACGTTCAGTATCATTTTATTCTAGTATGACAAAGTATGAACTGCAGGGGGAAAAATTCCCACACTGAAAACGAAAATTCTCCCACTCGGACCAACTGACACAGATGTGTGTCATATATCCCTACTTAGCTACATAACAATGTAATTTTAAAAAATGTTTAAATAATGCTTTTATATAAATACTTTCTTGATCAGCATAGTAGGTGTTGTTATAACTATGGGATGTAATAAAATATGTCTTACAACACTTAAAAATATATTTACACTTAAAACTGAATTTACATAACAAACGGTAAATATATAAAATTTTGGTAAAAGGTAATAATACTAAATTGGAAAATAACTTTTATTTGTAATGCTTCACGTTACAGTAGCCAACGCATTGAGCTTAGAATTTGGTATTATTATTAATTGACATATCTTAAATTAATTTTAAAATATTGATCAGCTTAATATAAATACAACTGCGAATGAAATAGAGCATTCTCATTCATGAAAATGTTAGTGATGGCCTTCACTATGATTAATATTAGTCTCCTACTAGAATGTTAAAAAATGTATTTTTATCTAATTTGTAGATTATGGAGTTATAATTTTATTTGATACCAATAGATACAATATTTATGTCCGTAGTGGTATCATTGGAAACATAGAATATAAATCTGCTTTAAATGATGTGTCACTGCAAAATCTACAGATAAAACACTATATTATAAAAAAAAATTAAAAAAGCATTTTTCAAGAAAAAATTAAGTTTTTAGATTTTACTTATGTCATATTGACCAAAGGAATGTATTTATTAATTATTTTTTAATAGACATGCTGGGTTTATTAAAACGATGTAAATAGTTTCTATGGAAAAGAACTATATAGGGAGAAGGATGATACCAACTTTTTTTTTTTTAACCAGAAGCATATAGTTTGGTCAGATACTCTATAGTTTATTTCCAAATTCGAAATTTTTTTTTTTTTCTTCATAGACCTTCAAGAAAAATTAGGAAGAAAAATAAAATCTACATATATTACCTGCAGAAACAAGTTTTTCTGCATCCCTGACAGCTGCATCTCCGTCCACATCAACATCTTCATCTCGGTTAGCCTATGACATAGACATATAATATAGTTAGTTTTCTAATTATGAAAAATAAATGTTTTATTAATTTTTAAACTCTAGCAGATTTTAATTCAATTTGACATTTTACAAGCGTTTCATTAATCACGGCATTTAAATAAATGGTGCGAAAAACATTGCACAAAATCAAATAAAAAGAACCAAAACTAGTTGATACCAAAATTTGTCAGTCAAAACGTTAAAAAAAACTATGGACAAAGACTTTGAAAAAAATTATTAAATATTTGAGATCTAAATTTGTTTCATTTGTGCAATAAACATGACTTCACTGTATATCACATTTGATTAAAATCAAGTTTTTAATGACGGTCAAGATTAATTTTCTTTTTAATTAATCCTGAATCATAAGATTTTTTACTTGTGATTTTGCACATGGGTTTGGATCATTGATTTGTTACCAATATCTCAAGAACCAGAATTTTCGGAGAGATGTAGACCAATATATTGGAGACTAATCTTGAGTAAAATTTTCTCAAAATCGTTTAAACCAATTTTGAGAAAATCGTAATTTTATATTATTTACTACCCACAAATTTTGAATTATCCAAAAAATGGAAAAAAAATCCCATGTATCAAATTGGATTTTTAACTATAAAGTGCAGCACATACAACAAACATCATTTATCTCTTTTTTGGATTCAGAGCAACTTAAAATCGATT
The DNA here is from genome assembly GCA_963513935.1 of Aphrophora alni. Taxonomy (NCBI): domain Eukaryota; kingdom Metazoa; phylum Arthropoda; class Insecta; order Hemiptera; family Aphrophoridae; genus Aphrophora; species Aphrophora alni. The sequence goes on from OY740768.1 coordinate 146,706,465, forward strand.
TAACCGCCTTTGAGTTTTTGACCTTTTACATAACTTTCCCTATGCAATGTATATACAGAAAAAGAAAGAAAAAAAACGAAATTAATATAGAAGTGTTTTGATTCCATATTATTAGGATAAAGTAAATTTATAAAAATCTTATTTAGTAGTCTAACATGTATGACAAAGAAAGCTTACCGTGCATAAAGAAACCAACAGTTTTCTTAAATGTCCTGATGTGTCTCCCTTCAAGTCATCTTCAATATTTGAGTCATACACTGAAAAAAGAAAAGAAATAAACTTGAAATAAATGTTTTCTTGTATATAGATTAGTTATCAACCAAAATAAGTAGTCTTTTAAGAAGTTTTTTAAACTGTTTATTTTTGTAGCCCACTTCTGGTTTAAATATTTGCTAAATTTGAGTTCAACACCTGAAGGACCATGATGATACCAAGTTAAATGAAAAATGGTTTGAACAAAAACTGGTGAAAATTGTCATATTTTTGTGGATACCCATAAAACTAGTGTCTCATTAGTTTTGTTGTTTCACGCTAACCTAAATTATTTTTTTCTTTTATTACATTTTTTTAAAAAATGTACAGACTATTTTAAAAATATTTCTGTAAAATTATATCTGAATTGCAGTAGATTTGAAAATTGTTGAACTCAAGGGACCTTTAAAACTGATATATTTGATATGAAATCCACAAGTAGTTTTTTTTTTCAGATAATTTAACTTTCTTTACACTGGACATTGCAGAAACTTTCACTCTCAGCCATCTCCAAAACCAAATAAAAATGAACCGAAACGAATGTCACTTCGGTAATTGTGAATAAAAGACTGAAAATTAACCAACGATACTGCGATTGTTAAAATTATTTATATGTTTAAATTAAATGAATACCTTGATTTTATTTGTCCCATAAACTGGTCTTCAGCACCAATTCCTATTTTATTAAAATCAAGCTTTCAATTAATTCGATTAACGTTCATTTTAGATTTGTGTAATTATTTCTGAACTGAAAAATTTAATACTTGCGATTTTGTATATAGGTTGTGAAATCATCACATTTCACCAAAATTTGAACAAAATCGGTAGAGTTGATTATGAGAAATTAAGTAATTTATAATAGTCCCATGGCCGATTTTTTGGATCTTCACTAATAACAAGTATTTCTGAAGAGATGCCGACCAATAAATTTTGTTTGGGTCTTTAGAAGCTACACTTGAGCAAAATACTCTAACGATATTCTTGATGAAAATTTTGTCAAATCATTAGAGCTGATTTTGAAAAAAAAAATTATAATTTCGTATTTTTATCTAATGGCAACTACACACAAATATGGCCATGTACCAAATTTTATTAAAGTTGCGTTTGTGCTGTAGAGTACTGCGCATACGACAGATAAAAACAAATCCAGAAACACATTTTTTGACTCCGCAAAAAATTGACATTGGATTTTTCTCTCATTAAATAAATTTCCGTATATATAAGAGAATGTAAAAAATTTAAAATCTAACTAAATTACAAACCAAACTTACTCTCTTGGTATGTTTTTGTAATGACACGGATGCCATAGTTACTAAGTGTGCATAGTATTTCAACCAAAGCCTCTTCATCAGTGCCTACACCAGCCATAGCATCGTGAAGTTCCCTTGCATATAATTTTGGTAGAGGAGTCATGAGTGCTACAATGGCATCTTCAAAGTTACCTCCGAGCTCATCTTTCAAGGCATCATTCAGGTCCTGGTGAAACACATCAATACCATCATTAGATTTAAAAGCTATATTGAGATTAAATCTAAACATCAATTTATATATAAAGAAGAATTTTCAATATTTATATCTGTCTTGTTGACTTCAATTGTTTTGATTTTACAAGTTTCAGTAACTGTGATTCATTATCAGATTTTCCGCACATGTTACATTAAAATAAACACAAATATAAAACACTGGTGACATCACATATGACAGTTGAACACAGTGGTATCTAAAGAAATGACTCACGAGCAGTCCTTGCAATGAATCGTTCCTTAGGTGACATAGTGCGCATCTGTCATGTGTGTTGTATTGTGACCAGTGATTTATATTTTAAGTTAAAGTTTGTATGTTATCCTAAAATATGACCTCTAACAAGCAAAAAAATTTATGATAGAACAGTTTCCTAACATGTAAAATAAAATATAACTAAGTCACAAGATGGACGTATGTATTGAGAAATTTCCAAACTATTTTATATGTTTCCTAGCATTTCGCTTACCCAGTATACATAGGGTAGATCATAGAACATAGGGTAGACCAACCTTGGCCTTAGAGAACAGTAGTGTTTTTGACATTTTGTCTGTCGTTGTTGTCTTTACATGAAATATCAAAAAAAGTACGTCAAAATTTTTTCCATTATTATATTTACTACTTTACTACATTATTATAATACCGGGTAAGTAAAAGAAACACATACAGACTGGCTGTGTAGAATTGCTTGTAAAATTATATTTTCTTTTGAGTGTTCCTTAATTGTTTCAATTTATGCCTTCATTTCACAAAATTTTATGATGAGTAAATGTTGAGTTTGACTTATGAGAAAAACTATACAGTATAACAAACACACAGAACACAATTCTCATAAAAAAAAATACGCCTAAGTATCAGACGCGTTTCAACGACAAGGTCGTCCTCTTCAGTGATACTTGTGGTTTGGTTGGTGTAGCTGGTGTATCACTGAAGAGGACGACCTTGTAGTTGAAACGCGTCTGATACTTAGGCGTATTTTTTTTATGAGAAGTAAATGCTACTCAATAATTGGTTCAAAATTATGTTTTTAACTTAACAAATCTAGTCATAGTTTTAAACTTGTCTATGCTTTTGGGTGACTTAAAAATGTAAATTTGTGGGTACAGTCAAAATAACACCCTTAACTACGGTTTTTATTTTTAATATTTCAAATGCAAGCTGTGATATTTCTACTATTACGAGTTGATACAAAACTTAAAAATTAATGTTCTGAATGGAATTAGGATTTAAGAAGGTCTTTGACTTATATTTTAAAATGTCATACAATCATAACAACTGTATTATGGTAGATTTAAAGCTTTAGATCATTAAACTCATTAAATGATGACATTTTCAAAAGTTGCTTGTTATAAAATCCTATTGATTTCTACGATAAATATTTCATAACCAAGATGACATTTCAATGACAGGTTAATAAGACAAGTAATATTTATGAAATTAATATAAACATCAACCCCAATAACATCAATTAGTACATTTTTATTATTATACATTTTTCGGACATTTGCCATCATTTGTGTGTTAAAAATCAAAACACGACGATTCGGGAATAAGAATCAATTCCCGTTATCAAGTAACTAAAAACTAAAGAAACATGAAACTAGAAACTAAGCCTATGTAAGAAGTAAAATTAAATATGAATACCACCAACCTTAATATCTAAGCATGCATCTCAGAGCTAAAACTGAGAAGTCAAAAAAACACAATCACGGTAACACACAACTAACATCAAATACGTGTTGTTGTATCAACAACAGTGACAAGGCTTAGTTTCTAGTTTCATGTTTCTTTAGTTTTTAGTCACTTGATAACGGGAATTGATTCTTATTCCTGAAACGTTGTGTTTTGATTTTTAACACACAAATTATGGTAAATGTCCGAAAAATGTATAATAATAAAATTGAACTTCCATCATTAACAAATAACTTCAAACAGAGAATTAGTACATGTTCTTTGGTAGGACCACAGGTCTCTAAGTGTATGTCCTAACATGTATTTCGATGATGTATTACTAGAGGAGGTTGTGTCTGAAATGTTGGCACGATGGACTGTCTTAGACAGATCATACAGATACTGGTGTCACAAAATAACTTCAAGAGTTATTGTTTTTGATCTGGAATTGATTCAAAATACTGTAACTCTTGTGTATTAAAGTTGGCTTATTATGGTCTAATATATTTCCATTTAGGCAGGATCATATTTCCTATTAGAACAACTAGGCCTGGGCATAGAGTGTAAAATTTTTTGGCGAAAAGATAGGGCCAATCTCAAAAAAAAAGAAAGGAAAATGTACTATATTTCTAAGTAATTTTAAAAAGTTGTGGGATAAAATTTGTATGAAGTAATACACAATATTTTTAACGATATCGAATTTCTTTAAAAACTGATCTGCCAACATTATTTTTAACCCAAAAAAATTATTATTAATTTCTCAAAAATATTGCCATTTTTAATCCTTCCACTTGAGTAAAAAAAAATTTTTTTAAAATTTGCTTTTCAAACTTTTAATATTTTTTATACATTGTAATGTCTATTCATGTTTCAATTTTAAATTCACTTCAACTGTTTTAGGTATGAAAAATGAACCTTTGAAAACACCTTAAACCTTGTATGTTCACAACTTTGAGGGCTTATAGCTCCTATGTTTAGAGATATCGAGAAAATACAAAATAGGGTGATATGACAAATTTGGTATTCAATTAGAATTTATTATGTTGGTAGGTATCTGTTTTACTGTGTGTAGTTATATATTTCCTGTGTTTTAAATATATTTTACTTGTTACACGTAATTTTGTCAACATTAAAAATAATACATTAAATAAGCCCGATACACACACAAAACCATCAACAGAAACATCACCTAGTTCACAAACTATGGTTTTGGAAAGTTAACCAGTGATTGTTATTGATATAGGCCTACCATACTAAGAATCTATCCTTACCGATCCATAAAGTGTTTTGTATGTCTCTGCAATTTCCAAGCGTTGAGCGATGGATCTGTGACCTAGAATGTCAATGATTGCTTGCTCATCTGTTCCCATTCCTCTCATGGATGCTTTCAATATTTCCGCATCTGCATTGGCATCAAAGGGATCAGCTGGAAAGACCGTCACCTTGCACTGTTTGACAAAAATATAAGGAGTTTACTTTTATTAATGACTTAAATGAGAAATAGCAAACCTAACATAACAAGTAAGATAGATAATGAATGTATATTCTGTTGTATTTATAGGTACTGTAACAGAATAATTTGTAATGACAGATAATGATACTTGGAGTTTTTTTTTGTTTAGAGTTGATTTAAACGTATTTATCAACATTGATAAATTTAATTGTCTGTCAATCAAGTTGAAACAATTAAATCAATTATACTTTCTGATAGTTAAACATCTGATCATGATACTTATAGGCCTACATCTGATTCTGATTTACGCCCCTTAAAAAAAGACACGGCATGCCGGCAAGCCATTTTTAAAAATACCAAACCTGAAAGATAAATAAACTGTGCAATGACATTTCACAAACTTTTTCAACTACACATACAGTACCCAAAACCAAATAAAAATGAACTAAAACATTGAAAAAAAAAATATATATATTTAAATAAGTGGCTTAAAGGTATGTTCGCAAGTAAAAATAATGAATTCAACAATCTGGGATTTATTGCTAGAAATTAAAAAAAGGCCTAACCTAAAAATTGATCTCATTTAATACTCAAGTGGAAATAATTAAAAAGAAAGAAAGAGGACAAGAAGATAAACACGAGAACAAAGATAATAATGTTGGGAGACCTAAAAATGATAATAGCCTATTGTTTTAATTGTTAATTCCTCGGAAAAAAACTTGTGCGTAATTGTTCATAATGATACTGAGAAACATAATTAAGCACTATTAACCTTGAAATTACATGACATCAGAATAGTCTGTTTTAGTCAAGATTATGCATGTTTTATTATCATTAACAAGATAAGAGTTTTAATATGAGAAATATTAGAATATTGAAGTTGAAATTTCAATCAACGAGAATTATTATTTTTGCCTAATTCAGACAAAAATAAATTTGATCGGTACCATCATACAATGAAACACACTGTTAAAAATGTAATGTTGGTTTCTTTGGGCTTGTAGGAAATGTTAAATTGTATTGGTAGATCAAGGTGGTCTGATTCTGTAGGGCAAACAGTTTGTTGTTACATAGTTTTCTGAACCTCGTAATTGTGTAAATCATTACTTTCTTCACATCAGCTTTGCTCTGATGGGCCTCGTAGTTGTGTATTATATTAATAAGTCTCCACTTGCTTCGCTCGTGTCATTGTCTTTGATAAATTTCTATTTCTTATCGTGAAGAGTTGTGGTTGATAACCTTGTACAATTTAAATCCACAAATTTGTAACTTAATCTACTGTGTTAGAAGTCGAATAACACGATATAAAAACAAATATCTATTTAAAATGGCTACCGTTTTGACATTTTAAATTCAATATTTGCACATTTCAATAGGGGTCTATGCAAATACAACATAATCTCCTATAACAAATTTTATGTTTCTATCTTAATTTTTAAAACCGCTATCATGTCTACGTTCAGACGATAATGAAAACAATGGACGGCAATCGATTTCCCCAGATCAATAAAAAAACGGAGGTTTCAACACCGTGTATTCTAAAACAGTAAGGGGCAACACACGATGGCATTTCACTATCGGCTCCAAATGAAACGATGGGCAGTAGGCCTACGTTGTATGTAACTCCTGATGTTTTCCAGATAATCTGAAAGACTTGCAATTATATTTTGTAAGTCTGAATGGCCCTGAGGAATATCTATCCTTACGCTTCCTTTGTGACAACAACATTCTGCCAGTATCACAATGTAACATCAAAGCACTCAAATATCTACATTTATTAGAAAGATCACCTACATCAAAATACGGATTGTCAATAAATGAACGTGCAATAAAACAATGTCGAGGTCTGATGCTCATGTAGGCATCAAAAAGTTGAACCTACTGATTTCTTTGACGATTCAGTGTACTTCGATTTCTGTCTTTGGTATTTTCTTGTTGTGGGGTTGGTATTTTGTTTACTGTGTAAAACTAGGAATATCTAAGCTCCCATGCAATTTTCACATAGGCCTATTAACAATAAACCGCAAACTTTCACAAGATGTAAACAACACAACGTGAATCCTACAAATCAAGTAAGCATCTAAATAAGTTAACCTAAAAATAATTTTGAATAGCTTTTATAAATTCTAAAACAAAATGACAAAGTATTTGAGAACCGTTTAATTTTGCGAGATGTAAGCAATCAATCACAACACAACATGAATCCGTACAAATAAAGTAAACACTACATAAGTTAACCTAAAAATAATTTAAAAGAGCTGTTATAAATACTTAAATAAAATGTATTTGAGAATTTATAACAGCTGTTTTAAATTATTTTTGTTGTAAAGCATTTTATTTACCATATCAGTCAAATGATCAATGTATTATAAAATAATTGTTTCCAAGGAAAGTAATGAATAATTTTCGGTAAATCTGCAGATACCTCGATTATTAAATCGATTCTATAATAAAGATCGACAGTCGCAGAAATGCCTTAGCAAATTAAATATAAGATCGAAGAATATATGATAACAAACAAAATCTTCTTTTTATGCAGTGTGCCAACCTAAATTACATATTTCCAAATATTATATATTTTTGTTCTCCTGCAACTCGGACAAGATATGGTGGGTATATTCGCCTGTTAAAATGGGCGTATTATACGTGTCAAAAGGTAGGCCTAACAATCTTAGCGTGACAGTCCAGATCATTGCTTTCTTTACAGCGCAAGACAGCTAGCTGCACAAGAAGAATATAATTATTTTTAGAAAATAATGTGTAGAGACACGGTTAGATCAAAATTTAATAAATGTTAATAAACATTGCACAAACTTTCTCACTCGCTCATCCTCAAAACCAAATCAAAAACGTCAGTTAGGTAGTTGTCAATAAAACAAAATGAAAAAAGAAATCATGGACACCATCATTGAAGGCATAAATTTGCTACGCTTGTATCATGAACATATCCCCAGCTTAAATAAAGATTAAGCTTTTTATGGCGGCTGAAGTTCATTTTTGAACAGTAATATATTTTTACTTGCGATTTTGCATACGAGTTTTGGTAATTAATATTCACAAATCACTAAAATTTGAACGGAATTGGTTCAGTAGATATTGAGAAATTACGTATTTTATAATAAACCAATGGGCTATTTTTTTTAAAGCTGATTTTGAGAAAATCGTAATATTGTGTTTTTTTTTTATCGTAAGCAACTGCCTCCAAATTTTGAGTTAAAAAAAAGAAGAAAATCTTTCTAAATATGACCAAAATATGCTCACTCGAAATTAAAAAAAAACTTCGGGTAATAATAATGAACACTTATGTGTTTTGTTTTAATTATACAATTTAAAGGCATTCCGTAAAGGAATAACATATTTATTTCACCAACTTACCTCTCCAGGGTAATACTTGCAGCTCATGTTGAAAAACTAAAATACACTTCTGAACCGAAACACAATCCAAACTACACTACACTCTCTTACTGACAGCACAACACTGGAGAAAATATAATATAGGCGGCGTTAGGAACTAAGTCTAACATTCCAGAGAAGTTTAGTCATCTTAAAGCGGTGGGGGGGGGGACAATCTGCAAGGCCTTGCAACTACAGCAATAGCGGATGAGTCATGGGTAAAGGGGGGGGGGGAGAGGGGAAACAGACTGAGTGTAATAATGCATGAAGATAATTACTAAGAGGAAATGTAACGTCACAACGACTGAACCGGATGTTGTAAGTACAGTGTTTTAAGTACCGCTGAAATCTTTCAAGAATAAGGAATTGTGAGTACAGAATCGTAGGTGTTGTTGATTGAGTGTTGTTGTTGAACCGTTTGTGCAACACACATTTAGAACAATGTATACTGGAATTTGGCAACTGTCGTGTTTTCAAAATCCGAAGTATTTCACCTAAATTTGACCTCCCACACCATAATCAAAGATGTGAAGACAATTTTAAATTCCATTACTGTATTCTGAATTTCATGTTCCTATATTAATTACGTAGAGACGACAACGAAATTACTTTTTCTGTGACCATAAAACCGATCAATAAGAAAACTGAGGTATATTTTTTGTGATTACCAAATTGACCCTATACGACGTATTTCAAAGTGATTTCCTTTTGTGCAATGCATGTTATAGAAGAGTGTTAGTAAAGTCCCTACCTAACTAACCTAACCTAACCTAACCTAACCTAACCTATTGTTTGTGATTACCAAATTGACCCTACACGACGTATTACAAATTGATTTCCTTTTGTGCAATGCATGTTATAGAATAGTGTTAGTAAAGTCCCTACCTAACCTAACCTAACCTAACCTTACAAATTGATTTCCTTTTGTGCAATGCATGTTATAGAAGAGTGTTAGTAAAGTCCCTCCCTACCTAACCTAACCTAACCTAACCTTACAAAGTGATTTTCTTTTGTGCAATGCATGTTATAGAAGAGTGTTAGTAAAGTCCCTCCCTACCTAACCTAACCTAACCTTACAAATTGATTTTCTTTTGTGCAATGCATGTTATAGAAGAGTGTTAGTAAAGTCCCTCCCTACCTAACCTAACCTAACCTTACAAATTGATTTTCTTTTGTGCAATGCATGTTATAGAAGAGTGTTAGTAAAGTCCCTCCCTATCTAACCTAACCTAACCTAACCTAACTTAACCTAACCTAACCTAACCTTACAAATTGATTTCCTTTTGTGCAATGCATGTTATAGAAGAGTGTTAGTAAAGTCCCTACCTAACCTAACCTAACCTAACCTTACAAATTGATTTCCTTTTGTGCAATGCATGTTATAGAAGAGTGTTAGTAAAGTCCCTCCCTACCTAACCTAACCTAACCTAACCTACCCACCCTAACATTATATCAACTTACATTGAGCCACACCCTTTTGGGGCTGTTGACTAGGTCACCTGAAGTGTTTTTTATGATAGTTTGGAATTTTACGTAGCACTTTAAGAGGGGAATTTGGGGGCTATTAAAAATGTTCAAATTGGAACCCGTATCTCACGGGCTATCGAAATATTTTTTGGAAGATCATAACCAATACGGCGGCACAAAATGTATTTGAGATTTTAAAAGTGTTAAATCGCTAAATATGTGAAATCAAAACACTAATCAGTCTTTAAAATGTTCACTAGATTGAGAGAAGCATTCAAGATTGAAATGAATTCTACCTGTCCTCCCCCAAAAGTGTGGTACTCTTAGGTACACTCAAAATAAAGAAAAAGGACCACATCATGATGACAATACAAAATTAAATTGCTTTTTAAGGTAAAACTAATGGCACAAAGAAATTTCACTTTTAAATTCATTAAAAATGTTATTTCAAAATGTGGATGATACAGTATTTTCAAAACATTTATTACGTTTTTACAGTTAGTAAGTTATTAGACCTATTATTTGTAAAAAATGTAACCGTAAGTTGTGAGAGGGGGGGACTTTACTAACGGGGACATATGAGTAATAGGGAAAGATGTCCTTGTAATTAATGATATTAATGGTACTAGTTTATAGCCATTAAACATTATATTAATTACATATTTTACTGCGTTCATGTCGTGACATTAGCTACAAAATGTTTTCGTGCTATAGGCTGGCCTAACAACGCCCAAATTGTTACCTAGGCTGTGTTAATGATTACAAAGTGTTGTACAGTTTGCATACCTTTAAAGGAACACTTCCTTCAATTCCTGAAGTTGTGTCATCCTCTTTAACAACACGATAAGAATTTATAATTAACGTTAATAGTAGCCTATAGGCTACAAGTAATTGTAATGCAGTTGTTTAATATGCACAACGCACGATTCACATCGGCAACATCGCATTCATCAAAGATAGGGAAATGTCAATAATCAGAATGGTAAATTGAATTATAATTATGTGTGTTTACGAAGTAGAGGGTTAGGTTAGGTAATTGTGAAAAATTTGTTTTATCCCCTCAAGAAAACTATATTTTCAACATGTCGTCCGTCTATACGTAACCACTACAACGACCACAAAATTAAGATAAGATGAAATTTGGTATAATGGAGTATAGTGTGCTCATATACAGGAAAAGTAATGAAACGGCTTGATATTTCAAGAACTCCTTTAGATAGATGTTCGACTTCTCATTTAAAATATCTCAACTTGACATATCTACAGGGTAATACAAAAGTTTAGTACTGTATACAGGTTGTTCAAAAAATTACCAAACGTGATTTTTTTTCTTCAAATTTTAAAATGTAACGCTATTATTATGTTTACACATTTTGTTAGGATCCTTAAGTTAGGTTTGGTTTGGTTAGGTTAGGTTAGGTTAAGTTAGGTGAGGTTAGGTTAGGTTAGGTTAGGTTGACATATCTACAGGGTAATACAAAAGTTTAGTACTGTATACAGGTTGTTCCAAAAATTACCAAACGTGATTTTTTTTTCAAATTTAAAATCTAACGCTATTATTATGTTTACACATTTTGTTAGGATCCTTAAGCTAGGTTTGGTTAGGTTAGGTGAGGTTAGGTTAGGTGAGGTGAGGTTAGGTTAGGTTTGGTTTGGTTAGGTGAGGTTAGGTTAGGTTAGGTTAGGTTATGGCCAATTTTGTGTTTTGTAACCAAACCTAACCTAACCTATTTATCCAAAGACATTCCCAAAGTTTCATTTTCTATTTTAATCCATTTAGAAATTACGGAAGAGGTTCAATACTTTTGGAACACCCCGTATATATAGACACAAATTACAAGTTGCTTCCTTCTATAATAGATAAGGCCTTATCTCTACTGCACTTGTAATAGGCTAATCAAATACATTCATTCTTAACAAGGAATATATTGAGAAACAAACCTGAATCAAACTTCTAAATAATATATTTTTATTTCGCACCAACTATCTCTTGACTTTTTTAAGGTTCGTAGATAAAACCAAGGACCCTTGTAATTTAACGCGCGTGTCTGTCTGTCTGTCTATCTGTAAATCCGAACCAGTCTACACAGACAAGACGATAAATCCTATATATTTCAAACTTTGTATTTATATTCTTTGTATTGTCCCAAATATAGACAAAATATACCGTGGGGTAGTTTTAAGGGACAAAGCTATCGAGTTTTTTGAAATATTATGTGTGGGGTATCAAAAAAAATGGGTGTTATTCTGATAATGAATATGTATATTTATTTGACGAAGTAATTAATATATTGGCGATTGGCCGCTTAACAATTTCGACTTTATAAAATGAATGTCCCTACATGCCTATCGTGTGGTTTTAGCACAGGTTTAACTATTTTATTGTTATACAGTATTGAGTTATTTACCTAACCTTTTTGTTATACGATATTTTTTTATATAATCTTCTTATTATTTTTTAACTGTTAAAATGATATAAATTAAACTAATAAGGGGGGTTTGTTCAGAGCCTTAACCCCAGGGAAATATCACAGATTTTAAAATTGACGGTACTCATTTTTTCGTAGTTTAGGGTACGTTATAAGGTGAAACAAAACATCGACTGGGGGATATAACAGTTTGACGTTCTCTGATTCCAAAAAAGTCGTTTTTAATGACCCAAAAATAAGTAGTGTTATGTGCCCCAAAATTATAGCTACCGGTACTAAATCACTCAATTATTATACCCAATTATTCTCTGTCGATTTTTAGTGAATTTCAACATTTTCCCAGTTTAACTCCCCCAAAATTTATTTTGTGCTAAAAAAGTTGACCTTTTAAAAGTTTGAGACAATCGGGCAGTATATTCTAGAGAAAATGTTTCACAAAAATACTATTCAATGACGTTCGTACTAAAAATGGTAAAACCTGTTATTTAATGTTAGAGGTTTGAAATGTAAGAAATTTGATTATAAAATTAAATATAAAATCATTTATTTGAAATCTGCTTTAAAATCACATTTTTCTTTTGTCTGAATGGCCGTCTCGTTCCATTCGAGTGCACATCGAGCGAGAGAAAGATGGATGAACCCTAACTAGGTCAAGGAAACGTTACAGTGAAAGGATCCATGACAATGTTTCCAACGAAAACCATCAGTACCAATAATAATATATATTGTACTCATGTATTGATGAAATTTAGAATCATGTCACGTTATTGTAAGAATTTAAACAATGACCGTACCATTCCGTTAGTATAATGACAAACGAAATCGGTAGAGCCGATTTTGAGAAATTACGTCGTTTATTAAAGCCTTTTAATAATTTTGTACTTTTTATTGATAACTCATCAACCGACATTTCTGGAGAGATAAGACCAATTCGTTTCGTTCGAACCTTTAGAGGCTACACTTGTGTGAAATTTAATTGAATTCGTGATAACCGATTTGAGAAAACCGTAATTTTGTGTGTGTGTTTTTTTTTTTTAATTTCAGTTACCCCCAAATGTGCTACATGAGATGAAACGGGAGAGTTTTCAATCCGGTTAGTGAAATGGGCTGTTTTTGAGAACTCCGTTTATTTTATTATATTATTCCAAATTACCATGTCCAATTAACTAATGACGATTGTGGGACCTCGGGAATGTCGAAACATACAATCGGACCATTTAGGCCTACTAAACATTAATAATACGATGTAGGGAGAAAATGTTCTGAAATCCGGACGTACAATTGGTGACAGTGTTATGCGCAATATCAATATTTAGTAATTAAATCCAGTTATGTTTAATTAATGTAGTTAAGCTTATCTAAAGCCCATGAGTGATACTTGTACAGGCGGGACTAAGTGAATATAGACCTCGTTTGGGTTTGGGTAAAGGTACAGTCAGTGTCTTTCCAAAATACTAAAGTCATCCCATTTCGTTACAATACCAAATTTGGATTAAAATATGTCCACGTTTAGCTGCGTGCATTTTACATACGACTTACAGACATTCTAAAACTTAGGAGACGTCAAAAAAAATGTGAATATATCCGCCAAAAAAATACCATTGATTTTTTTACCCAATCAGATAACTTTATACTATGAATATATACGAAATTAATATTTAAGAACTCAACAATCGATAATTGTTCTTCAAATAATCTTAACATTCGATAAAGAAATAAAGACATTGAATTGTGTAAAATAATGTTACACAGACTGAAATCGATCGGTCTGTCTCTTGCCTGCAAGCACAAAGAATCATTGTTACAAATCAGGAAGTCTGTGGAATGCGTCATTAATGCCTCTTGGATATCCTTCGCCGAGCCTCTGCGAGGCAGTGGCTATGCTGTTATAAGATTGCATTACGTCATCTCTGAGTTGTTTAAACCATAATTGAAATGAAACATGACTGAAGTATGAAGCATTATGTGACTAGTTGATATTTACAAACTGCATTATATGTACAGTGTTAATTGTCTGAAATGAAATTCTTAAGAATCTGACTAAATCTTTTGTTTATTTGATGTTTAAAGACAAAAACCTTTAGGATAAAGCCTTATAGAAAAAGGAGGAAAAGAACTCCTAACCCTTGAATACTATAATACACGTAGGGTCGGAAGAGAACAAGTATTGGTCAAAAGAGACCTTTTCCTCTGGTTGTTTAACGGAAGAAAAAACACTCGGGTCATCATCGCCCTAAAAAAAGACAAAGAAGGGTATAAACTCCTAGTCCTAGATTACTCTAATAGTGTCAAGACCCAAGAATAAGAGTTGTTGAAGTGATACACGGTAGGAAATATGAAAGGGATGTAACCCAAGACTAGATGAAGAAAGATGTAGATCCAGCTAGGATTCTGGGATTGCTTCGCCCGTAAATTATTCATTGATTTTGATAAGATTCTGAATTTTTGGAACGATTTTCTGAAACACCCTGTAGATATTTAAATAGAATGTTAACTTGCTGTGCTCATGCTATAATCACACCCCCAGCGTAAATACAGTTGTATGCAATTAAAATCGAGCTAGTAATGACGGCGGTCGAGGATCGTTTTGTGTTTTACAAATTAATTTTGGGCGATATTTTTTTTTTTAATTTAAATTTAGTCCACGTATTTTGAGAAAATCGTAATATTGTTTTTATCAAATTTTGGGTTGTAAATTATTATTTTTTAATTCTTGAGGTATGAGGAAAGTAAGCCCTATCAAAATTAATTACAATAGCCCCACATTTTTGAGCTGTAGGACAATACAAATAATATGAATGCAAAATTTGAAATTTACAGGATTTATAGTCTTATCTGTGTAGACGGGTTGCGACTTACAGACAGACAACACATGTGCGTGAAATTATAACTGTATTAATGTGATTTAACTGTGAAATTACTGTAGATATTCCGGTAATTGTTTACAAAGAACGTCACGACTTTTTTTTCATTTTTTTTTTTCGATAATCAAGGAAGTAAACTAAAATCAGTTAATTAGAGAAAATTATGATTTGAAAAAAGTTACTAGCTAGAAGAATGAAACAACTGTTGGCGAGGCTAGGCGAGGTGGATGACATCAACATCAAAGTAAATGACGTAGTGACCTCCAAGAAATTCCTGCATCACTGACTTCTTGATAATAGAATAGAGAAGGCAAGACGATCGCGTCACGGTAGTGAAGGTCTATTATTAACCTATTCATCAGAATAAGTATATAAGAATCAAATCAACAGAAAAAAATATAGTCTACTTTGGAATTTTAGACTTTGTTTCACTGTTGTACAATACATTGCTCATATAAGACTGCTAATATAAACACATCAGGTAACAATACATAAAAGTGTATAATCTGAAAGCAAAACATCCAAACAATAATAAGGAAGTTAATGGTACTTACCTAATCTCTTCATGCAATGTAATTTGAACAGAGCCTCTAAAAGCAACGCCTAAAAGTTGGATTCTTAGGCCTTGTGAAAATGATAAATTGTATTGTCAGATCAAAGGATTGTACCAAGTAAGGTAAAAGTTGTTTTTAAATGTTGTTACACATGTTTTCTGAACCTCTTGATCTTATATTAAATTCGCAGACTTGCCGAAAATTAAAAATATCATTTAAGTAACATGTTTCACAACAAACATAACTTGAAACAGCTGTTACAAATTCTCAAATATGTTTTATTTTGTTGTATAAGAGGTTTTAAATTATTTTAAGGTTAAATTTCATAGCGCTTACTTTATTTGTGTGAATTCACTTTTTGTTGTGATTGATTGCTTACACCTCATAAAATTAAACGGCTTAAACTTACAAAATAGTCTACGTTTCATTTTGTTTGAGAATTTGTAACAGCTGTTTTAAATTATTTTTAGGTTAACTCATTTAGTGTTTACTTTATCTGTGGCGATTCATGTTGTGTGATTGGTTACATTTCGCAAAACTAAACAGTTTATGACTTATTGTTAATGCATGATAATTAGGTCGATATTTTTATCCAAAATATGGATTAAAAAATGCTTTAGAGTTGGTAGATAAAATTAAAGATTTGCATACACCCTCTAATACTAAAATTGTATCCTCTGATGTTAAAAGTTTATTTACTAGTATACCAGTGAAGGAATGTTAGGAATGTGTGGAATTATTGTTAAATAAATCTAAGATATATTCCCGTATTTAGTATAGAATTAATGGATATTATTGATATATGTTTGGAAAAAAAAAATCAATTTAAAAACAATTTTTATGAACAGTCAGAGGGTTTGGCTATGGGTTCACCTCATCTCCTTTGTTAGCTGAGATATTTATGGTCAATTTTGAAGACCAACTTTTCAACATGTGGTAATTCAACGGGTATTCGGGGATCACCGTATCTAGATCACGGCATAGATATGCGATGCGCGCGCACCGTAGTCAAGACACCACTGTCGTTCACAGTGCGCCGAAGTCAGCGGACGTAAGTTGCGCGTTGTTACAATTTAACCTGTTAGTAATCAACCTAAATGGCTACCTAAACCTTTAATTACGGGGTCTGATCGACCCCCGGGTGTTACGTAGTCATTAGTAGGTCATCCGACTAAAATTGAGAAGGAATTATTATGACCTAAAGGGTTAACGTAATTCTCCCATCACGCCTGTCCCTAACCGTAAGTTCTAATTGATAAGTTAAGTAATTATAATATTTAATTAGTACATTACACCTCATCATAAGCTGGCTGTGAACATAGTGATTAGTTGGGTTTGAGACTAAGGGTTAATTAACGATCCAATATATTTATTGGGTAAGTCCAAACACGTTATTCCAAACCCTCCTTCCGGAACCTTAAGCGGTTCGAACGTCTGGACCAATCGAATAACCAGTGCAGATGTTCGCCTTCGCCTCAGTTGGTAACAGCGACGTTCGCCGCAAATAGTAAGAATCAGTTGTGTAAAATTATTTATTGGTACAGATATGTGGATGATGTTTTATGTTTGTTTCATGAATCAGACCGCCAACTTCAAATGTTTTTCAATTATTTAAATTCAATTAATAAGGCGATACAATTTACTATGGATATAAGTCAAAACAATCCCATTAGTTATTTAGACCTAAACATTAAAATAATGGTAAGCATAATTTTAGCATTTTTAGAAACCTACATTTACAGATAATGTGATTCACGCTAATTATCAACATCCGGTGAATCACAAGTTAGCTGATTTCCATAATATGTTGCATCGCCTAATTAATATTCATATGTTGACTAATGATTGTTTTATAGAACTAAATTGTATAAAACAATTAGCTAGGAATAATAGATATGGTGACAAATTAATTGACAATATGTTAAATAAATAGTTAACAAATAGTGCCAAAAAACATATTTTCCCCATTGAGTGTGTTGATAAAGCCACAAAATGGCGGAAGGTAGGTTATATGGGTCAAACTAGGCACAAATTAGGAAAAATATTATGTAAGAGTAAATGTGTAAAACCAGCTTTTTATGTGGATAATAATTTAGGTAAATTGTTAATTAACAGTAAAGATGAAGTACCAATAACGAGTAAAAGTGGAGTTTATCAACTAACATGTATAATTTGTAATGCTATAAGTGTAGGTTAAAATGGCCGAAGTTTTAAAATTAGATTAGATGAACATGAGAGAAGTTGGAGGTTAGGCTATGATGACTCTAGTTTTGCCAACCATTGCATAGTGTTTCGAATTTACATGCCAACATGTATTTAATAAATCTAAAAAAATTAATCATTTAGAAAATCTAGAAATTAATAGAATAGTAAGAATAAAAATGTGTTAGTTTTAAATGAACAACTAGAATTTAACAACTCCCTACTCCTTAACCATTAACCCTTCCTATTCATCCCCCTCCTTTATTTAGGTTAACAAAGGGGTTTTACCCAACTATTGTTTGGATATTGTGAACTGTACCTTTCTTCTTCATTCATGTAAACTACCTTGACAATGCTGTAATTAGCGAAACCATGGTCGGTAAATTTTAAATAAAGTTGCTGTTTATACTATACCAGCCGCAAAGGTTCGTGGCGGCTGAGAGCTTATTACGGTTGGTCGGACATCACCACCCCAATTAGCCCTCGCCCGGCCGTTCCGAGTTCTAGTTAGTAGTCACTAACTGGCTTATAGGTACAGCCAGCACAACGTTTTTCAATTTTAAGTAGGTTATATAGTCATACAAATATTATTTTCGTAATCTGCATCATATCACAAGAAAATCAAGCCCAAGAACCACTAAAAAATGAACTATTACATATAATTAATACTTTTATTAGCCTACATTTATTGAAAGTTTAAAATTTATTAATTTATAAAATTGATAATTAAAGTTTGCACTTCTGTCTACCGTCCCGTGACGGTAACTTTTTTTGCCATTACTCTTTAGTTTGTATATAGGGTAAGCAAATACGGTCGAGATTAAATTTCTGGTATAATGCAGTTGTTAAAAATTTCCATACAAAATAAAATCTATTAGGCATTGTAGCCAAAATTGATTCCAAGTTATTAAAACGAGTAAATCCATGGATTGGTTTCGGGTAACGAAGTTTCAATATTCATTTACAGTGACAATCCCGAGGGAACCTAGCTGTATCTACACATTTTTCATTTATTTTTGTGTTAGATCCCCTCTCTTTTATCCTTCTTCAGGAACTCTTGTTCTTTTCCGATCCTGAAGCTATTAGAGTATTCGAGGGTTAGTGGTTTATCCTTA